>OW799233.1:131408332-132008332 GCA_941918925.1 Phyto melanocephala | reverse complement strand
GAAAATGGGCTTAGTCGGTATATAGCTCGTAGTGCAAGAGCAGGTAAAAAAAATCGTGTCCTTTCAGCATCGAATACAATGCAATTGTGTCTAAACGCATTGACGTAGAGCGATGAAATTTCCTGAGTAAAAAAAATATCTGCCCCTGAAAATGGCTTAAATCTATGCATTACGAAAGGATATTTTGACCTATAAATGTACGAAAATTTATACCGCACAATCTCTTTCGGTATATTTAAAATTAAAAACGTAATAAAACTGATAAGATTAGATGTATAATTCTGAAATTTTGCAAAAATTGTTTTTAGACTATGGATTTGTACTAACGGAAAATTAAGGTGACATGCCCTGTATTTAAGAATACAAGACTATATATTAAAATATCTATGTGAACTTCATTAGCAGAAATTACTTTGGCATGCTTAGTTTAACCTACACTGCTCACATATTGTACTATCAATGGAACTCAAAAGCTCATAACACCAACGGAATTGGAGGTATTAGATGATAAAATTTCGCATATATAACTTTCTGGTAAATTTTATTATAATGCCACAAAATAAAGGAGAGAAGCGCACTTTAACGCCCTCCCATATAACGCTTTATCTTAAGTTTATATTAATTCAAATTGTACTCTTCAGTTTACGTAAAAATACAACATTGTAGTAAAAAATAGTGAGTTGTATCACTCCTACTGTAAAAACACTTAGGGTTTCGTTGTAAAACTAAATTCAAGAAAATAAATAAATAGTAAATCAAAGTTACACATAGAAAGTGATACATATTTTAGTATAAATAGATTATTCCATAGCGATTACTGTTAATAACAAAATAATAAATTTTGTGCTGTAAAAGTACACAAAATTAGTGGTGGGTATCAAAGATTCGGTACAGCCGAATATAGTGCTCTTAAGTGTTGTTTTTGTGTGAGCCTTCAGTATACAAAATTTAGCTCTTCTTTTATATTTAAAATATTTAGTTGCAAAATGCATTTTCGGCATTTTTGCATTCGCTACCCCTTTTTTTTAAATTTTGGATTACTAGTCCACTCTTTTCGAAATTTAGCAAGTTTTGTTGCTTACGGTCTCTATTGAATGCCACTTAATAATAAAAGCCTGGTAAATACATATCAAAAAAGACTATTCTTTAAGCATGTTCCAAAACTGTTTTTTTATTATAAAACTAGCTTGTGCCCGCCACTTCGTCTGCGTAGTTATCGTGATAAAAAGTATTTCATTTAGTTTCGTTCAGCCGTTTTTGAGTGATTGAGTAACATATATCCAAACATTCACATTTATTATATTAGTAGGATATAAACCTCACAATACGTTAACAATAATTGATTTTGACGTACACATATGTTTGTGAAATCTTTATTTGTATGATTAAAAGCATGGTAATTGATTTGTTCGTTAAGATAAATCCTTTTTAGTGAAGTACTAAGTAGTAGGCAATATATAAGATACGAACCGTTAGTTGTTGTAGGCTCGTGCAATAACATTTTTGCTGTGTAATATATTAAACAATCAACTGACGTAAAGTAACAACACTAACGTTTTAATATTACTAAACTGATAATTTTATCTACTGTTACGATCTACCCGAATTATGCTATATAATGCGCTAATACTGAAGAATAATTATCAGTTATTTTATTTTCCGCCAACGGCAACATGAAATTCTTAGTTGCTTTCGCCTTAGCTTTTACCATCGCCTCAGCATTTGACTTGCGTGGTGCTGAAGTCAATCAACGAAATGTTATAGTACCGGCTATGGTTGAAAGTCGCATTACTAATGGTCAAAATGCCGATATAAGTCAATTTCCCTACCAGGTGGGATTGGCTTTGAAACTTGATGAATTTACCTTCAGGTTGTGCGGTGGTTCTTTAATCGACCATGAATGGGTTTTGACTGCTGCTCACTGTACAGAAGATGCTCAGTCCGTTGCCGTTTATTAGGGTGGCACCGAACTGGGCGAATCTGAAGTTGAATACAATGTTACCAGTAGTGACTTCATCATTCACTCTGAGTGGGATGACATATTTATGAGAGCCGATATTTCTTTGATAAGAATTCCATACACCTCTTACAGTGCCAACATTAAAGCTGTTGAATTACCTGTCACTGCCGATTCTTATCCCACACATGCCGGTGAGAAAGTGATTGCTTCTGGTTGGGGAAGAACTTCTGATAACAGCGGTACCACCACTCACTTGCAATCGGCCACAATGGAAGTCATCTCCAATGATGTCTGTGCGGAAACTTTCGAAATCATTGCCTCCTCTCACCTTTGCATTTCAACTCCCCAAGGAGTTTCTACTTGCAATGGTGATTCTGGTGGCCCCTTAGTTTTAGAGTCCAGCAAGGTTCAGGTTGGTTTGACTTCTTTCGGTTCAACTGCCGGTTGTACCAAAGAAAAACCAGCTGCTTTTACCCGAATTACTAGCTACTTGGATTGGATAAAAGAACACACTGGTATCTAAGCGCATGCCACTTTTGATAAAGTTACTGAATTAGTTAATGGTTTTTAAATTCCAACTAATATATAATATTTTGAGAGAGTTACAATTGTGAAATTTTATTTAATTAAACTAATAAAAAAAATAATAATTTTTTAATTTGTTTGGTTGTTGTGTTTTAGCTGGTCTACATATGTATATGATGTTTATGGTAGATCGTCTGCATATAGGCGAGCTTTGAAAAGTATTGGGCAATATCTTTAATAATTAGAATCAATTTTGATAAATGTATTTCAAACAAAAGAATTTGAAATTGAGGGTTCCGATTAGAATTTCTAATACAACTATTAAAACAGAATACATACGACGCGATCTGATACTACTCTTTTTAGAAGTTTAATTAGAATAATATCTATCGCATTTTATATAATTTTGTTTAACTCGATTTCGAAAGACTTCTAATAAGAAAACAAGTAAGAGCGCTATATTCGGCCGTGCCGAATCTTATATACCCTTCACAACGTGTAGTCATGCAATAACAGTAAATTCACGTATGTATGTTAAAAAAAACAAAAAAAAAATAAAAAATAAAAAAAAAATTTAAAAAAAAAAATTTAAAAAAAAAAAATTATTATATACATATATAATATATATAAAACAAAAAAAAAATAAAAAAAAAATTAAAAAAAAAAAAATAAAAAAAAAAAAATAATAAAAATATATATAATATATTAAATAAAAAATAAAAAAAAAAATAAAAAAAAAATTAAAAAAAAAAAATTTTAAAAAAATTTAAAAAAAAATTTTTTTGCCTCAGCTGGGATTCGATGCCACGTTTTCTCTAACCAGTATACACGTTTGTATGTATGTATGTTGTTGTTGTAATGTTGTTTTTATGAAAAGAAAATCGAGGTGGTCGTGGGTTTTTGCTCATATCTCAGTTGTTTATGTACCGATGTTTCTGATTTTCAATACCGATCTACTCCCGAATATTTCTGATATTTTAATACCTTACCCGGGTCCAACCTATGTCGGGGGGCTTCAAAAAGTTGATTTCAACATACACACGGACAGACGGACAGACGGTCAGGGCTTAATCGACTCCTCTATTCATAAGCTTTCAGAAAATATATACTTTATGGGGTCGGAAATGAAAATTGTAGAAATTTCACACGGAATGACAAACCTATATATACCCTTTTTCACTGTGTGAAGGGTATAAAAATACTTATTTAATTCAATTAATCTTTTAACGAGCAAACATGCTTTCATGCAAAACTAACGGGTGATGAAGTGGGTGACACAGATTTGTTTCAAATTTCAGAAGCTTTTGATTGGCTCTAATCCAAATTTGTAACTAAACACCGTTATCTTATGAAACAATTTATAATTTGTTTTTATTCTCTCCAAATCGTGATATTTATTGCATCTACAGGACTTATATTTTAAATATTGCATCATATAGTGGCTGTCTAAAGTGAACGATAAATTAAAATTTAAAAATTTTAAGTACAGTTTAGGATCTAGATATACATATATATTTTTTGTGATTATGACATAATGGACCCGTTTATATGCACATCTTAATTGCAATAAAAATTATTACAACATATATTTTTGGCGTTAAAACGGTGAGTTAGTTCTTGTTTCAAAATACATGTATGTGTTCACGAAAGAAATTCGTTTTTAACGAAAGTTTTCAAAGTCGAATTTTATATAATTGCACTATGGCTTTTAATTTAAAATAAACAAGTAAGTTTACTTTTTGCGGCTGTGTCGAATCTTTGATACCCACCACTAATTTTATGTACTTTTAAAGCACAAATTTTATTATTTTTTATTAACTGTAATCACTATGAAATAATCGCTTTATGCTAAAATATGTATTACTTTATATGTGTATCTCCGATTTGCTATTAATTTATGTTCATAAATATAGTCTTGTAATGAATCCTTAAGTATTTCTACATTAGGAGTGATTAATGTTTAAATCCTTTCTAGATTTCTTTTTTTCCATAATTTTTGTCCACATAGAAATAATATGAATTAAAAATAATAAACAAATTATAATAAATTTGATTAGAGACTTAAATATGCGAAATTTCATTATCTAATACATATTATTCTATCGCTTTTTTTATAGAAAGTTTTATATTATTCCATAGTCTTGGTGCGATATGTAAAGTCTAAGGTTTATGCGGACAAACCCGCTTCGATTCAGGCCTTGGAGGAAAACAACAACGGCCAACATTTGATAGACATAATCTTCAAAAAATAAATGCCAAAGAATGCTCTTCCAAATGATAATAAACATTCCCCATTAATTTTGAATTTTCTGTGTTTTTTTCTTTAAAAAAGTAGGGAACTTCAAAATGGATCACACTTTATATGCACGTACATTGTTGTACAATATAGTATTAAATTATACGGACACATTTTCGTCACACTGAATAAATGCTTTATTTGTATTTTACTAAAAGAAATAGAAACAAGTAAAAGTGCTATATTCGGCCGTGCCGAATCTGATAATACCCTTCACCATCATGTACATAGGTATAATCCCACATCGTAGTTTAACCTATATTTCACGTTATACGCCAGTATTATTTCCAACGCAATCCTTAATTTTGAATTTTTACGTAGTTAACTGTATTATACTAGTCAAACCCTTTAAAGTGATATCCGTATTGATGGGGTTAAAAAAATTTGATCCACCATTTTGTTTTACACGCCATCTTGGATCTTAAATTTTTAATTAACTAACTGTATTCTACTGATCAAGCCCTTTCATTTGATACCAATATTGAGGGGGTTCAAGAAGTTACATTTTAAAATACCAAATTTGACCCATATATTAATCTATTGTCCGCCATTTTTTAGTGGCGGCCAACATGAATTTAAATTTTTTATAGAACTTATATTGCGCTAGTCAAGTGCTTTCAGATGTTACCAATATTGACTCTCCCGTTTGTCTAGAAGCTGAACAAAATTGATTTTAGTTTGTAAATTTTTGGAATATATATTTAAAAAAATTTTTTCCTATGACTTTACCGATTATACCCCGCTTTCTCCAAAATTTTTCACGAATATCCTAGAGGCATATTATATCTACAAATAGTAACAAAAGAGCATATAAATTATTCTGTGGCTGAAAAATTTTAATTTTAGTGGTAAAAATATAAGAAACAAGTAACAGTTCTATATTCGGCCGAGCCGAATCTTATATACCCTTCACAACGTGTAGTCATGCAATAACAATTGTTTTTATCACCATTCATCTCATATGAAATACGTACATACATATACAAAACATCCCATTGCAGAATTTTAAATTGAATTTACGTATGTATGTTTTCAAAAAAAAAAAAAAAAAAATTCAACAAAAAAAAAATATGTATTAAAAAAAAAAAAAAAACAATTGAATGAAAAAAAATTAAAAAAAAATTTTTTTAAAAAAAAATCCAAATAAAAATAATAAAAATATAAATAATATATACAAAATAAAAAAAAATTTTGGCTCAGCTGTGATTCGATGCCACGATTACTCTAACCAGTATATATGTTGTAATATGTTGTTGTAATTGTGAAAAAAACGAGGTGGTCGTGGTTTTTTGCTCATATCTCAGAAAGTTATGGGGCGATTGTGCTGAATTTCAATAGCGATTCAGTCCCGGATATTTCAAAAAGATTGATTCCATACACAGATCTGATAAACATATGGTTGCTTCTAAACGTTGATTTCAACCAACACACGGACAGACGGTCAGGGCTTAATCGACTCCTCTATTCATAAGCTTTCAGAAATTGTATACTTTATGAGGTCGGAAATGAAAATTGTAGAAATTTCACACGGAATGACAAAGCTATATATACCCTTTTTCACTGTGTGAAGGGTATAAAAAAAATATCTAAATCTAGCACTAAAAATGGGAACACTGCTGTTCATATGTATATGTACATATGTACACTACCCCAGCAAAATAACACATTGCAAAATAATGAGTTGAAAGTACTAGAAAATAGTTCTTCACTACTTATAATTTGGCATCTAAGTTAGCGTTACCACTCAGAAATTATCTATCCGACCAAATTTGCCTATAAAACCGACCAATTTTTTAAAATATTAAATAACAAATACATATATGCATACTATGTACCTATGTATTTTTTAAATAAAATTTCAATTAAGTTTTAGAACTTAAAAACCAAAAAAAAAATTCCTTAATTAAATTAAATTAAAATTTTTTTTGTTTTCGTTTTGATACGAGATGAATAAAAACCCGTTACAATTGCTTTGCTTACACCGAGTTAACACACATCAACTTTTACAATTATGAAGGCATACACAACCAATGCGAGAAAACAACTACAAAAATCCTTTTGTTTTTCTTGCTGTTATGCATTTTGTGTAGAAGTAGCACCACCTTACAAATGGGCTCATCGTACTTTTTATAGTCTTTTACACACGTTTGACATTTGCTTTTGATTGTTTTTCGTTGCTGAGAAGAAAATAGTATTGCCAAAAACTAAAAATTTAATAGCGACCAGTATTTCAAATGACTTAAAATGAATATGGTACATTTTCTTAAGCAGACCAAAATAACGTTTAGCCGACCATCCGACCAAGACCATTAATTTCTGACCATTTTGGTCGGAAAAGACCAATAGTGGCAACGCTGATCTAAGTAAACCCATTATTTTAACACGGCGTTGTCATTGGAAGCAAGTACTTACCACGCTCGCTTACAAATAGGGACTTAAATAAGTACTTAGCACCCTCGCTTACAAATAGGGGTTCATATAAGTACCCATTACGGCCGCTTGTAAATAGGGACTTCAATAAGTACTTACTTTGTATAAGTACTTTGTTTTAATAACCTAAGTAACCCATTAATATTATAGGCTTACAGAAGTCGTTCAATTTCTTTAAAGAATTAAAATTTGGTTTGATTTTTATGCGATACGTTAATTTGAAATTTTACAATCAGTGAAAATCTATAAGTCACCACTTTTTTAATGAAATGCTTTGCCGCTGTTGTTGAAATAATTATTTCTTATACCCTAAACGTGTTAAACTAAATGAGAATTATTAAAAGTTATGTATATATTTTAAGTTCTTCAAGCAAATATCACTTTATAAGTCAAGTTATTACTAAAATACATTTTAGTAAGACAGACTATATGTTTTAGTCATTGTAAAGTATGTTGTTTAGCAAGAGCAAGTCATTACCTAGTTTTTGCTGGGACATAATGTAACTATTCGGCATAAACGTCTATATAATTCTGGTTTGTTTTAGCAACTAAGCACATGTGTTATTGTTATCAATTATTTATCGATAATCAAATACATAAATGACTGTGATTGGGATTTTTTATTTATAACAATAAATAAATAAATCAGACACTTTTGAAATTTTTCATTGATAACTTTAAAGATAATCTCTCTGTAATCTATCTTTAATTTAAGTATTTTACAAATGATGACATTTAGAAAATTATTTATTAACACGTTTTTTTTTTAATATACAGATTAGATTTATATACTCATACACATACTAAACTGTTGATATTATTTTTTTTTTCTAAAAATTAGTTTTATTTGTATTTTCCTTATTTTGCTGACGTTTATTGTTGACTTTCTGTAAAATCTTGAAAGCTATCAACCAGATAAAGAATTCCCAAATTGTCCATTCGGCTCGTGTTGGCACTTTTAGTTCATTCTTTCATAATCACAAATAGAAATTTAATTTCTTAATATAAAACTAATTCAAAATAACAATTAAGTCAAGCCAGAATAAAACAAATAATTATCGTCTATAAAATAAAATTTTTAATTGTTTTTAATTATTTATAGAACAGGCTCCCGCCTCAACTTTAATTAATTACGTTACGTTGAAAATTCGATAAAAAATTTAAGATATAAAATTTTGTTTTTAGCAACGCTGAAATTGCGCTCCGTTCCAGAGTTGCCGTTTTCACTGCGATCGCAGTTTTTCACTGCGATTTGTCCGTCGTCACTGCGTAACTGCGTTTTTTTAATATCACTGCGTTTTTCAGTTTTTGGTAGTTTTCCTCCTTTTTTGGTCAACAACATGATTTACCTCAAACGTGTTTAACACAACGAAATAAAATTGTCACCCTGTTAAAAATATGGCAGCTAGATAAAAACATTTTCTGCTGTTACGTTACGTTGCAGTTGACTGATTAGGTCTTGAATTAAAATGTCAAAAATCCCGTTAGAAAAACATAAACAAACTATTTCGTGAAAAAAATATTTGCTTTTCAGTCCATTTAATTAATTATTATATTGTATTGCACTGTTGTTGACAATCAAAAATAATAATTTTTTTTCTATTTCAGTTGAGTAGTTGAGATAAAATTAAAAAAAAATTAAAAATGAAAAAAATTTCCTTTTTTTGTCCAAACGAAAACGACATTTTTTTTATTACTTGTCACTGCGCTTCACTGCGTTTTTTAAATCGATTTCACTGCGAAAAAAAGTTGGTCGGCGGCAACACTGCTCCGTTCTGTTTAGGCAATGTTGTCAACTCATAGCTTTTAGCACTGTATTAGCAAATTGTTTAAATTTAAATTCTTTTAATCGCTTTTTTAAGTTTATTGACACTTAATTAAAATTAAAAATAAAAAACTGTTTTAAGTTAAATTATAAAACTGAAAATAATTTCAATTGTGGAGACAAGTTTTGGAATTTTAAGACAACTCATTACTTGCTTTGTATTGTTTGTCATAATATTGTTAATGATATTATGTAATAATAATAATGATAATATAACAGTTGTCAAAATTGTCAATGGATTGCAAATGATTCTGCTTAAAAAATGCCACAGTGTCATTTTGAATTATTAGACTGAAGTTTGTTAGTATTTCTACTAACCATTTTTATTATTCATATTTAAATGCATAAATAAAAAAAATTAGTTAGTCACTACTGATTATTGCTATTGTAATCAGACAGACTTTTGCGTTATATACATATATTTTATTTTATTGTATCAGTTCAATCTGATGCTGTATAGGAGTGTTACGTAAAAGCGTTTTTGTGTAGCCCATTTGGAAGCTTTTATTACTAAAGGGCCCACCATCTAACGTTTTTTTTTCAACTAGTGTTATTTCGTGAATGGCAACACTTAGCTCATGTCTGATTTGAGAGATAATTAGATTTATCCTTCCGCTGAACTAATATGGTTGGAGCCAACTGACCGTCCAATGCGTTTTCGCTTCGCTAATTGGGCCTGCGATCGACTTACAGAAGATTCCGATTTTGCCAAAAAAAAAAATCATCTTTTCAGATGAAGCTCATTTTGATCTTGGCGGGTATGTAAACAAGCAAAATTGTTGCATTTGGGGCACAGAAAACCCGCACGCATAGAAAAGCCGATACACCCAAAACGAGTCACTGTTTGGTGCGGATTTTGTTCCAGAGGCATAATTGGGCCATTTTTCTTCGAAAATGAGCAAGGAGTGGCCGTTATAGTCAATGGCAATCGTAATCGGGCCATGTTGAACGAATTTTTGTTCACAAACAAGGAGGATATTGGCAACATTTGGTTTCAACAGGACGGCGCTACGTGCCACACAGCCGAAGCTACACTCGATGTTTTTATAGCATTTTCAAAAAAAAAAAAAAGTTATTTTGCGGACCCTTTATAACTGTCACTAATATGTCACCAATAAAGGTTGATAAAATTGTTGGACGTAGCGTAGATAGAGTGAATATGTAAATTATCATTCTGTGATGTCGCACGAAATGATCGATAGATTTTACTTTACACAAATTTTGCAATACAAAATAGTTATTCAGACGTAGCATGTTTGTAAGAGAAAAATCTAAAAATTTCACTTAAAAATTAACTTAGAGAAGGCACGATATTAACATGGTGAGCTTCCGCTTTAAAGCATTACTATTTTCGAATAAAATGCACGTGTTTAAGGCTTACTCATAGAGACTTGTAATATTTTTCATTAATTTATCCACTTTCACTACTGCATGAAAGAAATTTTTTTGGCCTTTCAAAGCGCATGTATTTTTGTTTATATTTTCTGAAAGCTAATGAATAGGGCAGTCGATTAAACGTTATCCATCTGTCCGTGTGTAAGTTGAGTTCAATGGAATTAAAGCCCCCACATTAAAGCACATCGCCAGGACTCGTGTAAGGTATCAGAAATATTTTTAAACAGTTTGGTATTAGAACTTAGCATAATCGTCTCATAACTTTTTGAGATATGAGAAAATAAAAACGATTGCCTCTGTTTTTTCTCTAATTTTTCCATAAAAATTAAAATTTTCTAGCCCTAGGATAATTTATAGACCCGGTTGTTACCATTTATAGATTTGGTATGCCTCTAAAGGTATTCGTGAAAATTTTTCTTGACTAAGTTATAGGCAAACATTACTTGAAAAAATATATATTTTTTAATATATCAAACATTTTCCAACTCCTAAATAATTTTTAAGCACGCTTAAGATACCAAATTATAAGCCGTAATCTTAGAAGTTATTTTTAAGAAAAACTACAAAATCGATTTAAAAACAAACTAAGATATAAGCACCAGAGTCCAACTGCTTAGGTGTGTTTCCTAAAATCTACAAACGGAAATCGATATTTTTAGTTTTTATACAACCAATGGGAACCAATATGCGAATGAAATTTATTTATATAAATTTCGGCAACCAAGCCTCCAGGCCATAATTGGCTACAAACTTCTACTAAAAAAAATTTACAATGCTTTTTACTTAAACTATAAAAATATAATGTAATAATTTAAAAATAATAATTTAAATTAAAGGGCTTGACTATTAAAATATAGTTAGCTATAGAAAGAATAAAAACCAAGATGGCGTCCTAGATTAAATGGCGAATATATGACTTTAACCTTTAACCCCCACAACATTGGTATCAAATATAAGGGCTTGACCAGTACAATGTAGTAAACTATTGGAAAAGTCCAAGCAAAAACTTTACTTACAATTTAAACTGTAATAGCTTATTACATGCATTATTTTGTAGCTCAATTGTCTAATATTTGCATTACTCATTATCTGTTAAATAACTCATTCCTAATGTGTTTTGTAACTGACTAATTGAAATATATAACTCATTCCTAATGTGTTTTGTAACTGATTAATTTAAAATACAAAATAATGACGGTTTAATTTTTTTTTGTACGTACATACGCTGTTAATATTCAATTAATATATTTCAATTATTGAATTGATTTACCAAAAATACATTTTCGTTTTTGTTTTTCTTCTTAGTGAGTATTTTTAATATTTAAAATTTTTTTTAAAGCAACTTATATTTTTTTGATTCTAAAGAGGGTTTAAGTAAGTTATTATTATTTAGAATTTTAAAAGAAATTGTAATCGGTGCTTTTATTCTTTTTAAAAACAACTTTGAATCCAATTACTTTGTTTCGTTTTTGTAACTAATTATTTTTACGTGTTATTTTAGCATAAAGAAAAGTACTTATATTTTATGTCGTATTTAAATGAGTTGTAATGGATTCGTTTTGGGACATCGCCAACAAAAATAAGTAGTTATTCTAGTCAAATTGTAAGTAGTACTTTCAGTAAATTTGCATTATTTTTTTAATTATTTTGTAAGTAAAGTTTTTGCTGGGGTGTTAAATCAAAGATGGCATATGAAACAAAATTGCGGAAAAAATTTGTTTAACTCCAACAATATGGGTATGGTAGGGCTTGACTAGTAAAATACAGCTAACTATGTAAAAATTCAAAATCATAGATGGCATCGGAAATAATAAAGAAAATAGCGTATTACATGAAATCTAAAATCTTGGCTTAACTATGATGTAGTATTGTTACCTAAATATGTACAAGACGGTGGAGAGTATTATCAGATTCGGTAGGGGCAAATTTAGGGCTGTTGCTTATTTATAGCATTAATATTTGTAAAAGTTTTAGGGCCGTATTCAAAAAAAATATTTTAGGTGTATTAAAGGCTTATTTGACAAATGTTGTAGAGAAATTTGTCAAATAAGCCTTCAATAAATCTAAAATATTTTTTATGAATACGGCACTTAGGCTATACATTATTTTATATCCCCTGTCGATTGATAGCATTGTATTGATTTTGATAATCGATTTATTTAACGTGACCATTAATGCGTTAATTCTAACATCAGATACCATTTTTTTAAAACGTCACTTTTCTATAAAATAGACTTATTTTTTTGTATTTTTTTGCTTTAGAAATAAAATATTGTCTCGCAACAAACATGTTAACCCAGGTATCAAGGAACCTCATTAACCCCATTAGACAGACAGACAGATGGACAGAGAAAGATGTTTTTTCTATTCTATCTAGGCACAGAAAAAGCATTCCTTGTATGTTGTTTGAAATTTTTTTATAGGTATAGATATATAAATTAATTTAAAAAAGTTTTGCTTAAGTTTTTGTTATTCTTAAAAACATTTAAATTTAACATAAAGGGCATATTAAAACATTTTCAAGTTCATTTTAAATCGTTAATGCGTAAGCTATTTGGCTGAAAAAAAGTCACGAAGAATCAACAGAAAATTACAGCATTTAAAGTGTTTGAAGACAAAATTAAAAAAGAAATGAATAAATTAAACCCTGAACTGAAACTCTCTGCTGATACGCATGGTGCGATCATCTTTCATTCATGCGATTTTAGCGTTCATTGAACTTTTCGGCAGTGTTTCAATACATACAAATTTTTAATAAAACAAACTTTAATGAAACAAAAAAAGAAAAAAAACTCTTGTCATGCTAAATACCTTTAAAATGCTGTATTTTAATAATCATGTCCATCATTTTCTGACCATTTCTTTGTTTTCTTTTGCTCTTTCATAATTTTTTTTATTAAATGTAAAATTTCGTTTGCCAAATATCTTTTTATACCCACCACCAAAAGAATGGTGAGCAGGTATATTAATTTTGTGATTCCGTTTGCAACACATCTTAATAAAAATTTTATGACAAATCTAAACTTAAAACCAAAAAATTATTATGACATGCTTACTTTATCCTCCCGTATAAGGCTTTTGTTTAGATCCATATGCCCACACAAAATAATAATTAATTATTAGCTACCCCTAACTACCGAGACTTATTATTCAGTTTCCGTAAAAATACAAATTTGTGGTAAAAAAGTGTAGAGTAATCGTAGGTTAGGATGAAGAAAAGGATACTAGAAGCCCAAACCCGTGACAGGTATGCTCGTATGCCCAATTGGCATATTATGCGCCCTTAAGGTTAAATAAAGGAAAATAATTTAAAAGCAAAGCAAACTCAAACAAAGAAATTTGTACATACTTTAGTTCCAAGATTATTCTATAGTGATTGAAGTTGTAAAGAAAATAATAAATTTTAGGCGCGAAAGTACCTATGTGTGGTGTGTATCTAAAATTCGGCACAGCCGAATATAGTGCTCTTCTTTGTTTTGTTTTTTCCGTTGTTTAAATTTGCTTATTATTTAAATACAATATGCTTTTCCTTGGTTTAATTTTTGACTTAATAAGTCTTGGTTATGAGACTATTACAACTTTTTTCTTTGTTCTTTAGATAAACACTATCTTAGTTGTGTAATAACTAACATCGTTTAATTATTCAGAGTGTCTTAAAATGACTTATGATCAGTTGTTGTATCGTACAAACACCTTTATCTTATTCTAATGTGATGTCTAATACAAAAAGAAACTTTAATATTTTACTACTTCAGTTTCTTTTTTTTTCCATATTTTTCTTAATTTATGAAAATAAAAAATTTAACTAGTGCAAAGGTGAACAACGAACTTAAAATAATTGATTAATTATGTTTGGAAACCCGTCTTTTAAACGTTCTTTGCAATGATCATATCCTCTTTTAATACCCACCACGAAAAACAAATGGTGTGTGGGTATATTTATTTTGTCATTCCGTTTGTGACATATCGAAATATCCATTGTAGACCACATAAAGCATATATTTTCTTAGTCTTGGTTTTATTTTAGGACGATCTAGCTGTGACCGTCCGTCTATCCGTTTGTTTAAAGCACAATAGAGCTCAAATCGAAAAAGTAAGGACGATCAAATTTTGCCAGAATATTTCTAATACACAAGGTTTGTTTGGTACTAAAAATGGGCTAAATCGGTATATTAGAAAGACAGTTATAGCTTGTAATGCAAGAGCAGGTAAACAAATTCGTGTCCTTCCTACATCGTATAAAATGCAATTGTGTCTAAACGCGTTGATGTAGAGCGATAAAAATTCGTAAGTATATTTTCTGAGTGAAAAATATATTTCCTTGAAAATTGCCCTAATCTATACAAACAAAAGGACTTAGTAAACATAAAGAAAACTTAAGCCGCACAGAGTCTTTTTCAGTATATTTAAAATTTACAACGTAATAACACTGACAAAATTATGATGTTTAATTCTGCAATTTTCAAAACATAGCTTGTTGGTCAATGGATTTGTAAAAACATAAAATTAAAGTGCCATGCCCATCTTCCATATAACGATATGTTTTTTACCTATATAATCTATATATCCATAGATATTGGAAAAATAAAGGACTTTATACTGAAATATCTAAGTTGAATTCATTAGCAAAAAGTACTTCAATATGCCTACTTTAAAGCCCATTTCGAAATCACACTCACTCACTGAAAAAAAGTATTAAAACAAAAACAAAATATAATAAAAAAAAAGCTATTTATTGTGGTTATTGCACAAAATAGTTATCAGAACCCTTTTGAAGCTTCGAGAGTAAAATGGAAAAAGTGTATAAAATTGAAACTCTGTGTGTGTATGTTTGCTATAGACTCCGAAACCATAAAGCCGATCGGACTCAAACTTTGGCAAGTTGTTATACACATTCCAGGGAGTATTTGTGGGTAGTAAAAAGAGGGCGGGGCTACGCCCATAAAAAATAAGTTATCATTTTTAGCTTCTTGCACTTGATTGATTTTTCTGAAACTTTGTACACATATTGAACTCTCATGATTATACAATTTCGTGATTAAAAAAGTGGGCAGTGCCACGCCCATAACAAATAAGTTATCATTTTTAGCTACTTGCACTAGATCGATTTTTCTGAAACATTGCACACATATTGAGCTGTCATGAAAATATAATTTCGTGATAAGAAAAGTGGGCACGGCCATGCCCATAAAAAAAAATTATAATTGTGAGGTACTTGCACTGCACCGATTTTTTTGAAACTTTGCACACAGATTGAGCTGTCTTGACACTACAGTTTCGTTACTAGAAAAGTGGGTAGTGCCACGCTCATAAAAAAAAGTTATATTTTTTAGCTTCTTTCACTTGATATTCAATTAAAATTAACGCATTTTTATTCATTAAGAGGCATAGCTACGCGCGCCGGGCTTGGCTAGTTCCAAATAAAACAGGAATGGATTGCTATGCCAGTTCAATTCTGTTTCATGCCAGAATTCATCTATTTGAGAGTATGGGATACCTGCCTTTACCCATAAGCTTATGCTGACGGTAAAAGATGCATATGCTAAACAAAAGCATAGGAAATCTAAAAAACTAGAATTTTTCAGAGGTAGGATTAGTTTTTCTTAGAAAAACTTGTTCCGCCGATTTTTTGCGGTCAATCCCGTGTACTTAAATCAATCGACCTACACCAATAACATCTTCATGTGTGCTTAATAAGATGGTACAGAGAACGGGGGAGTTGTTGCTTAAAAAATAACGTTGTAAAATATCCTATTGTGTTTGTTGGTATCTGCTAGACTAGACCACATCAGCCGCAGAGGGTTAATTGTTAAATCTATCCCCAAAAGGTTATGATAAAAAATGCTTTCGGGACTTGCGAAGTGTTGCAGGTTCTGCTAGTGTTAAAACAAAAAACATATCGATGGCTTAATAATAATAATGGCGTAACTCGATTTTTTTACAGAAGAAAAAAAAAACTGAATAAAATTTAAAATAATGTTTTGAGTTAGAGCTTTTTTATTTGTCCATAAATCCTTTATTTTTACCAATAGCTCACTTATTTTTTTAGGGGTGATGTGTGTGTATGTGAACTACCAGAAAAAATTAAAAACTCGTTTTTGTTAAAAATCTAAATACGTCCTTTTTATATTAAGCCATCGATATTTAGATCTAATTTGGCCTTAACTCAATTCAATTCTTTTCATACTCGGTTGAAAGTAAAAGTATTACTGATTAATTTTCTATAAAATGCAAATAATTAAAAAAAAATCTGATCTGGTTTATTCATTAATAAGACCTGTAATATTTTTTTTTATTCAACATTTCTAAATAGCATTGATTTTAAGTCTTTACATCTCTCTACTCTTCAGTCAAATATGTATGCCATTGTTGTATTTAAATTTTTATTCTTAAATTAAGACAACAGAAAGAAATGTTTTTGATCAAACTTAAAGTTGTTTTGCAATATTTTCCCACAAGCTTCGGCCATAAATTTTATTCAGATTTCAGATTAAGTCTAAAAGTGATTTACTTTTACTTGTATTAAATTAGAATTTTTAATATAATGAGCTTTTTTGGTGGAATTTTTGGATGAAAAAAGTAAAAAATTAAATTAAATAAACCGTTATTTTCTAAATAAAAAATAATACTAATGAAATATATTAAATTAATATAACATGAAACATGAACATTAAAATCTTAAAAAGTTGTCGTTGCTGGCGAAGGTGTTGCATACATTTATAAAGAACCAGAGTAAAAAATTGGTAAAAAGTTACATGTTTCAATGCCTCTTTTGATTTAGGGCAAATATGCCAATTTATTCTTTTTTTCTTAGCAAGAAGAAGAGCAACGAGAACTTGAGAGGTAAACTAAATAATGAAAACTATTGGCTGACTTTACAGACACTTCACTATTTATTTTGCAAATTAAAAATCATTAACACAAACATACAATTGAAAAAAAATCTCTTGTAAGGAATTTTTTGTAGGGTTTCTTAAACGACTGTCCGTAATTCTATTTTTAAACATTGCGCGTTTGCATTACATATAAATAAAATACCTTTTCCTATATTTCCTTATGGAATAGTGCACCGGCATACAGTGTGTTACGTGATTTCATTAATAGTTTGTTTGGTGCCTTTTCTTTGCTTAGGTTAGCGGTTCCCAAATTTGATTAATAACAAAATTCCAACTGACAAAATATTTAAAAAAAAAAATTTTTAAATTTCATGGAATAAATATATTTAAAATATTTTCTTAAAAAAAAATATGCTAATTTCTAAAAAGTTTTCATAATTTTTTTTCTGTATTTTTTATTATAAACTTTTGCAAAAAAATTTTTTTTATTTATGTTGAATATTCTTTTTATAGAAAATTTTATCTAATATATATATATATTAATAGACTACCGATTTAAAAAATATATTCTATTTTAAAGAAATTTTCATAAAAATGTGCACAATCTTAATCTTACTAAAATTGATTCTTACATCTTCTAATTCGGTAAATAGCTCAGGGCCAACGTCAAGCTAGGAGGTTTTTGTTCCTCTCAAGGGCAAACTCTAGGGAACTTCTTTCCCTGGACTAAAAGGACTTGGGGATGTTACTAGGTTTTCTAACTGGATATTGCAATCTCAGATACCATTTAAGTAAAACTGGTAGGTAAAATATATTTAGAAACGTGCCGGTTTTGTGATATGGATGATGAGACTGCGGAACACTTCCGGCACTCTTCACAAGGAGATTACGCTTTTTTTAATGAAAAGTTATTTAACAAATGGAAATTTCGAGTTCTTAGCTTCGTAGGGTAAGCTAGTGACCGCACAAAATACATATTTTTGGTAGCGGTGCTTATGGGCCAATTTACTTCTACTACTATTAAAATTAGTTCTAAGTGTATGGAGTTATAAGCGTTTGAAGTTGCTGCTAAGACTTGCTCAAAACATATGAGTGCAACAAAACAAAAAATATATGTATTTACTGATATAAATTGTTTTTATAAATAAATAGTGTTTATTGTGTTTTTCTGCTTAAAAACAAGACAGATTAATAAGGAACTCATATCCAATCAGTTGATTATTTTTTTTTTATATATAATTTTTCAGACTGACCACCTTTTTTAAATAATATGTCTGCATCCGCAAATAATTGAACTTTACAGCAGAAGGTAAAAAAGTACCACAAACTGAATTATCATAATGTAAATTCTTTTATAAAATAACTGCAAAACTTTTTTAGAACATTTTTTATGAATTTTTTTGTAGAAAAATTTCAATAAATTTTTCTCTATAGAGAATTTTTTGAACATTTTTTCTATAAAGGATTTTTTATAAAAACTTTTTTTTAGAATTTTTTGTTAATTTTTTCCAGAAAAAAAATTTTTTGTTAATTTATTCTAGAAAAAAAAAATTTTAAGAATTTTTTCTATGCTGTATATTAAATGTCTATAGAAAATTTTTTATGAATTTTTTTTCTATAGAATTTTTTTAAAATTTTTTCTATAGAAAATTTTTTATAAATTTTTCTAGAAAAAAATTTTTTTAAGGGTTTTCTTTTTGAGTTTTTCTACAAAAAATGTTTTTATTGATTTTTTTCTCTAAACATTTTTTTATTAAAATTTTTCGTAGAAAATTTTTTATGAATTTTTTCTATAGAAAAATTTTTTAAAATTTTTTTTTATAGAAAATTTTTATACATTTTTCTATAAAAATTTGTCTTAAGAGTTTTTTTATATTCTGTATAGAAAGTTTTTTTTTTGAGTTTTGCTACAAAACATTTTTTATTAATTTTTTCTAAAAAAAATTTTTTTTATTAATTTTTGTGTAGATTTTTTCTGTAAAATTTTTTTATTATTTTTTTCGTAGAAAATTTTTTATGATTTTTTCTATAGAAAAATTTTTGTAAGTTTTTTATAGAAAACTTTTTGTTAATTTTTTTTAAGAACATTTTTTATGAATATTGAAAAAACTAATTATATTTTTATGAAATTTTCCTTCATTGAAATTATTTTGAATTTTTTTTCAACAAATTTTTGTTTATCAATTTTCTTTTAATATCAACTGTGTTGTTTTTAATGTAATTTTTTTCCTTTTCTTTCAGCTACATTTTACTGATAAATGTTATTTTTTGAAAAAAACTCTTTATTAATTTCTTCAACAGAACTTTTTTAATTTTTTATATACAAAAAGAATTAATAAGTTTTTTGTTATAAAATATTTTAAGAAACTTGGTCTCTCTGAAAAAGTTTTATAAATTTTGTCTCTATAGAAATTTAAAAAAAAAACAAATTTTTCAAAAAAAAAAAATTTTTTTTAAAGATATTTTTAACAAATTAAAAAAAATTTTGAAGAATTTTTTTTTAAGCCTCCTTAAAAAATTTTCCAAGTTTAACAGAAATATTTCTTTTGACGTGGTAGAACATACATTAAGAATCCCTTGGTCTAAAGCAATTGCAACAGGATGACTATTGCCACATTTGTAGCTGGCAACAAGTGTTATAATCTTTTGTTTTTGTCCATCATCCACTTCCTTTTACTTTGGATGCGTTCTGCATTCTTATAGATACAACAGAATAATAAAGATTTCCTATCCTAATGAGCAAAAAACAAAAACAAAAAAATAAATAAGAAAAATTAAGTCTGTATCTTTGGCTTTATGTATGTATGTATGTTGATGTTGACGATGGCAATGATGATGAAACCTTGAAATGTGGTTGTTTGGCTACTGTCGCTACAGATACCAGGGCTTTTGCCTGCTTAATATTGTTGTACTTAGTTTTTGAAGTTGCAGTTGCACTATAGTTGATTCTATATTTAGATCAATTTATGCTATAAATAACTTAACAAACTTGATCAGGTTTAAACATTTTACTTTTGCTTTAATTCCTTTTTCTTATATTTTGTTTTGATGGTGTTAATGTTATACAATAGAATGTAACCATAATGCTGAAGAATATTGAAGGGAAAACTTGAAATTATGTTTAATCTAATAGTTGTTGGGTAGTAGGTTAAACTAGACTGTTTGAGAGATTTCGAAAAAGCTTAAACAATTTTTTGTCGGCGGTATATGTAGAAGAATATTGATGTCAGTGGTGTCAATAGATCACAGCTTTACACCCCGTATGTTTGTATTAATTTCTTAGGACGTATTTGATTTTATAAAATCTCATCTCCTAACCAAACCAATAATTACAATTTTATGATCTACATTGTTTAAAGGGCAACAACAGTTTTGTTGTGTCTTGACCAACGATGTTGTTCGACATTAAATGAATTATTTTTCTAATCTAAATATATTTTTTGTATCACTATTTAAAAAGGCTAAATAACACACGTGCAGTATTTTATAGGTAATATTTTAAACTAACGCACAGGTTTTTAATTTTTTTTTTGTGTGAGCTACACAATTATTGCTTTTTTAATGCTAAGAATGGTTGTTAATTTTTTATTCAATTTTGGAAATTGTTTGTTTAATAAATAACAAAAATATTTAACAGCAAATTGCAACATAATTTAAAACAAGCCACATTTTTCTTAAATGATTTAAATCAATAAGTAATTAAAAGTTTAACACTTTATATGTATATGGATACTCGTGCCAGTAGATTATAATAAAACAAAAAAATTTTTAAAACTAAATGCAGTTTATAATAAACGCGATTATAGCTTAAGTGTGTTTATATTTAAGTTTTAATTGCAAACATACATGATTAGCACCTAATGTGAGGATATATTTGCGGAACTTTAATCCGTGAAAAGTAAATAATATGACCTTGTTGCTATCAGAGCTTTTGAATAGCCTTGAAAAATATTAAACAACATTTACTGATAAAATATTATTTAACTTTGTTGGCGTCTGTCATGAGTTTGCTTGTGTAAACTACAATACACTACAAATACACGGTGTAATTGCACCCACACACAGTGCCGGTGAAAGGAGCAGCTAACTTGGTTTTCCAATCACAATACTTGGACACTAAGAAGTGGACTTAGGTATTCAGCTCTTTTTTTAGTTTATCAACATCCAGTGCAACTTAGAGGTAAACAAACTTAATTTTTCTTTTATTCTAGTAACATGTCCGCTAATTCTAATTCAAAAGATCAGAAAATGCAAAAATTACTTCGCTATAATTTTCAGAATCAATTTAAATTAATACTACCAAATTTCAGAATTTCAAAAACAATTTAATACAAAAAGTACCATAAACATCGATTGGATACGAGCTTGGTTTCAAGCTATGCAGTGCATGAGTAGAAGTAATGGTGTTTTCTTTTCTGACGTTAATGTTGCATTAATTCTGCCCTATGCCTTCTTTTGTGTTCTTTTCTTAAAAATATGCAATATTATAAACGGGTGACAAGTTCTTTTGTAATAATGTTGCCATAAAAATAACAAAAAATGTTACATGTTGTACCCTGAATTAAATCAAAGGGTTAGAATATTGCACTTTTTAACAGTTGATATTAAAAAGGAGAATTAAGTTTTTGTAGTGGTTAAAAATAATTTATGGTCCCAAATTATTAAAATGGAAGCAAGAAATGCAGTTTTACAGAAAGATATGCCGTCAGGTAAAAAAGGTGAAAATTTCTGTTCTATTTTGCTGATTATAAAGGTAGCATTTTGTTAGGGTGTAGGCGACCTTTGAAAAGTGTTTAACTATGAAAGGGCAACATTGTTTGTTAGAAAAGAAAACACCATAAGTGTAGCATTAAATAAATTACACAAGAAAAAAAGTTTTTTTTTTTTATTAAAAACTGAAAGTTGTTTTTAGGGCTATTTGGGGCACTTTCAGATCGACTTTCTTTTCAGATCGACTTTTTGCGATATACCGTTATGTCCAATATTAAGGCACCTCCACTGCACATATTAGAATAACTTAAAAACGGTTTATCATTTTCAGTTAAATAAATACAAAACTCGTTAACAGTATTATCTTTACGTCGTACTTATATTACTGCCTGTTCAACGATGTCGAAAGAAAACCCAAGCGAAATTTCATTCGTACAAATATATTGAAAACAACAACAAAAACTAAAAATTTGTTTTTGTTTTAAACGTATTTGTACGACTGAGAGTTCGCTTGGGTTTTCTTTCGACATCGTTGAACAGGAAGTTAGTTTTAAATAAGCCCAGTAGTTTTAGAGATATCGTGTGTGTTTGCTGCTATTCCATAGGGTGGTCCGAGAGTGCCCCGGTGGACTAGTCAGTAGTGTGCTTGTCGGCTAGTTTGGGAGTTGCGGGTTCGATTCCCGCCAGAGACTCTGGAATTGTCTGCTTCCCTTCTCTCTTTTCTATTCAGGTATCACAAAGGGATCAATAAAATGGACCCAAGTGAGCTGCACAACAGCTGCCTGTTCTACCTAACCTATAAGGTGGTCCAACTAAAATGCTTAATGTTAATTGTTAGTAAAAAAAATAGTTTTAATTTTTCTTATAATGTTAGAAAGATCTATGACAATTATGTGTGAAACAAAATATTGGCCAAATGCTCTCCTTGGCTTCGATGGAAACATCTATCCGATGGTCTATATTTTCAATGACAATGTTGATATTCAATTGTTGAATTACGACGACGAGTCGAGGTTAACTGCTCTGCTGCCACTGTTTTCCGCAAAACAAACTTGGCTACCATGCACAGGTGTTTCACATTGACTACATACCCGGTTTGCTAAATTTGCAAAATTTGCACAATTATCCCGATGGTTGACACATTTAATCCATTATGCTGATCAAAAAAATCTCGAAGTGCACGAAATGCATTTTTATTAGAACGCCCATTTTTGTAAAAGGCTTCAATAATATTAACACGCTGCTCAATTGTGTATCTCTCCATGGTTAAATTTGTCAAACACTGAAATATAAAAGTGTCAAATTGAGTTGGACAAAAGAATTGACATTTTTTACTTTCACTGAGAAGCTAGAGTTTTTAGATGCTTTTTTAAAAAGTCCAAGGTCTCTCACTAAATCACTTAGCTCCTCCTGACTAAATAGCTCCTGTTCAGAAGAAATATTTAAATGGAAGTAACCTGATTCACTTTCAGCACTTAGTGAAGGAGAATTTTGACGTAAGTCGTGATAATTTTGTGTAGATGTAGACTATTGTGTTTGAGGATCTTCAGTAGAGTACAGGACTGGCCGGGTAAAAAAAGGTTTGGATAAATCCATTTAGATGTTGTGGTACTCAACAACATATTTTAATTTTGTACTTTGTTTTTTTATTATAATTTTGATTTTTATTACAAATATTTTTCCTCAATAAAATTAATTGTTTTTGGATTTTCTAAAAAATAAATAGTTGAAGTCGGAATAATTTTATTTTGTGTTATTAACCACAAATTTGGTGACCCCATGTCCTTAGTACATTCTCCGACTCCTAATTTGGATCAAGCAACCCCAGATAATCATGATAGAATTGAACATCCAACACGCAGTCTTCCGCAGGACGATCCAACAACGTATCGAGAAATAGCAACGACATCTACAACAATGCAAAAACTTCCACCATTTTGGACTGAACAACCGCAACTATGGTTCATTCAGATTGAATCATTATTTCAACTCTCAAGAATTTCTCGGGATGAAATAAAATATTCTCATGTTGTTGCCAGTTTAGATTCGTCATATTTAAAATTTATTGGTGACATATTATTATCTCCACCAACAATAAATAAATATGAGACTATAAAAAATCGTATAATAAATTCTTTTTCAACCTCTGAAGAAGCTAAACTTAAAAAATTGTTTAGCGGATTGGTTATTGGAAATCAGAAGCCATCTCATTTCTTACAAACAATGAAAGCATTGGCAGTTGGTAACGACGTTGGTGATAAAGTACTTAAAACTCTTTTCTTGGAACAACTTCCAGAAAATATACGATCAATTTTGACAACTAGTAATTTGACACTTATCGAATTAGCATTGCAAGCAGATAAGATCATGGAAATTGTGTGTCCTCAAATTTCAAGTTTAAGTTTTTCCCAGAATGTCATTAATGAGTTAAGCGCAAAAATTGAAGCTTTAAATAGGAAGCTTGATTTTTCTTTACGTGGTCGAAGTGAAAAACGAAATTTCAATAAAAATCGACGTAAGAGCAGAAGTAACTCAAAAGCACGTACAAATTGGTGCTGGTATCACAAGTGTTTTGATACCAAGGCTATAAAATGTATTTCACCTTGTCAATATCCAGAAGCAAAAAACTAAATACGATTTCGGGTAAAGTGGCTCCCGAGATTTCAATATCAACAAAATGCCGCTTACTTCTGAAAGATCAAAAAACGAAAATTTCTTTTCTTGTCGATACTGGAGCTGATGTATCCGTCATTCCCCCTACAACAAAACATCAGGGCTATTCAAAATTAAATGATAAATCTTATCCAAAATTAATTTTCCATGACATAGACATTTTGCAAAATTTTTGTTTAAACCAATTAAATGTGAAAGGCTGAAATGATTTATATTTTTTGGGGACTTGTACTTTTATTATTTTTGTCGCTAAGGCTTTATGGTTCAGTTAGTAGATTTGTATCGTGATGTAACATATCAATATGTGTTACTGTTTATTAAGATTACAACGTAACTTCCCGTGAGGTAGAAATCTACCATGGTGTAATCACATAAGGTGATAGCGCAGAGAGAGAACGAGAGTATTTTTTGTGTCTCTTTTTTCATATATAGAGTTTGACAATTCTTGGGACTGAAATCTCTTTTTTATATGTGGAGTTTGACAAACTTTGGCACAAAAAAAATTACCAGCTGGGCTGGCACCGCTACCTGTGCAAGTGTACCCTGGAAATCTAAAGAAAATAGATTTTTAGGGAGAAAACTGAATTCATTGGACAAATTGTTTAAGGGAAAAAGAGACAACACTACGTTTTACTAACTAACATACGCATTTTAACGATACTGAGAGCTGTAAAGTAAAACAGTACAAGTCTGCTAAATAAACCATTACATTTTTTCCCGTGTTGGGAGTTTTCATGATATTTAAAAATACAAAAAAAAAAAGATTTACTTCAACAACCATTACTCAGCCATTTTTTGGTGACTTTAAAATATTTTATTGTATTTCAAAGGTTACAATTACATCTTTGAAAAATAAAAATCGCTCAATAAATAGTTAAGTTATGATTCTTTAAACTTTTTTTTTTTGAAAAATGTCAAAAATACGTTTAGTACTTGTAACTTAAAAACTAAACTTAAGAACTAATGTAGATAAATTCATAGTAGATTTGAAATCAGCGACCTCAAAATTTCCAGTCAACAGAAAAAAAAAATTCAATTATGTTCCCTTGTGTTATTCATAGTGTTAAATAGTGTGAAGTAATACTATTTATAAACACTACTCCGTCGTATCTATCATTGGTGTTTTAGAAACCATTAACTTTCTTACGATAGAAACAAAAGCAACTAGCAGATAAAAAAGTTAATATACAAAAGAATGTCACATGTGCCTACAACTCACAGGCTTTGTCTCAATGTAATTCACTCTACAAAAAACAAACACAAAAATACAGAAAAACAAGTAACAGTGCTATATTCGGCCGTGCCGAATCTTATATACCCTTCACAACGTGTAGTCATGCTATAACAATTGTTTGTATCACCATTCATCCCATATGAAATACGTACATACATATATAAAAACATCCCATTGTAAAATTATAAATTCTCGTATGTATGTTAAAAAAACAAAAAAAAAAACTAAAAAAAAAAATTAAAAAAAAAATTTAAAAAAAAAATTTTAAAAAAAATTTAAAAAAAAATTTAAAAAAAAATTAAAAAAAAAAATTTAAAAAAAAATTTATTATATATATAATATATATAAAACAAAAAAAAAAATAAAAAAAAAATTAAAAAAAAAAATTAAAAAACAATAATAATAAAAATATAAATAATATATTAAATAAAAAATAAAAAAATATAAAAAAAAATTTTAAAAAAAAATTTTAAAAAAATTAAAAAAAATTTTTTTTTGGCTCAGCTGGGATTCGATGCCACGTTTTCTCTAACCAGTATACACGTTTGTATGTATGTATGTTGTTGTTGTAATGTTGTTTTTGTAAAAAAAAATTGAGGTGGTCGTGGGTTTTTGCTCATATCTCAGTTGTTTATGTACCAATGTTTCTGATTTTCAATACCGTTCTACTCCCGAATATTTCTGATATTTTAATACCTCACCCGGGTCCGAGCGATGTCGGGGGTCTTCAAAAAGTTGATTTTAACATACACACGGACAGGCTGACAGAGCTTAATCGACTCCCCTATTCATAAGCTTTCAGAAAATATATACTTTATGGGGTCGGAAATGAAAATTGTAGAAATTTCACACGGAATGACAAACCTATATATACCCTTTTTCACTGTGTGAAGGGTATAAAAAGGAAGACTGAAAAAAATTTAAAAGATACTCAAACAACAAGATCATGAAATAAAGTCAGTCACTTAAACAAACTTAAAAAATTTGAAATGAAATGTTGGTATGCAGTGTATGAAGTTAGTGGATGAAGTGGGGAAGAATGTTAAATGTGTAAAATACACATGCCAAACATAATAAAGACAAGTCTATGGAGTAAAGAGGCATTAGTATCCAAACAACTACCAGTCAGCAATACACCTGTTAAACGATATACATAGACGTCGCTGCTGCAAGGGCTGCTAATTCTGCTGCTGCTGCTGGAAATCATAGACAATGATCAGTTGAATAAATAAATCTAAAGCATTAATAAGAACTTAGAACTTTGCGTTGAAATTAAGAGCTAAATAGGAGACAATGACGACACAGCTAACTGAGACTGATGACTATGGTAATAGTAGTGAATATGATGATGACGCCGTCATCTGAGAACATCGACAGGAAGAAATCATTAGAATTGAAAAGAACAAAAAAAAAACTGCTACTAAAAGCGAAATACAAAGATAAACATAAAGCGATATTATAATTGTAATATTGTATGAAATTGCGACCATTAATACGCTTGTTCATACATGCATACACCTGATACCTGCAAGCGATATAAATACGATGTTTAGTTGAGAAATTTTTTTTTTCAAATTAAAAAAAAAATTAAATTATTGAACGTTTTTTATCATTTGAAAATTTTTCGAAATGTTTCTATACAGAAATAATAATAAAAAAAAACAAATTTATAGATTGCTATCGAAACCCTGCCCGCATTACTGGACAAAGTGTTTGTTTGAACATATTTGGATGGACAATTTTCTGTGTATTTAATAAAAGCCATGACAAAATATTTTCTTTAGTCAAGAATTTATAAATAAATAGCTTTTTTTAGAAATAAAGTAAATCAACAAAATTTTTTATTTATTTTTGTTGGAACATCCCTGGAACATCTGCTAAAGCAAAAATTTTTTTTTAAATTTGTAGTGTTTTTTAAAAACGTTCTGCTCTTATAAAACGTTTGTTGCATGCAAGATTGCGAGGAGCGAGTTTTTTAACTTCAAGAGGGCCAAGCACGGATCCAGCTTAAACATTTACGGACTTATTCATAACAAAAAGTTAGCCACAGTTTATACACTACGTACAACGAGCTGCTAACTAGAATGCCGATTAAGCTTGGCAGCTCGTTGGCACAAAATTTATTCATAACAAACTTTAATCCGTCTGCTATCTTTTCATAAATCAACTCTGAAATTGCATGATACTCCTCAAAAATGCAACCAATTTTTGTATATCATCCCTGATTTTGACATTTTTTGTTTAACCATCCATACTAACAATTTTTAAAATTCAAAAATTAATTAAAAAAACTAACGAACAATATATTTTTTTATAAAAATGGAAAAGCAAGGCAAACGGTTTGTAAATTGAGAACAGGATGAAAATGTATTGATAATGTAAAACAACAACACAGAACAGCTGTTTTTCACAAGTTGGCAAAAGTTTGGCAGCTCGTTAACAAGAGTTAAGCCAATCGTTATCCAGAGTTTGGCATGTGTGTTATGAATAGACTTTGTGCTAACTTTATGCCAACTTTTTGTTATGAATAAGGCCGTTAGTTTTTAGTAAAGTATATTAATTGCTTATTTCATAGGTGCCAAAACAATTAGATAGCAAAACAAAAAAATGGTTTGCTGGGGAGGGGGGTGTTATTTGTTTCTTCCCCTACCCTGGTTCCACGTTTACCAAGAGCACGAATGGTTGGTTATCGTGGTAGTTCACTATGCTAGAAATGTCAAGTGGAGTCTATAAGATACCGTTTTTATAAGACATTATCATTTGCCAGATTTGGAATTTCTTAGAATCAATCTAAGAGAGGAGGATGGTACTAGATCCACCACGTGCCTGTGGAGTATGAAATTAGATCGTTCAGTCTGATACCAGGTATCTCAGAGTGCTTATCCAGTATATGCTTGCCCAGGATTCTGTGCCTTTTGGTAGCCATACCACGATATTTGCAGAGATAATGGAAAACTGATTCTCCCTTTTCCGTATTCATGCAGCTGCGACAGTGGTCGTTCCAGAGAAGTACGCATGGCTTGCATGTTTCCTTAATATCTAGTGACCCGTCAATACCGCCAACAATTTTGAGATATTCTGCCAATCTAGTAAGTTACGATATCGATGATATTAGAACAGACCCATTTAAACTTGGCTACTCTACATTAATCCAGACCATGTTACCTGTTCTGGGCTTTTCAAAAAAAGTGTGTAGAGATGTTGCTTTTGATAGTATTTAATAGGATTGCAACTGCATTTGCGTTTGAGATATCTAAATCAAATCCCCATCTGGCCAAATTATCCATCCACTCATTAGTGGCAACTATGCACAGGAACCCAAACTAGATTAACGAAAGTCAGGTAACCAAGCCGACTAATTTAGGTGTAGTGGTATATGACATGAGTTATAAGAGTTCCGCCTGGCTGTCGAAAAAAATACCAATTTTTGCGTGCATATTTTTGTCATTCAGTATTCGATGTGTCTTTCTGAAAGCAAATATTTCAATCTGAAATACGCTACATATATCGGGAAGACGGAAAAAGAACTCTATTCCTAGTTTGGCAGAGAAGACACCAAATGTAATCCCCACAGCCTGACTTAAAATAGTTTATAAAGATTCTGGTGCCTATCTCACTCAATCCTGGAGGGAATTGGAATTTAAACGCCCTGTCAATATCCTTATAGCGGTTGATATAATGACCCGAGCATATTTTAAAAAATAATAGATAAAACAATGAACACCTCCCATTTTCATTAGGATTGTCCAGTAAATCAATACAATTGAATGAAATACTGCTATCTTTTCGTTATGGAAATAAACAAATACAAACGTTAGCAACGAAGTATTAAGCACAAAGCCTTTACTGTGTGATTATAAATTAAGAAAGTTAAAATCTCTACATATGAAATTATTTAGTTAAAATATTAAAAAATCGCGATAGAGCGTATCATACATGCTTCATAGTCTAAATGTCAGCATTGGACAGTTCTTGACTTCTTTTAGAAAAAGGAAACTTAACAAAGATTTTCCATAAGTAAATAATTTATAAGAAATTTTCTGTAATTCAAGGAATATTTTTTGGTAAAAGTTTTATCAAAATATGAAAAATATGTGTATAATTTTTCTATTTTAGAAAACTTAGTAGCCAACCCTCGTTAGTGCAATCATTAATAGTTTTTAATTACATTGGATATATGGACCTTGTGTCTCCATGTAAAGTATTCGCTCATATATCATGAAAAATTGCATAAAAATAATCTCTTCTATACACGTAAAGCTGTCATGCTGTAAAATCAAATTACGACAATCGTAAGAATTGCAGTAGTGATTTTAATAAACAATTGCAGGGCTTTTTTGAAAGCAAAACCGAAAACAGCAACAACAACTGTAAACTAGAGGGCTAACGAGATTTTATACGCTCCACTGATATGAAAATGTACTTAAAAAAAAGCAGAGAATATACAAACGCAACAGTTTTTAGATTTTAATGTTGGCAATAAAAAGCAGCCACAACAACTACCAAACAAATTATAAGCAACAGCACAACCTTAGAACAAGATGAAGGCAACAAGTGCAAGTAAAGGGTGTTTTTTTTACAGGTTTGTTTTTCGAATAGAGATAAAACTGGCATTTTGTGGTCAAATCTGGCAACTCTAATGTCATTTATGTTCAGTTTGGTTTGCCATTTCATCATGAACAGGTTGACAAAAGAACAACGCTTGCAAATCGTGCAAATTTATTTCGAAAATTGAGATTGACCTCGATGCTGATTTTCATCGCAAAATTTTGTTCAGTGATGAGGCTCATTTTTGGTTGAATGGCTACGTCAACAAGCAAAATTGCCGCATTTGGAGTGAAGAGAATCCACATGCGACCCTTGAGACGCCATTACATCCACAAAAACTGACTGTTTGGTGTGCTCTATGGGCTGGTGGAGTCATTGGGCCATACTTCTTCCGAAATAATGCTGGAGAGGCAGTTACCGGTAATGGAGACCGGTATAGAGCCATGATAACCGACTATTTTGTTCCCGAATTGGATGACATGAATGTGGATGAGTTGTGGTTCCAACAAGACGGCGCTACATGCCACACAGCGCAAGCCACAATCGATTTATTGAAGGAAACATTCGATGAGCGCATAATTTCGCGGAATGGACCTGTCAATTGGCCACCAAGATCGTGTGATTTGACACCATTGGATTATTTTCTTTGGGGATATGTGAAGTCGCTCGTCAACGCCAACAAACCAGAAACGTAAGGGGAATTGGAAGCCAACATTCGTGGCGTTATTGCCGACATACGGCCCCATATGCTCGAAAAAGTGGTTAAAAATTGGACCTGTAGAATTGGCTTTATTCGAACCAGCCGCGGCGGCCACATGCCTGAAATCATATTTAAGCATTAATGGCATAAAATTATCCTTCCAATAAAGCCAAATTGATGGTCATTAAAACGATTTTCTTGTGTCTTATTTTAATTCGAAGTTCTATACCACTGAAAAAAACACCCGGTAGTACCCAGCAAACATTTGAAAATTAAAAGGATTTTATTGTTTTTTCACATTTGGTAGTTTTTGGTTAAAATTGCTCAAATTTACTATTCATTTACATGTTAGATTTGAAATTTTTAATTTAATTTTGAATTTTATTTGAATAAAATCTTTAAGCTTAATTTAAGAATAAAATAATTTTTCAAACAAACTGCCTTATTATTATTCCAGAATGATTTGACATTTTGAGAAAGAATTTGATGTTAAATTATTTTTAGTTTAAGATCCAACCATCGTGTTAGCTGGGTGCCGTTGCAAAACCAAGCCATGAACAAACATTAAAACTGTATAAACCTGCATAATTTCGATTTTTGTTTTATTGAATAATATCGTCTTTTAATGTTAAAAATTACAAAGTTGCCCCTCTTTTAAAGGATTAATGATAATGCATACGTTTATGACACACAAATATGACAAAGCAATATCAGGCCATTACATACGTTGTAAAAAAAAACATTAATTTCATGTATGTATGAGTCTGCTCAGTCGACTTTGAATGCATTAGAAGCAACATCATTATAACTTTATTATATTCTTATGTTTGTTATCACCTTCAAAGGAAGATTGCATCCGTTTCAAAATATGTCAGTGAACTAAAATAGATATTTAAGAATAATTGTGCATTTGTTGAGAAATTTATGATTAAAGATAGCACTGGAAAACAGCATGTCTGTCGCATGAGATTTCTTACATAAATCTGAATATTTTTTCCACGCTGATTTCAAAAATTAATGCCGTTTTCATGTAGCAGCTCTAATTTTGGAGTTATGAAGCTTGAAAAATTTATTAAATATATTTATTCTGAATAAAATTTCCTTTTTTTGGATTTTTTAGAGTGAGATGTTATATGAGTACTATTTTAAATGCTCCAACAATAATCAGCCATCGTAAGATCATTCTTCCAGTGCCCCTGATACCTCTCCTCCATAGTGCGAATCTCCTTGTTCCTCGCTTAGGTCACCGAGATTTTTAGGAAAATAGTCTAGATGGCTGTGAAGGTAGTGAAGCTTAATACTTATGTTGCATTCAAGCCGCTGGAAGTGTTTAAGCAACTGTTCAACGTGATAAATGCAGCCGTCACATTTCCTATTGCCCACAAAATCCCTCACTATCCAAACAAACTCTTCTCGTGCACATTTCTCGACAGCTCTCATATGGTTGATGAAAATTTTATCTATCAACTTCCTGGTTTGTGGGCCATCGAAAATACCACCTTTGATTTTCTCACTACTCAATTTTGGAAACACTGTATTTGAAAGATTCGCCATCTTTGTTAAGAGCTTTTACGAACTGTTTTATCAACCGCAGTTTTCTATGCAAAGGAGGCAATATAGTTCGGTCTCTGGATACTACTGGAACATTAATGACATTTTGCTTGCTGGGAATCAAAGCCTCCCTAAAAGGCCAGTCTCTTTTTGTCCAGTGCTCAGTTTTAGCTCGGCTGTAAATCCTTTTCTCTGTGACGGTAGTGCGATATCTTCGTTACTCTGGTCAGCAAATTTCTTTCTTTCAATCAGGAAGTTCTGATGCTGTTTTAGAAAATCCAAAGTTCCTGATCCAGTCATTTAGATCATCTTGATTTAGTGGTCGGGGACTACCGTAGCAATCAAAATCACTGTCGTTGCCACTATCGTCTTTTTCGGTTTTTCCGCTGCACTGGTCTGAACTTTGCGAAGATGTACATGGGTGCTGTGGTGTTGATGTGTCGCTAATACTCAAGACTGGTCTTATGGCAGATTTTAAGTTTGGATATATTCACTTAGAGCATTTTCTATAGTTTATTCCTATGATTTTCGTTACACAGAAATAACAGTCGTCATGATGATTGGATGGTTCACGCCAAACCATAGGAGCTTTGTACTTAAAAGTGGGTCTTTTTTGTTTGCCTTTTTCACAAAGTCCGACACATTTAAACGAATTTTTTGGAATATATATTCTCCACAAATAACACAAAAGCAATCAGGATTATTTAAACACGTCCTTTTTGAGGAAGACATAGTGAAATTTACACATCATTAAAGGCTAGTGGTATGAATTATAAGTGTTGAAAAATTTTATTCACAGTAAACTGTGCAAAATTTAAAAATTCCTAGATTTAAACAAAAAGTTTTGTTATTTTTTTTCTGTATTTAGTGACAAAAAATAAATATTTAACAATATTTACAATGTATGTACATATCGTCATTGGATTTCAATAAAGTCCTAATTTACATTGAGCAAATTTTACAGGAAAAGAAAAAAAGTCTCTAATATAAAAAATGTTCAAGAGATTTCCAAATTCTTTTCACTTTAAGCTTAATTTTTATTCGAAAACTAATATTTGAAGAAAATTATCCATTTTTTTCATAGATATAAAACTACCGCCTTTGAGGATTTGTTTTCTTTTTTTTTGAAACCGAAGTTATCTTGTTGTCTTCATTACTTCAATAAAACATATAGTTTTTATTTAAATTTTATTTTTACTAAAAAAAATATATAAAGTAACCAACAAACAAAAATTTATATAAAAAGAAAGTTTTGTTTGTAAAAGTATAATTTTAAAACATCCCTGAAGATAATGCGACTATTTCATAAAGCATGTAAAGTATATGCTAGGCGCACAATTTGGACAAACGAAGAAGTTTTCGTCGCTAATATTCGTCATCAAAAATGAAAATGAATACAATAGTGGCGTTAGTCGAAATTCGCTATACGCGGCGAACTCTGCAATAGATTTAATTCTATTTCTTACGCCGGCGAACGACGAACAAATTGGTACAAGGTGACCACTTTTTTATTATATTTGGTTTTACTTCTCAACTTTTAAGTAAATAAAGATAGTTTTTACTTTAAAAATTGTTTTATTTTCTATTTTAAAACATTTAAAATAAATATTAAAAAGTTAACTACAAAATTTTGTTTTTAATTGTGTTTTTGCAAATGTTTATTAAGTGATCTTTTTTTTCATATGGTCACACTATTAGCTGTTATAAAAAAACAAAATTTTTATTACTGTTTACTGCGCGTACCCACGACATTTTTTGCAAACGTTTACTTATACGTAAAAAAGATTTTTACTATGACAGAAATTATATTTATTATTTTGTTGAGTTTCACAAAAATTTAAGTTCTTCGTTTAATTTTGTTCTTTCTTTGCCCAAACACTAGACAATTTTATCAACTATAAAAGATGTTACTTTTTCGTCGTTATTGTGCTTCACACGACGAATATACACAGCGAATTTTTAACGACGAATTCGTCGCGTTGGGCGAAATTCGTCGTTCGTCCCAATTGTGCGCCTAGCAATACTCTATAATGGACTAGGACTAGTCGATTTAACATTTCGATGTTCTGGGGCTGGACCATATAACCCAGCTTTGCATTACATCAGAGTAGTCTCAAAACTACTCTGTGCCATTACACGATGGAGTATCTAAATAACCATTATACAGCTTTTGACAACACTAATACAATCTAACACGAACATTTGTCGCTTAACTACAAATACTTGTTTGAAAATAATATGGTCTGTATAACATTTCAGCTGAAATGAACGACGAGGTCCAATATTATTTGCAGGGATGTTACTCATTTTCATGTGGTAAATTGGTACAAAAATCATGACAATTTTTTGGTATAAATACTTCGAGATCACTAAGATATTTCCACTTTTTTTAAACATATTTTTTTTGTTATTTATTTTCTATCGAAGGTGTAAAGCCTGTAGTACACGAAATATAAAAAGCCACATGCACATGTAGGTCTAACGTCACTAAAATATTCAGCACTTTGATTACAGTTTTTTAATTAAATTTTAAATGTATTTAAGTCCAAAAATGTAAATGAAACACGTGGTCGAAGCGGACACATTTATGCTTTATGATGACGTCAAAATTATGTGACAGCCACATGCGTATGTGGCTTTTTACATTTCGTGTACTAGAGCCTAAAGTTACATTTTTATTTTAGGAATTTTAGAATTGTAGGGCTTTTAGAATTTTGTTAATAAGAACGTTATTTTTAATTGTAGGAGTGTATAATTTTGCTGGAAAAAGCAGGTTGATACCTTACGTAAACAAAAAATCGATTTTAATTTTAGGGGCTTAGGGCTTTTTTGAAAATATATGAAGATATATTTTAAAGCAAATTCACAAAACTATAGTGATATATATTTAAGGAAAATTTTCGTTACACAAAATTTCGGATAAACTTTTTAAAAAATGCTAGAAAAAATGTGACTTGATAAAAAAAATTTTCGAATAGTTTTTTTGTTGTGGAGGATTTTCAAAAAATTCTTAAGTATTTTGTATACTAATGAGATCTCTATTTGTAGAATATTTTAAAATTTTTCCTTTTTTTTGTATAACGATTTCGAAACACCGTACAAGTTGTATGCAGACTCCACTCCACTGTGCATCTTGTTTAAAAGTTAAAATAACAACTCTTAATGATTTTTAAATATTTAATAAGTTTTATTATCCAATAATGTCACAATGGTGGAAAATCGTCCCTAATACATACTTATGACACTCGTTACAACAACATGCAACAACTGCAAGTTAGTCTGTGAAAAAAATGGTAGAATTTTTCAATTAAAAAACATTTAAGTAATCCACACTTAATGCTGCTGATGTTGCCTGCAAGCATGAAATTAAGTTTTTCATTCTTCGCTTTGCCTTCTTTTTTTTTAGTCCGTTTACTTGTGGATGACTGGTTATGCGGCAGCCACCAGCTTGGGTAACCTTCAGGGTATGCTGTAGTGTATTGCATACTTACTGCTACTTACTGTATTAAATAGCTTTATGCCACAAAATATGTAGTTAGTGCCTTTTCAGTACAGTTGTTGTGGAAAATTGTCGACAACTTTCCTTGCTATTTTTCGTTTGTAATCTTTCGTTGGTTTTTGTTGGTGTGCATTTGACACTGACACTCTATTTTGAGCAGTCTTTAATGTTTTGTCTCATTTTTGTTCTTCAGTCATGCCCGGGTGTGAGTTTAATGTATTGGGTGTTTTTTTTTAATTTCTCTAATTCTTTATGGTTTGAAAATTGGTAGATATTTTTTTTTTCGTTGCAGGATTGTCTATTTAGTCCATAATTGATTTTGTTGTATGTTGGCTTATTTACACTGAATTTATCTTAAATTTTTAGTTGAATTTAGTTTAGTTTAGTTAGCAGTAAAAAATCTGCGGAATAAATCGTGCTTCGCCAAGTTCTTACAAAAATTTATGTCTGTAAGTATATATTTTGTTTTTTTTTATAACTATTCATACAAATTGTTGTAAATTGCTTTTTAATGATGGAAAATTTAACACCATAATTTGTTAAGAACAAAAGCAACAAAAACAGTAGCAACAAGAAATCTTTGTCAAAGTACATAAGTAATTGTAAAAAAAAACTAAAAAAAAAAATTTAAAAAAATATACAAAAATTACTTTAAAGAGAGATCAACAGCAAATCCAAGCTGAAGTATTGTATCTGCTACTGCACCATGGGTGGAAATGTAAAGAAACTTTATTTTATACTTATAGCAAAGTTTAAACAAATGCTTGTTAATTTGAAATTTGAACTTATGGATTACAATAGGTGTTTGATTTTATTATTTTTCTTTTTTTCTAAATTTCGATTTGTAGAAAATTTTAGTTAAGTCAAAAAAATTTTCAATAATTTTATCTATCAATACCAAGGCGAATTCAATAAGGTGAACTTATTAGATCAGCTGATCATCAGCTGTTGCCTACTTCTAGGGACCATTTGTCAAATTTTTGTGTATTTTTGACATATCGTTTTGTTTTACACTAACAAAATACACGTTTGTATTTTTTCACTTTGTAGTTGTTTTAGCGACGAGTTCACCTTATTGAATTCGCCTTGATCAATACTGATTTGAAAATTATTTTAGAAAATTTACTGAAATTTATAAGCGAAAGTTTCGAAAGTTTTTAAGAGTATTGAGAATTCCTCAGAATTTAAAATAAACATATTTTTAGTTAACATGCATGCATTAATAATTTTTTAAATTCTGGATAAAACATAAAGTTTCGTTAAGTTAAAGACATGACCAAACTAAAGACAATTGAACAAGTCTTAAAAATAAATTGCTCAGAATTTATGACAATTTTTATTTGTTTCAAGCTAGTGGATGAAAAAATATGTTTTTAAATTGTTTGTTTAAAAAATATGCACATTTATATCCTTTTGTTTAAGAAATAAAGTTCCGTTAGATTTTTTGTTTCGACAAAATTTCAAAATTATGTTGTTAGTCAACTTAAATTTAAATAATAAAAATAAAAACGCGTGTTCATTAAATAAATTTTATGTTCTTTGCAAACACTAAAGTTTCGTTAAGTTAAGACATTGTCAAAAAATTGTTCGAAAACGACTTGTTGCTAAATTTTAAATAAAACAAGTATATTCGACTGTGTCGAATTTTTTATACTCGCCACCAATTGTGTGTACTTTTTCAGCTCAAAATTTATTATTTTGTTATTAACAGTAATAACCTCTTTACAAGTGGGCGTTAAAGTAGGCGTGTCAAAGTAGCTTTTGCTAATAAATTCAACTCAAATATTTATATTTAGAGTCCTTTATTCTTCCAAAATCTTTTTTCATAGAGAAATTATATGAATTTGAGATAAAGCGTTATATGGGAGTTGGGCGTTAAAGTGAGCGTGTCACCTTAACTTTCTGTTTCCGCAAATCTTTTAATCAAAAAGCAATTTGTGCAAAATTTCAGAATTGGACATTTAATTTTGTCAGCTTTATTCAGTTTTTTATTTGAAATATATCGAAAAGGACACTGTGCGGTATAAATTTTCGTACATTTTGATTTTTAACTCCTTTCGTAATGTATAGATTTAAGCAATTTTCAGGGTAAGATTTACGAGCTGTAACTCTCTTCTTAATATTGCGATTTATTCCATTTTCAATATCAAACAAACCTTGTGTATAAGAAATATTCTAACAAAAGTTGAGCCCCCTAGCTTTTTTCGTTCGAGCTCTATCGTGCTTTCAGCAGACGAACTGACGTACATAGCTAGATCGTCATAAAATGATACCAGGACTCAGAAAATACATACTTTATGGGGACTAAAATATATATTTGGATGTGTTACAAGCGGATTGAAAAAATTAATATGCCTTCATAATTTTTTTGGTGGCGGGTATAAAAAAATTTATAAAATTTTATGAATAAAACGTTTCGTTAAGTTTTTATTCGTTTACATATATTATAATAAATATATAAAAGTGAAACTCTGTGTGTGTGTGTGTGTGTGTGTGTGTGTGTGTGTGTGTGTGTGTGTGTGTGTGTTAGCTATAGACTCTGAAACTGTAAAACCGATTGGGCTCAAACTTTGGTAAGTTGTTGTACACATACCGGGGAGTGTTTATGGGTGGAAAAAAGTGGGCGGGGCCACGCCCATAAAAAATTAGTTATCAGTTTTAGCTACTTGCACTTGACCGATTTTTCTGAAACTTTGCACACATATCGAGCTGTCATGACTAAATAATTTCGTGATAAGAAAAGTGGGCGGGGCCACGCCCATAAAAAATTAGTTATCAGTTTTAGCTACTTGCACTGGACCGATTTTTCTGAAACTTTGCACACATATTAAGCTGTCGTGACTTTATAACTTCGTGATTAAAAAAATGGGCGGGACCACGCCCATAAAAAAAGGCTATAATTTTGAGGTACTTGCATCAGACCGATTTTTCTGAAACTTTGCACACATATTAAGCTGTCATGACTAAATAATTTCAAGATTAGAAAAGTGGGCAGTGCCACGCCCATAAAAAAAAGGTATCATTTTGAGGTACTTGCACTGGACCGATTATTCTGAAACTTTGCACACATATTGAGCTATTATGACTTTACAATTTCGTGATTAGAAAAGTGGACAAGGCCACGCCCATAAAAACAATTTTAATTTTGGGATACTTGCACTGGTCCGGTTCTTCTGAAACTTTGCACACATATTGAGCTGTTATGACTTTACAATTTCGTGACTAGAAAAGTGGGAAATGCCACGCCCATAAAAAAATTATAATTTTTAGGTTTTTGCACTTGATATTCAATTAAAATTCAGAATGCATTTCGATTCATTAAGGGGCGTAGCAACGCGCGCCGGGTTTGGCTAGTATATAATAAAGAAGTAAGATTCGTTAAGTTTCAATAAATTAAAGACTTTCCTTATAAAAATATATTTACCCCCATACCTAAACAAGAGCGTTGAGCGTCAAGCGTTTGAGTTTTATATGTGTTTTGTTTTTGCTACAATAACAAAATACATGCAAAATTGCAAAGCTCGACGCTCAACGCTCTTGTTTAGGTATAGGCCTTAGTAAATTTTCTCTCTATAGAAAATATGAAAACAAAAATTATTCTTTACCAGAAATTTTGAAAAAATTTTAAAAATGTCTTTAAAATTCTTTAATGAGTTATTATTTTCGTCTAAAATTTTTGTTAAAATTTTACCTGAAATTTTTTCTGTAGATTTTTCTATTTTTTTAAACATGTTCCCACTGTGCTCCATATCATCGGTATCAAAAATTCAATCATTGTTGTCTTTCAAATGCTGCAAATACGTGGCTGTATCTTTTGGGTGTCTTTCTGTCTATCTATGATTTTGTCTCAATTTCGCTGGTCGTGAGTATTGGAGTAACTGTAGTGTTTATTTAACGTCTGTTTGTTGTCTGCAACAAAATACTCTTGTTTACAACTACTTACTCATACCACACACACAGTGTAACAATACAAAATCTATTACAACCATTTAACAAAGGTTTCTTTATTGTTAGTTGTACAAAATTAAAGAAAAAAAAAATAAGATAAAACAATTTTGGCAAAATAGTATCTCTGATTCTTTCCTTCTCTCCGTCTCGCTGTGACATAATCAGTTCGATTATTTAAAAGTAATTGTGTGTAAAATTGGAAGCTTATTATTTAGTACAAATTGTTGAATTTGCTGTCGTCATTGCTATCAATGATTTTTTTACGGATTACTTTTCTTCTTTGAACTTTTTTCAATTTTCTCACTAATTTCTTAAGTTTTTGCTTAGTGTTGATAACTTAATTGCATCCTTGTTACATTGTTTTAAATACTACATTTACTTAGTAGCGAGTGTTTTGCTTTTAATGGATCTAATGTAAGAATTAAAAATTAACAAGTAAGAGCGCTATATTCGGCCGTGCCGAATCTTATATACCCTTCACAACGTGTAATCATGCAATAACAGTAGTTTGTATCACCATTCATCTCGTATGAAATACGTACATACATATATAAAAACATCCCATTGTCAAATCATAAATTTACGTAAGTATGTATGTATGTTAAAAAAAAAAAAAAATTAAAAAAAAATAAAAAAAAAAATTTAAAAAAATTAAAAAAAAAAATTTAAGAAAAACAATTTAAAAAAAAATAATTAATATTAATAATTAATATAAAACAAAAAAAATTTAAAAAACAAAAAAAAAGAAAAATTAAAAAAAAAATAATAAAAATATAAATAATATATAAAATAAAAAATAAAAAAAAAATTATAAAAAAAATATAAAAAAAAATTAAAAAAAATTTTTTGGCTCAGCTGGGATTCGATGCCATGTTTACTCTAAGCAGTATACTTGTTTGTATGTATGTATGTTGTTGTTGTAATGTTGTTTTTGTGAAAAAAAATCGAGGTGATCGTGGTTTTTTGCTCATATCTCAGTTGTTTATGTACCAATGTTTCTGATTTTCAATACGGATCACGAATATTTCTGATATTTTAATAGCTCACCCGGGTTCAAGCGATATCGGGGGGCTTCAAAACGTTGATTTCAACATACACACGGACATACAGACAGAGCTTAATCGACTTCCCTATTCATAAGCTTTCAGAAAATATATACTTTATGGGGTCGGAAATGAAAATTGTAGAAATTTCACACGGAATGACAAACCTATATATACCCTTTTTCACTGTGTGAAGGGTATAAAAAAGCAAATTCAGAACCTAATTTAGTTTATTGTCTCTTTTAAATCATTTATTTGACAAACAAGAAAAAAACATATTGTGTGTCAATGCCTAGGTATGCTATCAAGCAGGCGTGGATCCAGCTTAAGCTTTCGAGATGGAAGTATAAGTGAAACAAAAATTTTTAACATTTCAGTCAAAATAAATATTTGTTAAACAACAACGAAAAAAAAAATAAATAAAATAAAAAATATCCTGACATAAAGTTTAAAAAAACACTTTTATTAAATAAGTAATTTGTCTTTTCCTGTTGCACCAAATTTATTAAGCACAACTTCTGAATCAACATCGATTTGTGAATATGTAACATGGCTATCCCGTTTAGCCTGTCCTCTGTCATAATTGATCTCAGCCACGTTTTAATGCGACGAAGAGTAAAAAATGTTCTTTCGACCGTAGCATCACTTACCGGCATTGAAACAAAAATGGTAAATATTTTTCTAAAATTTGGATAAATATATGGGTCACACATAATTTAAACATCTTTTATATTTTCTGGAAGTTCTTGACAGATCTTCCATTTCTGCTGCCAATCAATAATTTCAGCTTTAAGTTTAGATTCTAGTAGTTCATCTGTTTCTTCGTACAAATCGTCTACACGGAGTAGAATTAAATTGGTTAAGTCTAATGTTTCATGATTTTTGGCAGAAGTTTAGGGATGTTAAAGGAGTTTAGAACGTCTTTTGAAAAACGTATTTTTAAGTCGTGGAGAACAGAATCAATAAGGGAGATGTATCTCTCTATGCGGTAGTACTCTTCTAAAGGGTGGTTAAATTTTTAAGGGCCATTGTTGAATGTGAACCGCACCTAAACGTCAAGTTTTTTCCCTGCATTTCATTTGACATTACTCAATTTCAACCATGGACAACCGAGCAACGCTTTAAAGTTATTCACGCTTATTATGAAAATGTGCGTTCAAATCAAAATGCATATCGTGCACTTCGTGATTTTTTCGGTCAAATTAATCGTCCAAATGTGCGTACAATCGGAAAAATCGTGCAAAAATTTAAGCAAACCGGGTCTGTTAAAGATGTGAAAACACTAGTGCATGCTCGTACAGCAGAAACTACTGCTGTTCGCTATAGTGTGGCTGAAGAGCCGTGCACCTCAACTCGTCATTGTGCCCAACAATTGCAGTTGACTTAAGAACTAAAGCCTCTTGACCATTCCAAACGTCGTCAATGGTGGCAAGAAATGGTAACCGTGGAAGATCAATTTTCGAAGAAAATCATCTTTAATGCTGAGGCACTTTTTCATCTCAGTGGATTCATCAATAAACAGAATTGCCGCTTTGGGCGAATAATAATCCAAGAGTGATTTGCAAAAAACCAATGCACCCACAAAGAGTGACTGTTTGGTGCGGTTTATGGGCTGGCGGCATCATCGGGCCTTATTTTTCCCACAATGAGGCTGGTCAGGCAGTTACTGTGAATGGCGTTAGCTATCATGAGATGATAACGAAGTTTTTATAGCCCGAATTGTGGTTGATATGTGGTCTCAACGGGACAGTGCCACTTGCAACACAGCTAACGAAACTATTGCTCTTTTGCGAGACAAATTCAATGGCCTTATTATCTTACGTGGTGACGGTGTCAATTGGTCGCCCAGGCCAAGTGATTTGAAACCGTTGGACTTCTTTCTTTGGGGTAAGCTCGTCTTATTGGAACCAAATGTTGTCAAGATCAACTTCTTCCAATTTCGGCCATAAAAAGTTGGTTATCATCGATCTATTTCGCTTTCCGTTGACAGTAACGGTGTTAGCAACTTCATTTCGAAAGAAGTACGGATCGATTATTCACCAGACCAAAAAACCACACCAAACTATCAATTTTTGATTTTTTGCTGCATTCGTATAAACAATTTATATAAAGAATCTGTTCATAACATCACCCACTCAAGTGAAATACATATATATACATATATGGGATATATCGAGGTTGCTGGCAGTATTGACGGGTCACTGGATGTTAGGCAAACATGCAAATCGATTCGGACTTCCATCGAACGACCATTGTCGCAGTTGTCTGGATAGAGAGAAGGAGGAATCGGTTTTACACCTTCTCTGCGAATGTCCTGCACTGCGATATCTGAAGTTGTTGCATTTGTTATAATCAGGTCAAGGCTTATATGATTAAAAAAATTTTCAAAAGTAAAAGGCACGGTATTCCGAGTACATGAAATAATAAATTTTATATAAAATTGCTGCAAGTTGCATTAAGCATCAATATAGAACGGCTTGTTCGATTTGTTTTTGTTGCATTTGTTTTACCATTGAAAGGTTTTATTTAAAAATGTAATAAGAAAATGCGGCGATGTAAGAAAGCACCTTAAAAGTGATGTTTTGGAACCTGGTTTCTTATCTAGCATTTACATTAAAAGGTATAATTACACCTTTAACAAATGTCTTAATTTAAAATTAGTAAATTTCAGCGGTGTGAAAATGAGTCGAGTCTCTTGCTAATCTTTTAAATACTAAACCTTTTTATTATAATCTATATATATAAAAGTGAAACTCTGTGTGTGTGTGTTAGCTAACTCCGAAACTGTAAAGCCGATCGGACTCAAACACTGTCATGTTGTTGTACACATTCCAGGGAGTGTTTATGGGTGGCAAAAAGTGGGCGGTGTTACGTCCATAAAAAATTAGTTATCATTTTCAGCTACTTGCACTTGACCGATTTTTCTAAAACTTTGCACACATATTGAGCTGTCATGACTATATAATTTCGTGATTAAAAAAGTGGGCAGGGCCACGCCCATAAAAAATTATCATTTTTAGCTATTTGAACTTCACCGATTTTTCTGAAACTTTGCACACACATATTGGGCTCTCATGATTATTCAATTTCGTGATTAGAAAAGTGGGCAGTGCCACGCCCATAAGAAATAAGTTATCATTTTTAGCTACTTGAACCAAATCGATTTTTCTGAAACTTTGTACACACATATTGAGCTGTCATGACTACACAATTTCGTGATTAGAAAAGTCCATTAAAAAAGTTATAATTTTTAGCTATTTGCACTTAATATTCAATTTAAATTCAGAATTCAGAATTTTTATTCATTAAGGGGCGTAGCAACGCGCGCTGGGCTTTTCTAGTTTAATATAAATGTAATCACAGTAACGAACAAGTAATAAAAAAAGGATAATATGATGCAATCGGGTTGGTAGTTGGTGTACATACTTATTTTTGCTCCATAGTTTAATAAGAATCATTGCCGATGTAGGCAGCCTTCAATCACTTTCAAGTATTAACCGCTCAAAATTAGTAAATAAAATAATTGCAATGTTTAAACTAAGTTTTTTGCTAAATGATGATTTTTTGTTTAATTCAAAAGAAATTTTCATCATCTTTTCTTTCATAAAATTTTGCTTTGTTTTATAATCCTAAATTATTTGCTGCAAGATTTAAAGCAATTTTCAAACATTAAAAACAATATGGAACAATTAAGTTTAAATCAAATATTCTTAAAAAGATTTTATTCTTCACAATCCGATGGCATGACAGACACATCCATCACATGCTACGACAGACAACAATAAAATAATTTTTCGAAATAAAATGTTTCATTAAATATTTAATTTTCATATATTTCTTATACAAAAACTCAAAAAACATGTGTTCAGCAGCCGTTCAATTATGATTTTTATGTTAAATTTAATTTAGGAAAAAATATATTCCACGAAAATTCAACTACAACATTTCTGCCAAAAAAATCTCAATTTGATGTATTCATTTAAATAAAACAAAACAAAATTGTAAGAATAAAAAAACTTAAATTTGTTTTAGTAAAGAAAATTTCAAGTGTATTTTTTTAGCTTAAAGCCACTGGAAATTATAAGTCTTAAGCTACAAAAAAAAGGGGGAAAACAATCTGAGCTAAAGAAGACAATAAAATTACTTTGAATTCGCCCAAGGTTTTAGGGTACTTTTTTAAGCAGTGATCATGATCACAATGATGATCATATATTTTTTTTCGTTGGGCCATATACATACATTTACAAGTGAATGGAAAAGTCATTGAACTTGTAACAGGAGCATTAAGGTGACGCTTGTTTGTTTAATCTTAAAGTTCGAAAAAAAAAATTAAAAATATTAAAGGTAGTTAAAAATTTTTGTTTGTAAAACGAAGAACTTTGAAAATTTTCTATAAAAAAATTATTTAAAACTAACCTGTGCCGGTTGCTATTTAAACTTTATTTAAAAGCGTTAAGTCTTTTTTGGCGTGATTGATCAAAACATTTAAACACACAAATATTTCTATTTTTAATGTTAGTGGGTTTGGACTTAATGCTTAAGACAAAATACCATTTTTTTTGTTGCAAATACGTTCAAATTTTTTGCACTTTAAACCGACACTTGATCAACCGACTAACTAAATACAAACAAAAATAATTATTTTATATTTACGCGAATTTTCTAGATTAACGTGATAGAGGGTAGATGTGTTAATCTAGGTTGTTGTTTATCTGTGAATCAAATTTTATTTAATTCCGTTAAGCCGTTTTTGCGTGATGGAGTAACAAACATCTAATTATAAAAATCACATTTATTATAAGAAAAATTAATAATATCCGTAAATAATTTATTTTATTAAAGTAAAGTTCAATTTTTTTTATTATTTAACATCCAAAGGATTGATATTGAAAGCATAACGAAAATGTATTACGAACATAAATGAATATGAACATGTAGAAAAATGTCATTTGATAGGAGAAGAAACAAGTAAGAGTGCTAAATTCGGCCGTGCCGAATCTTATATACCCTTCACAACGTGTATTCATGCAATAATAAAAAAAAAATTACAAAAAAAAAAAAAATGTATTAAAAACAAAATAACAATAAAAAAAATTACACGAAATTAAAAAAAAAATTTTTAAAAAATTAAAAAATATATATTAAAAAAATAATAATAAAAATATAAATAATATATCAAACAAAAAAAAAAATAAAAAAAAAATTTTGGCTCAGCTGGGATTCGATGCCACGTTTACTCTAACCAGTATATATGTATGTTGTTGTTGTAATTGTGAAAAAAACGAGGTGGTCGTGGTTTTTTGCTCATATCTCAGAAAGTTATGGGGCGATTGTGCTGAATTTCAACAGTAATTCATTTCCGGATATTTCCAAAAGATTGATACCATAGTCAGATCTGTAGAACATATAGTTGCTTCTAAAAGTTGATTTCAACCAACACACGGACAGACGGTCAGGGCTTAATCGACTCCTGTATTCATAAGCTTTCAGAAAATATATACTTTATGGGCTCGGAAATGAAAATTGTAGAAATTACAAACGGAATGACAAACCTATATATACACTTTTTCACTGTGTGAAGGGTATAAAAATACATTAGTCCAATTCACAAACTTGTGTATTTGCCATTGCAAATTGGCACCATTGCAAATATGTTCTATTTGTGTATACTTTGTTAGTGTGAAGTAAAAATATACTCTACTATTTTGCAAATGCACTGATGCAAGACCATTTGCACAAGATTGTGAATTACGCTATTAAATTGTAACATAAATACTATTTTCAAATTACATATGAGTATACCGTTATATATTGCTGATGATGAAATCGTCCACTCGGCTTACATTGGAATAATTTTTAAATATTCTTAAATTGATTACAATTTAATTTAATTTAGAAAATGTTTTAGGAAGTTAAATAATTAAATAAATGAAATGTTTTACAGTAAATTCAATATAAAAAGTTAGAACAATTAAACTTAAAACATGTACATGGGTTTAAAAATTTAAGAAACTTTTGATTTACAAATTTATTTTTATTTTAATATTTTTTTTTCTAATTATCTAAATAACACTAATAACATAATAGAATAAATTTAGCAGAGATTCACAACTGAACAATGAGCTAGATTAATAAAATTTTATTATTTAAATCACCAATTATTCACTTTTCACTTGAATGAAGCTTACGTCAGGTACGGTTTCAGCCTTAAATCACTCTAATAATTTTTAAAATGAAACCTTTTCGGCTTAACTATTCCTAAAATTAAGAAATTCATAGTAGACATATTCATTCTTAAATCAAGCTTTTAACACTTGATTTACGAAAATCGGTACTTACCGTACTTCTGACACCGCTATGGCTTAATTTAAGTACGGATTACATGATTTGTTTTTTTAAGTGTAGAACTTATTTTTAGAAAATATTTAAAAAAATTCTAAAATATAAGTAGATATGGTCGAACTTTTAATACTGCAATATCATTCCGTAAAAATTTTCTATAAATTCAAAATTTATTAAAAATATTTATTGAGTAGAAAAATTTTACAAAAATCTGATTCTATACAAGATGTTTTTAGCATATTTTTCTACGCTTAAATTATTTTGATAAAAAATATGAGTGTCTTAATATTTTTGACCTTTTGGCCACCTCTGCTTTAAGTTATTTAGTTTTACATAATATATAATTGTGTAGTGTTTAAAAGTTCGTTTAACTCTTTTAGTTAAAGATAAATGTGCAGCTTGGTCGAATTTTGAATACCCCTCATCAATGTAAAATAATATAAATAAGCAACACTTTTTACAATTTTATTTAACTTTAAGAGATTTGTATTTAAATTTTAGTAAAATAATAATAATAAAATTTTAAGTGAAATATTTTTATGTTATTAATTTATATTTATTTATATTTTGTGATTAATGAATTTGGCTTCTATTGGTAACATATATTTATTGTAGCTAAATTATGCATAAAGTTCTCGAACGTTTTCAAAAATTTTCAACAAGCATTACTTATCTAAGGAAACTACAGTCATTGTCGCAAATAATATTCCCTCTTTTTACAAACCATATAACAAACTTAAAATACTTTAAACCGGTGGCTATAAAAAATATGTTAAAACAACTACACAAAACATTTGTTAAACAAGACTGTAATTAAATTAAGCAAATATTTGTCAAAAGCCTTTTGTTATTACGATTTTATTGCGCCTGCTTTTATAAATTCTAACCAAATAAAATTTTATACGAATTTATAACGCGTAATTTGAGACATGTAATAAATCTACAACTTGTCCAAAATTTTGCATAAAATATCTAGTAACTAAACTGTCGCAGATTTAAAAGTTGGCTAGAAAAAAAAAGGTTTTCATTGTTCGTTCCTTTACGTTGCAGATGATTGTGGTTTGTTGGTATTAACAATAATAAAAAACATGTAAGAGTGATATGTATATTCGACCGTGGCGAATAAATATGTACATCATGTTCATAAGAACAAACACCTCATCGTAGCGTAGCCCAGATTTCAGAATTACTGTTTTACTACAATTTACCTTTTTATTTTGGATGCCATCTTTAATTTGTGAATTTTTACATAATTAACTAAATATATTGTACTATAGTATAGAGTGGTTTGAAAAAAAATTGTGTCAGGATTAAAGATAATGTAAAAATGATTCAAAAAATATGTTTTTTATTTTATTCCCATACCTACAAATACCGACCTTTTAATATTTTTTTCAGTGTGTCGCCATTTTTAGTCTGATCATAACATTTTGTATACCGGTGTTCGAAAATATTCAGCATTAGGGTGGGTATGAACGAACCGAGTTTTTTAATATCATAACCAGAATTCGGCATGTTGGTAAAAAAAAGCTATTAAAAACAGAAACGTAGCCCTTACAGAGCCATAAACACCGGCATACAAAATTTTATCATCGGACTAAAAATGGCGGCACAGTAAACGAAATATTAAAAAAGCGGCATTTTTAGGCGTCGCGCGAAAATAAAAAAAAAATATTTTGGGAATTGCTTTTTCATTATTTTTCTTAATCCTAGGGGGTGACTGGCACAATTTTTTTTATATGGAAGGCGAACCACTTTATTGTACTACTCAAGCCCCGTCATTTCATACCCGTATTGAAGGGGTTGAGAAAAATATATTATTCGCCATTTTATTTCGTTGAACACTCGATGTAAAACCCAACAAGAGCTTTTCATAGTTAACTGTATTCTGCCTTTCATTTGATACCAATCATGTGGGCCTTATTAAGTATATTTGATCTAAATATCCACCATTTTATTTAGAACGCCATTTTGGATTTTATATTTTTAATAGTTTACCGTATTCTTCTAATCAAGCCCTTTCTTTTAAAAGGAGTACTATGGCTGTAAAAGAGGAAAAGTTTTTAACAATTTTATTTGACCCCTTTCAAAATTTTTATGTACGCCATTTTCTACTGTCGGCCATAATACATCTTACATTTTTTAATGTTCAAGTTTGCATGTGATAGCCATGTTTACCCCCTAGGTTGTCTACAAGCTAGAAAAATTGATTTTTAATTTGCAAATTTTAGGAAAAACATTGAAGCATTAGCATTTTGTTGCTTATATCTCAGTTAGTTTCAAACCGATTTGTTAGTTTTTCTCGGCTACGGCTTTTTTTTCAGAGCTACGGCTTGCAATTTGGAGAAAATGGCGCCTCGAAAGTTTATACAGGAGTTTAAGAAACTTGATATAATAAAAATATATGCATATTCTTTGCAAAGAATTCTTGCCTATAACTTTGTTGATTAGCAACTAATTTATTAAAAATTTGTTTACGCATATCTCCAAAGGCAAAATTGGCATTAAAAATATGGACTATCGGCTAGAAGTATGCCACTGAAGCCTTGTCGAGCATTTGGCCGATATTTTGTTTCACACGTAATTGTAATAAATAATAAACAATAGTGAGATAATTCTCTAAAAACTTCGTGCGTTTTGGTTGAACCACACTTTAAATATCCATAAAGACATATAATAATGAAAATAGCAAAGACTGTGTATATGCATCTGTGTATCTAAGGGCTAAACAGATATGTCCTACAAATGTATGGGACGATAGGGATTTAGTCATTAATTTCCAAATATTTTCCAAAGATTGACTTCAGACACAGGCCTATGCAAGCTTATCAGGTCTTCTGAAAGTTTATTTTAACTAATAACGGACAGAAAGATATCACTCAATATACCCCCCTATTTATCAGCTTTTTTTCAAGAAGTCGGAAATAAATATAGTAGAAATTACAAACAGAATGACGAAACTTTACATACCCTGTGCACCACAGATATAGGGTGTACAAATAAACTAAAACGACTCTAAATTAAGTTATTTAATTTCATCAGAAGTCTTCCTAGTGCCAGTTAAAAAAAAAAGTAACTACAACTAATACATTCACAAACAAAAAAAAAAACGATTTAAGAAGCGTAACATTTAATCTAGACATCTTAACCAAGTCAGTGGAAAAAATAAGAAGCAAGTGACTTGCTGCCCAGTTAAAATAATATGAATAAAATTTACATTTTTGCAAATTTGTATTTAAATATTTATTATCCCCTCCCTAAGATGATGTTATAAATATGTCTTCATTGTGATATTGATAATATAAATGTCACAACAATTCAATTGAAGGCATACTCTTCTACTACCGCAGTGAATAAGTAGGCATTCCACTATGACATCCTATTTAAGTATTGAGATAAATTAAAAAAAAAAATAGTATCACCAGGATTTTAACATGTAATTTTGGTTGTTGTTCCTTTTTATGGCATTTTAGTATTAAAAATACAATAAATTTATCATTCATATTAGTCATAGATGGTCGTTCGATTGCCTGGCCAGTAGAGAGAGCAATTGAAAATATGCGTTTGGGACTGTCTTAAACTGAACTCCATACGGATGGATAAAATGTTTAAAAAATGCTGCAATAAGAACTTTAAATCATAAAGACGTTCTTGTTGTTCGTTTTTCGCATACATGAGTTCATTCGAAATGCAAAAGCGAAAATATGAAACGGCTTAAACTGACAACTTGTCTGTCTACACATGCGTCCAGTCAGAGTTAAAGCGCAAAGTGGAAAAAAACTTAAAAAACAAGAGAAAAACGCAGTGCGTATGTATAATGTCTGATGGTTTAAAATTTAAAGACAGAGCACGCAAAAGAGAACACGTGAAATTTTTCCTAAAAAAAAATTTTTAAAATCACGCATGAGAAATCTGAATCTGATCATCATATGAACACATGTAAGTATAGTTCAGATATACTATAACTGATTTCTGACGGTGAAGGAAAACTATTTTGCAACTTAAAATTTGTTCACAAGTTGTTTTCCATTGTTTTCCTTGTTTCAATAAAAATATTTTCGTGTTATGTCTTTAGTTTTATGTGCGGATTTTTGATTTCTCATTGCTTTAGTCCTGATCCGACATGACATTTATCTTTATTATTACCACAGGCGTTGTTGTGTTGCATATTTTTCTCAGCTTTTTTGTTTTGTTCTTCGATTTTTTTATACCCTACATCATTTGCAAATGTCAGTAAATGTTTAAGGATGTGGCAAGGTGGGGCATAAAAATTTTTTATTTTAAAGAATTAAACAGCGAATTAATTTTTTTCTGTTGCATTGGATTAATATGATTTAAATCATCTTTAGTTTGGAAAAAAATAATTTTTCTTTTAAAAACTAATTCAAAATATTTCGGTGACAAATGCTTGAATTTTTTGGCAAAAATATTAAACATTTTCTTATATTATTTGAAAATGATTTTTTTCTTATGCTTCATAAAATGAGTTTAAAAATTGCAAAAAAAAATCTTTAGATACAATTTTAAAAAATTGTATGGTGTTATAATAATAACAAAGAATTGAAGCATTAAGCATAGAGAAGAACTCAAGTTTTCAGAAAATCAAAACAATGGATGTCCAAAATAAAAACACTCTGGCAATGGTTTGAAAGTGTGTTCAGGAGCGCTAAAATTATATCACTTTAACGTATTCCTATGTCAAATCGGAAAATGTGTTATTCCTCAATTTTAGGCAACTGATATGCGCAGCAGATTTATATAAAATATAAAGTCGAACATTTCGGTGAAACATTTTATAATTCTAACACTTAAACTTATAATTTTTTTTGTGTCTTCATAGGGAAAACGCAAAATAAACTCTTCAAAAAAGGACAAAAAAATTTCAAAATTAAAAAAAGATGATTTGTTATAAAATTCTACTATAATTCTTGAATATAAAACAACTTTCAATTCATATCACCGCCTAAAATATAAAGGTGAAAACTTAAAATATATTTTTCGTACTTACCTAGAACTGGCCCAAAAATGTCCGTCATTTGGGATTTGCGAAGGTTGGCTTGTATGCCACAATGAACTAAAACTGAAAAAATGGATAATTAGAAATATTTTATGTGAGGACATAAGCTCTATGTTACATTTCATACACGAATGCAATAATGGACCTCTTAAACAAAGAAAAAAGTCAAAATTTTTTATACAAATTAATTGTATTTTCAAAAGGCCTTAAGTATTGTATTGTCATAATGATATAATTACCCAAAATTTTTAAAATGAATGGGGTGTATTTTATTGTTTATTGTAACATTTTTAAATATGGTCTTACATATTTGAAGAATTTTGACATTATGACAATACGACACTTAGAATACCTTGTAAATTTACCAACTTTGTTTTATTTAAATTTAAAGAAAACGATTAATGAAATTCCCATTATTAACCATTTTGATTTAAATATGATTTCCGGATATGGCCATCTCGGCTGGCTGGTACATATTCTAAATCCAATTACTTTTTGTAGCACGATTTTTTGTGTCGTCAATCGTGTGTGGCTGATCGATAAAGACCAGATACTTCACGTATACCCAACAGAAATTGTCTAGCTATGATATGTTGAGGACCGGTTTAAGGTTCAATTACGTAAATGAATTCGTTTACCGAACATTTTTTTCAACAAAACACAAGATGCATGGCATGTTGCATGTTGTCTTGTGAAAGCCCCTTCATATTAATGACATTCAATCTATATATATAAAAGTGAAACTCTGAAACTGTAAAACCGATCGGACTCAAACTTTGGCAAGTTGTTGTACAAATTCCAGGGAGTGTTTATGGGTGGCTCATAAAAATTAGTTATCATTTTTAGCTACTTGCACTTGACCGATTTTTCTGAAACTTTGCACACATATTGAGCTGTCATGACTATATAATTTTGTGATTAGAAAAGTGGGCGGGGCCATGCCCATAAAAAAGTTATTATTTTGAGGTACTTGCACTGGACAGATTTTTCTGAAACTTTGCACACATTTGAGCTGTCATGACTTAATAATTTCGTGATTAGAAAAGTGGGCAGTGCCACGCCCATAAAAATAAGTTATTATTTTCAGCTACTTGAACTTCACTGATTTTTCTGAAACTTTTCACACACATGTTGAGCTCTCATGATTATTCAATTTCGTGATTATAAAAGTGGGCAGTGCCACGCCCATAAGAAATAAGTTATAATTTTTATCTTGCACTAGATCGATTTTTTTGAAACCTTGCACACACATATTGAGCTCTCATGACTAAACAGTTTCGTAATTAGAAAAGTGGGTAATGCCACGCCCATTAAAAAAAGTTATAATTTTTAGCTTTTTGCACTTAATATTCAATTTAAATTCAGAGTGCATTTTCATTCAATAAGAGGCGTAGCAACGCGTGGCGGACTTTTCCAGTTGTCATATAAAAGGCAGTGGTAATGGATCTGTAACGGCCACCATTAACTGATTTAAACATTGAATTATATTTTTTGTAAAATTTCTAAAAAATTTGTGGGCGTTGTTCGGGTGTTATTCATATAACAGTACCGCACATAACAAGCGGCATTGGAGCTTTAAGTTGAGTGCCTCTTACGGATGCATAGAGAAAAAATCAAAGCTAGTTTACTTTACAAGTGGTATTCACAGAGCTGTTGCACATATTTTCGCCTAATTTTAGGCTGGATTATCAAAGATGCTTACATTTGCATAGTTAGCTTTAGCCAACGAAAGTTTTTTTGTAAAAACACTAACAAAAATGCTGCTATTTTAAAATTATCAGCCAAATAAAGTAACAATCAAGAAATTATTTAAAGTGAATTCGTCGGGATTATGGTCTTTTAAACCGTTACATAGAAAAATTTTTTAATTGTATTTTTTAATAAGACCGCCAACGCGTTTCTTGCTATTTAGTCATAACATATCAGTCTCACCTCGGATCAATAGTCTCTTATTTCTAAATTTTAACTTCACAAAGGTAGAAAGTACAAAAAGTACCATGAAAATGCGAAAAAGTAACTTTTTGATCACCCATAACATTTTCAGTCTCACTTCGCATCAATAGTACCTGATTTTAAAACTCTAGCTTTACAATAAAAAAATATACGAAAAAAGTACTATAAAAATGCGAAAAAGTACCTCTTGGGTCGACGATATCATTTTCAATCTCAACTTTTAGCAGTAATCTCTAATTTTAGTAATTTAGATCCATAAAAGTGGAAAATACCAGAAGTATAAAGTCATTAAAATGGTAAAAGGGGTCGCCCATACAATTTTCAACCCCGACTTGTAACAAAAAACCTTAATTTCCAATTTTTAGGTTGTTACCTAAAAATTATATAAAAAGTACCAAAAGAAGAAAAAGTACCGTTTTGAATTTCCCATATCAATGTACAAATTCAAAGTGTAAACTGTTCAAAAATCTTTTTAACAATAAAATATTTTAATAGACATTATTCAAAGGGAATAAGTCCACTTTTGCAAATATGTGATTTCCAGTTCAGTATAAATGTGTTTCGAATTTTATTTTACATGATTTATTATGTCTGCTAATATCCCTATAGCAGGTAGGTAGGTAGGTAGGTAAGGCTGGTGCAAAGTTACCCTCACACCTTCACTCGGATACCATTACGGTCTTAGGATAGAAGAGAAAGAGAAGCAGACAATTCCAGAGTCTCCGGCGGGAATCGAACCCGCAACCCCCAAACAACTAACTTGTCCTTTACTGACTGGTCCACAGGGACACTCATCCCTATAGCATGTTTTATCCGAATTGACTCAGTAACTAGCAATTGGGGTGATCGATTATTCGACTTTTTTAAGAAACCGGTTTTCAAATAGTTTGAAATTTAAAATTAAAAAAAAAACCGGTTGCTGTTTTGAAAATTGAGAAAAAACCGGTAAACCGGTTCGAATGTATAATATATAAAGAACAAATTAAAAAATATTGTAAAAAAAGATTATAATTAAATTTATACATAAATAGGAAATTTCTACAATTTATATACGTTTGGCTGCACAATTACGCAATAACTGACATGAATGCAGTTGACTAATTTGGTTTTAATTAGTTAAATATAAGGTCAAAAGGTACTCTTTACAAGTAATATAAATAAATACAATTAATTCATAAATAAATAAATAAAACTTTTCATAATGCTGTTATACATTTTTGTATCTCCTTCGGTACATTTTTTAAATATTAAATTGATCTTTTAAACTAATATGCACTAACGTATTTTGTTTGAAATTATTTCTGTAATTTGAAATACATTTTGAAGGCTAGGGAAAACATCTTTAAAATTTCATTTTAAAATTTCTTTCTTATACCCCTGACAGACATACAAATATAGGCATAAACTAGTTTGTTTGATGGTTTAATTGAAATTTACGTTGACGGACACTCAATGCCATTAATTAAAATTAGGATCTAGAAGTAAAGATTATTGGTTTTTCTTTATTTTAACTTCATTTTTTTCCTAAAAGTAATCGATCAGCTAAGTTTATGCTTCAATTACCTTTAACTTTTAACGTTACGTTTATATCCTATAAAAAAATAATATTAAAGATCAATTATTTTACATTTGTTTTTTAAACAACAAATAAATTTCTTACAATATTATGGAATAATATTTAATAGATTTATTTTCTAATTTTTGAAAACTTTCCGCGTACTAAATATACTATGGTACGATTGGTTGCAAAGACATATGAAAACAAACTTAAAAAAAACGGTTTTTTCGGATAAAAAAACAGTTGTATTCGATATTCGGAAAATCAGCATTTAGAAAAAACCGCCAGCTGAAAGAGGAAAAAACCGGGTTTTCCACCGGTTGTATAACCGAGTCAATCACCCTACTAGCAATTATACATATTTTCCTCTATAAGTACCTTTTTTGTCCCGCTAGCAGTTTTCAAAAATTTCACCTAAATAGTTGTCCAAATTCTATTAGGTGGTAATAATTAATTCATGTCTATAAATGTTCTAAAATGAGGGACGATTTTTAACCCCTATGCATGACGAGGAGAAACTATTAAATTTAAATTTTTTTCCGATTTTTATGTTTTTGGAAGTTACTTAATGGCCAAAAAAAGTATCTAAACACAGTTTTTTTGTTAGAAATTCAGAAAAGAACCAGATACATGTCAGTTTATTTTTTTAGTCGATAACAATACCTTTTCAAGTTTATCTATATCATTTTAAGTTAAAACATAAATTTCCCAGTATCCCTTCTTAGTAGATCAATAGCTCAAAGGAGGAACACACTGTCAAAATTTCATGTTTTTAGATTATTGCGTTTGGGCTAAGCTATTTTTAATCGGTTAATTAGTTAGGTTACTGTTTAAGATATAAAGATAGATATATTTAAGCTTACTTAATGGGCTCCGCATCGAGTATATTACGACATTTCCATTAAATGTTTTCTGGTTTCACAAAGATTCGTTTAGTCAACGCTTTTCAGAACAATAAATAAATGGGCAGATATATTTGTTATATTGACTTTAAACCTGTTTTTAAAGTTAATCTTATATGTCGGCTTACAGAAGGAATGGAAAGGAAGGGAAATAATTTTTTTTTAAATTTCTTAAATAAACATGCATTGATAACAATTCTAAATATTTTCTACTGATAGTTTTCATCCTTATTTATCCTCACTTACAATCAAACATTCGCATTCTAGAATGCACAAATTTAAGCACATTTTCATTAGAATGTTTTACTATTGACTGGGTGGATATTAAAAATGTTTGCATTGCGTGTTTTCATACAATGCCTTATGATGATCAGGATCTTCTTTCCCCTAAAACATACACAAACATGCGGACAAGTGTTGGAATGGCACGATCATACCGCACTCCAAGCGAATAAGACCTAAACAGCAAAGTGATCATACTGGTGTAAATATCGTTATTAAATTAGTTCTTTTATGATTTAAAATAAATTTCATGGTTATTTGTCGCTGTTTGTTTCTTTGCATGATTTAGTGAAGGAAGGGGTTTTTTATTCTTGGTCGATTTTTTTTATCTGTTGGATTTAAGAACATAATTTACGTTGGGATTTTTATTTATTTTTTTTTTCTTTTTCATTTTTCTTATTAAGTTGCATTAAAGTGTTAATGAATCATCATTAGTGGCGAAAGTTTTGTAAATCTAAAGAGGGTTTTTTTTAGTTGATTGTAAATAAATTATAAAATTCGAATGTAATTTTGTCAGTTATTGTACTTATGTGTTGATTTCCGCATTGCAAAGTGTGTGTGTGTGTGTTTTGTTGTTGTTGATATTTATTTTAGTAATTTGTGATTTAATGGAGTAAAGTTTTTTCATTAAATGGCTTTTCTTAAAATATAAATTTTTATTAATTTACAGCCGAACCTAAACAAGAATGGCCAGCGTTTTTTATTAGTTGCCAAAAATTCTTATGCCGTTACAACTTTTATGAAGCTAAACGAAATACTGTGGCGGCAACGCTTTGTATTTGGGAAAATCTACGTTAACAGTGCGTTAGGTAGTGAAGTTGGCTGCAGTAAAACGCTGATTTTTGTTTTTTTTTGCAGTTGTTGAAAAGTAATGCCGCCTTTGCTATTTTTATTTCTATTCAGTTTGAGAAAATTTTTTGGATACAGAATTTTGCCTTCCACGAGCTTGCAATATTTTATTTATTTATTTAATTATTTAATATGTAAATCTATGCACAAGACTTAAAGTCTTATATTACAGCACAGAAATTAGTAATTACAATATTACAAATGGCAAATAAATATAATAATAAAAAGAAAATAAAATAACAATAAAAATAATAACTAAGAGTAAAATTTTGAAAAATTATACATATATAAGTTATTAAAAAAAAAAAAAAAAGTTGAAAAAGGAAAATAAAGAAGTAAATTAATTTTGTGTATAATTAAAAAGATTATTAATAGAGATCAATTTGAATAAAAATGTAGGATGGCTTTTTTAAAATTCACTTCATTTCTAAGTGTTTTTGCGCTATAAGGTGAAGTGTTCCAAAGACGGATGGCATAAATAAAGAATTGCCATTCAGATGTCAGAGTAGCATAATAAAAGGTAGTAAGTCTTCTGCCTCTGTTCGATCTTGAAAAGGTAAGCCTTTTATAAAGGTGATCAGGCTGTCGTTTATATATAATTTTGTGTATCATTATTAAAACTTTTGTTTTTAATAGATTTTCAAAATTAATTCCATACAATTGTCGTGAAAACCAGGATACACTATTACGGCCTCTTAAGCCGAATACTAGCAAATTGCTAGCAAATAGTTCGCAACCATAAAGTAAAGTTGGTATAAGATACGATTTGGCAAGAAGCATTTTTATTTTAATAGGTGTACAGTGTTGTGATTTCCAAAGAGTTCGTAGAATTGAACACGTGCGACCGCAAGCATATATAATATGATCCTTCCAATTTAAATTACTATTAAAAATTATACCAAGATTTTTAGTTGAACTGACAATATTAATTGGCTGATTATTGAGAAGAATTTGGGGCAAAGTTCCAATTGTTGTTGATCTTCGGTTAATGATAATACATTTTGACTTATGTGGATTTATGCTTAAGCCATTTGCATTAAAAGGTTGATTGCAAGAGCTAATAGTTTTATCAATAATGAAAGAGATCAAAGTAGTCGGCGTTATACCATTTATAAATCATATATGCAGATATATTTATATCCGAATAGTATCACTTTACATAATCACTCAACAAATTTGGCGAAAACAAAATAGTGGGCATGCCAGCATATTATGTAAATACTTAATATCACATATCTTGGGAACTATAAAAGAAAATTTTTAAAAACTTCAAACTTGTATGAATTACTATTCTTATAAGATCATGCAAAAAATAGTCGTAGTAATAGCGATAGGTGGCGCTGTACTCAATAAACTAACAAACTAACTGAACCAGGGCTGCATTGTTTACACCAAACAATACAGACTAAAAGGGCTATAAGTTAGCATGGTTTAGAAATTAATAAACCTTTTCTTTTATATTTATAAATTTTTTTATGGTTCGTACTTCACTACTGCGCATTTTGGAAAAGATTAACTATTTTACTCATATAAAGACCACGTTTGACTTTACTACAAATTCGTGCGATTATATCAATGAAAAATCGGAAAAGCTTCTGTTCCACATGAGAAAAACTTTACAAAATATGTAATTTAATGCGACACTGTCATGCCTGCTCCACAAAAAACAACTCTGATCGCACAGAAACATAAATCTTATGAAAATAATTAAAATATTATCAAACCAGACATACTTGTCAAAAAATCTGTCACACATGAAAGCTTTTTGTCTATATCTAACGACCTAATCTAATAGTCGTCGTCTTAAGGTGAAATTGGTGGAAGAATCATAACCCGACGATCATCGGCAACGTCTAAATTTATCAGTTAAATTTCAATTGTTAGCCAGAAATGAAATCAAATGTATTGAAGATCTAATTATGAGTACAAATAATTTGAATGGCCTTGTTATTAAGCAGAACTGTAGGTCATCATTGCCAATTGCACCTCATTTGGAGAACAGTATAGGATGGAATTATATCTGATAATATCATTAAGCCTTACTTCTTTGAAAATTTTGATTTAAGTGCTGTAACGGTATTGCTTATGATAAAGCAATCTTTATGTCCTGCTCTTAAAAACAGATATGAGGTTGGGTTTCAGTAGGATGAAGCCATTGCTCACACTGTCAGAGACACAATGGCAATTTTAAGTCAAACATTTGGATAGAGAATAATATCCAGAAATTCGGAAATTCATTGGTCAGCGCATTTGCCAGATTTATCAGCACTCGACTATATATCGACTTTTTTCTTTGGGGTTATTTAAAGCACGTAGTATATGTGAACTAGTCCAAGGCCATCCTTGAACTTAAAGCCAACATTGTTGCAGAAATGTTTTGAAAATTTAAAGTACAGTGCTATGAAAAAGTAAGCTGGCAGATTTTTATCAAAATTTTGCCACAAAAAATTGTTTTGGTTTTTAAAAATATATAATAATGCAGTTCACACTATTTTTGCTATTTTCGAGTTAAAAGAAAAAATAAGCGTAAAGATTTCCATTAAAATTTAATACAAAATTCAAAAACAATTACAAAAATTGTTTTGGGTGTAAAAAACTAATAAAAATGCAGTAAACGATGAATTTATTATTTTTATACCCTTCACCTGTGGTGCACAAGGGTATATAGCTTTGTCATTCAGTTTGTAATTTCTACAATTGTCATTTCCGAGCCCATAAAGTATATATTTTCTGAAAGCTTATGAATAGAGGAGTCGATTAAGCCCTGACCGTCTGCCCTTCTGTCCGTGTGCTGTTTGAAATCAACTTTTATAATCTTTTGGAAATATCCGGGAATGAATCGTATTGAATTTCAGCACAATCGCCCTATAACTTTCTGAGATATGAGCAAAAAACCACGACCACCTCGTTTTTTTTCACAATTACAACAACAACATTCATATATACTGGTAGAGTAAGCGTGGCATTGAATCCCAGCTGAGCCAGAAAAAAATTTTTTTATTTTATTTTATATATTATTTTTATTTTTATTATTTTTTTTTTATATATTTTTTTTAATTTTTTTTTAAAAATTTTCTTAAAAATTTTTTTTATTATTTTTTTTGCTTTTAATATATTTTTTTTTGTTTTTGTAATTTTTTTTTACAAACACATACATACGTAAACCCAATTTATAATTTTACAATGGTATGCTTTTTATATGTATGTACGTATTTTATATGAGATGAATGATGATACAAACAATTGTTATTGCTTGACTACACGTTGTGAAGGGTATATAAGATTCGGCACGGCCGAATATATCACTGTTACTGGTTTTACTTGGTAAAGTGGAAAATTATCAAAAAATTTGAAATTTGAAAATTTCACTTAAAAAAACAAAATATTTTTCTAATTCCATCATAATTTTTTACGCACTGTATTTGAATAAATATCAACAGAGCCGCCAAGCATGTGCATTCATCACTCTCTCATGGACGACTATATTAAAGAGTATAAAAATAAAAGAGGTGGAGCTTGCAAACAATTGCTTGATGAAATGGGCACCTATGATATAAACGAAGAAGTTATTGTGATTTTTTATATTTGCAGAACGACGATACCGATAAATTCGAGAATTCATTTGAGTTAATTTACGAGTTCACTTAAAAGTTTTCGAAATTTTACTAATACCGATAGGTGGCTTTTGATAAAAAATAAAATAAAAAAACTAGTTGAACCCGGCCCGCATTACTGGCCCCAAATATTTTTGTATTGTATTGACTTTAAGATAAAATCAACTCGTTGTTAGTGCTAATTTTACTTACATATATTCCTCCTATTATTTCTAAGTAGTACTTTTTTAAATACTATTTTATTTGGTATTTGATTATTTTCCATTGGAAATGAGATATTATTTTGCAAAAAATAATTAAACAAACTCACGTAACAAGGTACTTTCATACCAAATTTTACAAAAATCCATCGACTGTTTTTGAAGCCAGTTTAGTTTAGAAAGTTAGACAGAAGGGCAGTCAGATAGACAAATATTATAAAAAGTGGCATTTTGTATTATAAATAGTTGTATTTATATGTAGTAATCAATATTTAAAAAAAAGTATTTTTTACAATTTTATTATTAGTATATTTTTAAAATCTTTAGATCATTTGTAGGATAAAGGAAAAAGTATGTTTAGGAATTCCAGATTAATTTTATGTAAACTGCACTCTAAAGTTTGTCACAAATGAACAATAGAGGCCTCTAAACACTAAGTGATACAATAAATCTTTTTAATTTATTGGCGCAGTAAGGCAAGTCAATTTGTAGTTTAAAGATAAAGAAAAAAAACTAATTTAACTGAAGATTCTTTACAAGCCTGCCATCCAAATTATGCCCAAATTGCATTTCATTTTTGTATAATTTTCAAGGTTACTCATAGTTTGGATCTCTGACATTTAAAGATAATTTCCATTTGGCGGCTTTTATAAAGACCAACATTAACTAAAGTTATGGCCCTTTTAATTAAATATGTATCTCCCTCTTAATTTAAACGCCATATTAAACTACAGATGGTTCTTCTGTTTTCTGTTTTTATGTTTGAAGTTTTGGAATTCTATTTTTTTTTGTCATATTTTATTCTTTGAAATTCTTAATTAATTTCGTACCAATTTGAAATCAAATTAAGCGTTTAAGAATTGCATTCATAACATTAAATTGTGTAGTTTATTTGTCAAGAAATAAAATTTATTTCATATAAATCTTCCGAGGTTCTTAGAATATTTAATTTATTTTGGAGTTGCTTGACCTTTTATAAGGGGTTTCTCTATGCCATGGATGACTTTTATTTTTTATATTTTTTATTTTGTTTTTAAGTGATTCGTTATATTTAAATAATTCATATTTTATTTACTTGGTTAAAGAAATTTTAAATTTAATTAGCATAACGACGTTGTTTAATCATACACTTGAAGAAATTGTACAACAAGAAATTTGAAAAGAAAAAACCCCGTTAATATTCTATGAAATAAGTGATATAATGACTAATGCCGCATTATACAGTTAATTTAAATTAACACTAAGAATAATAACTCTTAAAAGCCATTTTGCGAAAGATCAATTATTATTTTTTTTTTTTTTTGAAAGGGCGTTTAAACCATTAACGAATTTTTGTAAAGAACTTTGAATTAATTCTAACAAATATCCTTCCTATCCAGCTAATGAATGTGTGCTTCCATATTTAATGCAACAGCATTCTATTATGATGATCGTGTTGAGCACATTACCTGTTGCTGCAAGTAATTTCAAAATTTGAACTTTCCTACGCGGAACTCATGAAAATTAATGATCAGTGAAATAGAGAAACAAAAAGCTGCTGTAAAATATTGTATGTCCAGTTAAGTTTTATATTTAACTTTGAAAGATTACGGCTTTAAGAAGTTGTTCAACAACATATCAAAACTATTTAACATTTTGGTTACAAACAAGAACAATAACAACGTAAAAAAAATATTTAAAAAAATCTACATCTAAAAATAGTTTGTGGAGGAACGAATAATATAAATGATGCGTGCACAAAATGTTGCAACATCTATAGATACTCTTAGTTTACATGAACACATAAACACATGTAACTTGAGTACACGGTGGGACAAAAGTCACCATGGGGTTTTGAAATTCAATAACTTTTCGTTAAAATATATTTTTATTCCTTTTTTTTACAATTATGTAACATACGAAATGGAAATTCTTTTTCACTAAGTTAGGAAACTAATATCACTTAAATGACCACCGTTTTTAACTTCTCAATCAATAGGTTCGTTTTAGAGATTTAGCTTTAAAATTTCTTCAACAATGTTGGACTTGCGTTCAGAGATTGTCTTGGACTTGTTTACATATACTCGCTCCTGCAAATTACTTCAAAGAAAATAGTGGTGTGCTGACAAATCTGGCAGCCTCTGGAAATAAATATTAGAATTTCTAGAAACTATTCGCTCTCCAAAAATTTGACTTACAAGCGTGACTGTGTCTCGGGCAGTGTGGCAAAATCACATGTCAGACTTGTTTTCAAGATCAGGATGTAAAAATATTCTATCACAAACCAATGGGGCTCTCCATTTACGGTCATAGACAACCACCTTTATTTTCACATTTTAACATACTGTTCGCCTTATGGGATGCATTTGGCTTCGATGAATGGCTCTCGGATTTTCAGAATCAAAGAAACTACAGTTTAGCGTGTTAAGAAACCCATTCATAAGAAACGGAGCTTCATCACTCATAATTACATTTTTAATAAAATTGATTTCATATATGCCCAACTGTTAAAAATTTAACTGTAAAGTTAAGACGTTGCCAATGATCTGCGGGTCTTAATTATCTCACCATTTTTACATTTTATGGGAATAATATTTTTTTAAAAACGCCGTCGTGACGCCATTTTTAGCTGAACGCCATCTACTAGCTATTCATTGTTCTTTATCAACTCTTTGCTCTACAGGTTCAATACTTTTCGCAGTACGAAAAAAACGAGGTCTACCGGTTCGAGGCGAATCTTTTATTGTATCATGTTGGTAGTGCCGATGAACTTAGCAACAAATCGTTATTTCAGAAAAAATAGACGACGCAAAGAGCATTTTAAAAATTTATCACTGATGTAAATAATGAAATTCTATTAAATCTCTCCTTAAGTTATTCTCCTGGTGTTATTTATAAAGGGTAATTTTTTTTAATTGACCTGTAATTTACTTTATTCGAAAGATAATCTTCTGCTATATAATTTTAATATGGTTTCTGGTATATGACTGCCACGGCTGACTCGGACGTAGTCTGATGACAGAAAAAAGTCAGGCGGCGTAAAATTGCACGATCTTGGAGGCCAATTAAGGGTCTAAAACCTGAAACTATGCGCTATTACTATTCTTTTTATTTATTAATTATGGCACAAGCTGTATGACATGTTGTGCCGTTTTGTTGAAACCACAGCTCCTGCACATCATGGTTGTTCAATTGATAGACAAAAAAGTCAGTATTTATGGCTGAATAGCAGACACTATTGACTGCAGCGGACCAATGATTTCACCAGCCTATAAAGCACACAAAAGAGTCAGTGTTTCCATATGTAACTTTGGCTCAAAATACACTTGAGGTTTATCATCACTCCAAATACGGCACTTTTGTTTGATGATGTATTTATTCAAACAGAAGTGAGCTTCATCGCTAAACAAAATTCGCTTATGAAAGTCATATTTCGTTTTTCATGATTATCAAAATAAATTTGTACAATTTGAAAGCATCACAGGCGTCAGTCTCTTAATATTGAAATACCAAACCAAACTAAACATATTTTTTTTTTGGATTTTGAAATTTAATGGCAGAGGTGCATAACTAAAAAGCCAGGGTACTCACGTTGGTTACCTCTTCGTGGAACGACTATTACCTCTGTATAGGAAGTCGGAGACACTCGAACAATAAATAAAAATTGAGTTTAATGGTTCTCCTCCAGTTACAAACGTTGGTTCAGGTACTGCAAGTGGACCTATACATCTGTATAGGAAGTCGGAGACACTCGAACAATAAATAAAAATTGAGTTTAATGGTTATCCTCCAGTTACAAAACGTTGGTTCAGGCACCACAAGCCGACCTATATCATTGTATAGGAAGTCGGAGACATCTGAACAATAATTACTGCTGAGTTTTATGGAACTCCTCCAGTCACATGTAAATTGAGTTTATTTGGTACTCCTCTAATTTAAATAAAAGCACGCGGTTACTGTAGAATAGTCTGGAAACTGTATCCAAAGCACAGTTACGCGACACCACACAGTTAACCACGCGAAAGTGAGACGCAAAACTCTTGAAGTCAGATAAAAAGGGACAACCTGATTGCCATTAAACGATAATGGCAAAAACTTGCGAGCTCTTAACCCGACCAGAGCTGAATCACGACTGCAAACTAAACATAAATCACTTAACCACTGACAAAATGGCCGACAGTTAAAAAGAGTTGCCATATTAAAGATTTATAGTGCTATAAAAACATCCGGTATAATCTTAAAACAAAAGGGAATAAAAATATATATATAAAAACAAAGTTATTAAATTGTTAAACAACATGGTGACTTTTTGCCCACCCTGTATAAGTATGTTTATGCCAAAACAAGTTGCACTTTGTATTTAATAAATTTCGCAAAGATTTTAAACTATTCGCAAGTAAACAGACAACGGAAAAATAACGTTCTTACCTTAGCACACAGTGAGTGTATGCTATGTTGTATGCAATAACATTTAGACAATCAAACATAATCATTTGATACCCTACATTAAATATACACTGCAATTATAGTACATACAATCATTATTGTCATCATTAACAATCTCGTCCTACACAGAGACTATTTAATATTCAAGATAATCCTTATGTGTAGGGTATGAAGGTATAAAGTATGGAAAAATAAATATATTTTGCACGCAGAAGAAAAACTCTACAACATCATGAATACATGCACATGAGTACATGTCTCACATGTTGTACACGCAGATAGATGTCTGAATGTTCTACATACTAAATGTAGTACAGGTGTAGCGAGAGATGTCTAAGAAATATTTTTTTAGACAATTTGTCCTTTTGGATAAAATTTCACAAAATAAACTTTTAATATTTATTACAGGTTTTTGAAAAAAATTCTCTGTTAACACAGTATTCACGACAAACTCATTGATTTATCGGGAAGGCAGTTATAGTGTGTAACGCAAGTGTAGGTCATAAACAATTTATTTCCGATATAGAATAAAATGCGATTGCGTCTGATCGCATGACGTAGAGTGATACATTTTTGATTTTAATTTCACTCGAAATACAGAACACAGGCGATACTTTTCTTTTTATCATTATCATTACCTTGACGCTCACATCTCATATAACATGTAAGTCCTAAAATCATTAATTTCTCTATAAATAAGGATTATGGAAGAAGATTGACATCCGTGTTTCAATATCTAAGTAGAAATTGTTATCAGAAATTACTTTGGCACGCCTTCTTTAACGCCTATCTTTAAACATATGACACAATCCACTAATAATACAATTTTAAAGCTTATAAAAACGCCTTAGTTTATATATGTATGTATGTACCTAAAATTTCATCAGTTTTCCCTTCTGGCTAGTATTTATAAACTCAAAACCAACAAAATTTAATGCGACATGTCCATTTTATAATCCTCCGAATAGAGTTTTTCAACTGCATGTTTCAATATCAAAGTTGAATTCATTAGAAGTTGTTATCTTTACACGCGTACTTTATTTTTAACCTCATGCATAAAGCATACTCTATAATTTTTGTATTTTGAATATTGTTACAGGTTTTAAATTGTCATGGGAGACTGCGGTTCTACATAATACTAGCACTCCTATGAACATTTTACTATTATGAATGTGTCAATTTAGAAGGATTTTTTCAACACAATTTTCAAATTGTAACACAAAATTATGATTTAAAAGTCCATACAAGATAAGTAAACTTTTTCAACCACTTCTTCTTAACCAATTATTAGAAATCTTAACACACATCTAGTTTAGTAAATGGTGTCGAAATTAAAGGTATTATTTTACTCTAAATGAAAAAATAAGTTTGTTGACATATTACAAGTAGTTTTATTTCAGTTTATAACAAAAAGGTTCCTGTTCCAAGTAAAAAATTATGTCGATCAGGCTCGTCTGACTTCCATTATTTTATCAAAATTATCAAGCACATTTTTCAGTTCACTATTGTCAATTATTTATATCTGCTCTAAAGTATGGGTTTTAAGCTCTTGAACTGTTGTGAGTTTATTGCTGTACTTTTCAAGGCGTCGAATCTAACGATCGTGGTGGCCAATTAACATGACTCCTACGAACAATAATACGATTTACGATTTTTTTTTTCAAAAGACTCAGTGTATCTCTTGCTGACAAAATATTATATATTTTCTATATCTAAATCACCAATTTTCCGACACAAAAAGCTTTGGATCATATATTTGTAGAGATTTTCCAATCAAATTTCAAATTTGGTTACACTTTTTTTATTTTTTTTAAATTTTTTTAATTATTATATTAATTTATAATTAGAAAGTGTACCGGTGGACTAGTCAGTAGTGTGCTGGTCTGCTAGTTTGGGGATTGCGTATTCGATTCCCGCCAGAGACTCTGGAGTTGTCTGCTTCTCTTTTCTCTTCTATTCTTACTTTTCTATTTAGGTATCACAACGGGATCAATAAAATGGATTCAAGTGAGCTGCACAACAGCTGCCTAACCTATGTCCATAGATAGTAATTATTTTTTTTTTTAACTAGCTATCGAGTCATACTCTTAAGATTCTGTAAAACTACAACATTGTTGTAAACAAGTAAGAATGCTATATTCGGCCATGCCGAATCTTATATACCCTTCACAACGTGTAGTCATGCAATAACAGTTGCTTGTATCACCATTCATCCCATATGAAATACGTACACGTATGTATGTTAAAAAAACAAAAAAAAAAAAAAAATTTAAAAAAAAAAAAATTAAAAAAAAAAAAAAATTAAAAAAAAAAAAAATTTAAAAAAAAAATTATTATATATATAATATACACATATAAAACAAAAAAAAAAATAAAAAAAAAAATTAAAAAAAAAATAATAATAAAAATATAAATAATATATTAAATAAAAAATAAAAAAAAAATAAAAAAAAAAAAAAATTTTTAAGAAAATTAAAAAAAAAAATTTTTTTGGCTCAGCTGGGATTCGATGCCACGTTTTCTCTAACCAGTATACACGTTTGTATGTATGTATGTTGTTGTTGTAATGTTGTTTTTGTGAAAAAAAAACCGAGGTGGTCGTGGGTTTTTGCTCATATCTCAGTTGTTTATGTACCGATGTTTCTGATTTTCAATAGCGATCTACTCCCGAATATTTCTGATATTTTAATACCTTACCCGGGTCCAACCTATGTCGGGGGGCTTCAAAAAGTTGATTTCAACATACACACGGACAGACGGTCAGACGGACAGACGGACAGACTGACAGGGCTTAATCGACTCCCCTATTCATAAGCTTTCATAAAATATATACTTTATGGGGTCGGAAATGAAAATTGTAGAAATTTCACACGGAATGACAAACCTATATATACCCTTTTTCACTGTGTGAAGGGTATAAAAATGGGTAGTTTCACTACTATGGTAGAAGTACTGAGGTTTTATTATCAGACTAAGGGCCATTATTATAACTTACCAATAACTAAAGTTAGGATTTTATTGGACATATAACTAGTTTTTCGTTATTACAACTTTACTTTAACCTAAAAGTGACCGATAAGTTAAAGGGAAGATCACTCTACCTTTAACTTTTAACGTGAGGTTTATAATTAAAAGTTACCATATTTTCTACCGTATAAGGGAATTGTTTACTATTTGCTTGTCGTTGCCACTTTGTTTTTAAAGAACTAATTAATTAGTTCAGCATTTGCTTTGGTGCTGCCATATTTAAAAATAAAATACAATTTATTTTACAAGCAGGTTGTAACAACGAAAAATACTTAATGGTCAGTTTATTGCTCACGTTAACAAAAGTTACCTTTAATTAACTTTAACTTTGTCGGCAAGTTGTAATAATGGCCCTAAGGGCCATCAAAAATTATATAAATTAATAATATATTATTATGTTATCAAAATTATTATAAACAAGTAACAGTGCTATATTCGGCCGTGCCGAATCTTATATACCCTTCACAACGTGTAGTCATGCAATAACAATTGTTTGTATCACCATTCATCCCATATAAAATACGTGCATACGTACACGTTAGAATAAATGTGGCATCGAATCCCAGCTGAGCCAAAAAAAATTTATTTTATTTTATTTAATATATTATTTATATTTTATTATTTTTTTTATATTTTTTTAAAATTTTTTTAAAAAATTTTTTTAGAAAAATTTTTAAAAAATTTTTTAAAATTTTTTTTAAAATTTTTTTTAAATTTTTTTTTTGTAGTTTTTTTTATTATTTTTTTCTTATTTTTAATATTTTTTTTTTTTGTAATTTTTTTTGTTTGGTATGTTTTTTACATGTATCTATGTATGTATGTTGTTGTTGTAATTGTGAAAAAACACGAGGTGGTCGTGGTTTTTTGCTCATATCTCAGAAAGTTATGGGGCGATTGTGCTGAATTTCAATAGCGATTCATTCCTGGATATTTCCAAGAGATTGATACCATATACAGATCTGAGGAACATATAGTTGCTTCTAAAAGTTGATTTCAACCAACACACGGACAGACGGGCAGACGGACAGACGGATAGACGGACAGACGGACAGACGGTCAGGGCTTAATCGACTCCTCTATTCATAAGCTTTCAGAAAATATATACTTTATGGGGTCGGAAATGAAAATTGTAGAAATTACAAACGGAATGACAAAGCTATATATACCCTTGTGCACCACAGGTGAAGGGTATAATTAATAATATATTGAAAGTATTAAACAAAATTGGTGGGGGTATCAAAGATTCGGTAGAGCCGAGAGTGATCGTGTGCGTTTTTATGTAGAAAATTTTTATTCACCCTTTTTTGACAAATTTTTTTAAAGACAAATTTTTTTAAAGACAAATTTTTTTTAATTTTATATTTGTGTAAAAAATTTTAAAGAAAATTAATACGATTTTTTTTAAAATGGTTTCGAAAAATTATTTTTATATAAAATTTTTGACTAATTTTATACTTTATAGAATTTTAGTTAAATTCTAAATTTTTAATTTTTTTTTAGTATTCTTTTTTTTAGAATTTGTATACATACATATAAAATTACAAAAAAAATAAAATTTATGATGAATTGAAAATACTCAAAAAAATTTTGTATAAGATATACAAAATTTTCTTTTTTTACATAAAACATCACTTTTAACGAATTTTTCGTAAATTATTTTGTAAGAATTTTTAAAAAATTTACTTAAAAAGTTTTCTCTATAATTTTTTTTTATTTTAGAATTTTCTTTATTGAGCATACAAAATCTAAATTTTATTAATTGTTAGATTTACTTCTAATTAAAAAAGAACAAATTATATTTTTGAAAGAAGTTTTATAAAAAATATTTTTATTTCGAGAAAATTTTTTTTAATACTCTCTGTAGCATTCTTTGAGAGTTATCAGCAAATCATCATTTACAGAAGATGTTTACCCAATTCTCAATTCTCAATTATAAAATTATGTTTAAACAATTGAGTTTTATAAACTCTTTAATCAATTTTTTGATTGTTTTACTTTATAAAAGTTAAAGTCCTCCTATTTTTGTGTCAGACAACCCTCGTATTTAGCATAAAAAGTGTGTGTAGCCTTTACAAGTAACATAGTTTAGAACTTTATTTAAAACAAAACAAAAAAGAATCGTTAAACAAATAAAATGTTTAAAGAAAAACTTTAATTCGGCTCCTTCATCACTACAACACACGAAATCTATGAAAAAACAATAACTTAAATAATATAAAAAAAAATCCGTCCTGCTAGCGAAACTGAAATGCATAGAAAAGCACCATGTTGAACTGCAGTGAGTGGAACAAAACAACTGCTAAAATAATGCCCATCACATCACATCATGTCGTGTACGTGTATCTTTTAATAAACTTCTAGGTTGTCTTTCATTCCTTTTTAAATTCTTTGATTCTACTACTAACATTTTCGTTTACTTCTCATCTTTTTTTGTTTGTTGTTCAATTTGTTTAAGGTTGTGTTTCATTTATTTAATAAAGTTTTTTTTTTTCTTGTTTTCTTTTTCATAGATGTTGATGACGACATTGATAATAACAATGATGAGACGACAATGATCTAGGGTAAGTAAAAGAGTAACTAAGTTAGTTACTACAAAACCCTTTTACTGCTACCAACAAACTCTAAATGAACATGAAGATTCCGTAGTCAATGACTTTCGAAACAACCTGTAGAATCAAATATGTACATACAGAAAAACAATTTTTTTTTTTTGAAAACAATCAAAGAGCATTGATTGCAAAAAGTGATACCAATTGCGGTTCAAAATTAAAAACTAAACTTTAAATTAAAACAAACCCTACAACAACATAAAAAAAAAGTAAACAATCAATCGACTTTGTGGTAAGTCAGCCATCTAGCTATCACAATATCTATTGATCCAACAACAAGTTAGCCAACCGAACGACCGGCCGCCTAGATCTTACAGACCCTCTCTACTTAGACAACTTAGTTGGCTGCATATTTTTTCGTTATTCGGTTAATCGATTGAAATAAACATATCGAATATAAAAAAAGTTTAAAAATTATTTGCAAAAAATATTATTTTAAAATATTCCCTTTTAATTAGAATTTTTGAAAAAAAAATTTCTATAATGACAGAACTTTACAAGGCCTTGGACTTGCATCGAATGAGAAGTTAGAAATTCTCTATGAATAGAGAACTTAACATAAATTCATTTAGAATTAAAAAATAATCGAATATTTTTTAAGAGTATTTCGATAAAGGGCATATAAATGAGAGTCATCTTTGAAATTTTACCAAAACCGAGAAAAAACGCGTAATTTTCGGAAAAGGCACTGAGTTTAAAATTTGTAACTTTTAATTCTATTTATTTCATAAAATTGAAATTTCCCATAAAAAATATAAAAAGTGCACCTCGCTTCAATTAGAGGAGATAAAAATTATTATATGTTTACTGTAAATCAAGAATTAGATTTTAAATTAAAAAATCCAATATATTTAAAATTTTCAACCACAATATTTCCATTTCACTGAACATTGTACAAGGAAATTCCTTAAAACTTCTTAAGGCTAAAGTCACTAATTTTTAAAATAAATTCAAGGCGTTTCTAACCCATTATTCAAATACTACAACAAGTTTAGTGTCCAGCTAGATATTGTTTACAAGACTAGAGAGTAATTATTTATAAAATTAATTTAAAATCCTTAAACACTTACATACATACACATGCGTATGAGTATTTTTGTACAAACAATTATTAATCATTTAATTACTAGACACGATTAATTAAAAACACTAGTAGTGCAAAGCTTTTTGGCCAGGACAGTTAAAGTAAGGCAGGTAGTCAGGCAGTCAGCCAGTTAATAAAAACACAAAGCTAGTTAAAGGCAACAAAAAAACATATATGTAAGTACATATGGGTCTACCCTTCAAAAATTTTAAGAATTAAAAAGTGAACATCATCGAAGATGTTAACAGTTTTTCACTGCAAGAGAGTACACCAAAAGAAACGTTTTTTCTTTGGGTGGTGGTAATCAGTGTTGCCGTTTTCACTGCGATCGCAGTTTATCACTGCGATTTGCCCGTCGTCACTGCGTAACTGCGTTTTTTTTTTTAATATCACTGCGTTTTTAAGTTTTTGGTAGTTTTCCTCTTTTTTTGATTAACAACCCCTTAACATGATTTACCTCAAACGTGTTTAACACGTAAGTCTGTAAAGGCTATAACACAACGAGATAAAATTGTCACCCTGTTAAAAATATAGCAGCTAGATCGCAACATTTTCTGCTGTTACGTTACGTTGCAGTTTACATTTGTTTTTATAAGAATCGAGTCGACTGATAAATGAGTTACTTTTTTTTATTAAAATATATAATATGTACCTTTTAGTTATAAAATGAATTGTTTTTGTTCTGATAAATAAAATTGAAAAACTAAAGTTAAAAATATGTATTGCACTGTGGTTGACAATCAAAAATAATAATTTTTTTCTATTTCAGTTGAGTAGTTGAGATAAAATTAACTAAAAAAATTAAAAACAAGTAATTCTTAAAAAATGGACAAAAATATTTACTTTTTTTTTGTCCAAACGAAAACGCCATTTTTTTATTTCTCGTCATTGCGCTTCACTGCGTTTTTTTTTGTCGATTTCACTGCGAAAAAAAGTTGGTCGGCGGCAACACTGGTGGTAATTATAATCTAAGAGCAACATATGTACATACGCAGCTTGCTTGTGAGGGAGAAATCTAATAATTTCACCTGTAAATTATCTAACGAAAAACAACATTTATATGAAGGGTTCCCGTTTTGAATCATTACTTTTTAAGCACAAAATTAGCGTAAATTCCATTTTAGTATGTAAATGACAGGCTTACCCATAGAGTGTTCTTAATTTTCTCTCTGATTTCGTAGTAAGGGAAGTGTAAATGTACTCATATATGATAAATTTTCTTAATTTTTAATTAACTTATTCACTGAATCAAACAAAAGTTTTATTCAAAGCCAACATGCACGTACTTCCCTTTTAAAATCGAGTGTAGTGCTTCGAAAAGCTCGATTTTATTTTACTTGATATAATTGAATTGTATGATTGTGGTTAAAACATATAATAATTGTATTATTAAATTTTACTAATGTATCGTGGAATAATCATAATATGATTACAAATAAAATGGAAAAATTTTGCCGTTTACTAAACCAAATTAATGTTTTTTGCTTTTACCTAGCTCTCATCATATTAGTTAAAATTTTTTATACAAATATTTTGAAACATTAGATTTTATTTGCATTATTGTATTATTTAGAGTTTATTTATGTTATTGCTTTAATTTATTAAAAATATTTGTGTAATTTTTTCACACATCCCAGCAAAAATTACTGCATACCCGAAAGCAGGTTTGTAAGGGAGAGACAAATGTACTCTCCTTTCCCAACCTGCTTCAGGAAGGCATGATTTTTATATGAGATGTCCCACTTGGTAGGGCTCTTTGATGCTCTAATTATTTGCTATTTTCACACATGCTGAATGCAGTAATATCATGTCTCTTTTATGTGTTTTCAATAAATTTTTTAAGAACTACAGTAAAGAGAGGTAATCATTCGCTTACATTCCTGCATCCTCGTAAGCGAGAGAAGTTGCAGTAAGTTATTTTATAAAAAATAAAATATATTTAATAGAAATTTCTGACTTCCATTTATAGCACCCTCGAATGCGCTCTAATATTGCGCTTTAAGAAGGCATGATTTTTTTGTACTGCTTACCGGTACAAAATAAATTTTTGCTGGGATTAAACTTAAAAATAATAATAAAAAGAAGAACAACAATTCAATACAAATTATTATTAAGAAATTATAGTTTGATGGTTTTGTAATCATACTATAGTTCCATTAAACATTTAATGTTTATTTGTAATTTTAAATGCTTTCGAATAAAATTTTATATTCTCTGAGACATACCAAATACTTCTGACATAATAAGTTTTTAAATCATACAACTTTAAAGCTATAACCTATTCAAAGTCTTTGTTAAACGTAAACATTAAATAATAAAATTAAGACAATAACTTTATTATAGTGACAAAATAAGCAATTAAACAAAATACAAATAAACTATTTCTTTCCTTAACCGAATACATATTATTATAGGGACGATAATATGAGCGTCGTGATCATGTCGTAACCATAGTTTTTCTATGTGTGCATTTAGTGACTATGTAGTGCAAATAAATATAATTTTTTTTTTTTTTTAATGTTGAATTGTTAAAAAGGAACCATTTTGTGTATTATTGAAATTTTTATATAATTGGCTAATTCGCAAGGTGTGCTAAGTATCGTTTTGTCATAAAGTCTTAATTGAAAAACGATTAAAAAGTATTATTTTGCTTATTATACAATTTTTAGAGCTTTTTAACATTTTTTGTAAAACTTTTCTCCGTTACTAGTAGAGTCGAAGTACTGACTCTTTGATCTCTACTATTCAAACTTTAACTTCCATTTACCGGCAGGGTACATACATATAGGTGTACCAACATGTTGGTGCTTATGTACGTGTTGTAACTGATATAATGCATGTTGTTGTTTATTTTATTAGTCGCACTTCTCGTTTATGATGTGAAAAGTAATGCTACTTGTTTGTAATTCATAAAAAGTATTTTTTCAAAGATATTCCATCCATCTATCTATACAATCATTCAACATATTAATGGCGCCACTTATGGACTTCTTTCAAATGATTCCTAAACGTAACAGTGGTTACGATTCTACTTATAACAATGGGAAATTTTGCAAAAACAAATTACATTAGTTTATAATTGTTGTCTTCTTTTTCGTTAAGTTTGTCTATCGAAATAGTCTCTTAGTTATTCTAAGTTACAACAATAAAACGCGTAATTGAGAACAATCAATAATTATTTGCACGATGTAGTGTCTTATAAATCAATAAAAAGTCTTTATTTCGTGAGGGTTTTCACAAAAGAAAGTTGGACTGAGAATTAAAAAATAAAAATTTGTTTCGAAAATAGTAAAAAATTCAGAGAACAAGTATCATAATTTTTCAAAATGAAATCTGTATATTACAATATAACAGTTTGATTTATAATATCCCGAGCCTAAAAGAGGTCACAGGTGTAAAAAACTACTATATTAAACATTAAGTTATAAAAATTTATAATTCAAAATTCCTTTAAACGTTTTTAATTTATCGAAATGGCCAAAGAGTTTTAGATAGTCTATCGGTGGTTAGAAGTAGAAAGGCCCTAACTGGTACTTTGTTTTTCAATGATTTCAATACATTTCACCTCGACACAAAAATTAAATGCAATTGTAGCAAAAATAACAGTTATTCAACCAATTTTACAAAAGAAATTTCATTAGGATAATACAGCTTCTGTTACATTTTTGCCTTCTCCTGTAAAATTACAATTATTTAAGTTAGGGCCTATCTATTTGTGACCAAAGTTATGCTAGGCGTACAATTGGGACGAACGACGAATTTTTTGTCGCGAATATTCGTCATCAAAAATAAAACACATTTGTGTATATGAGAATGCATACAATTGTGGCGTCAGTCGAAGTTCGCTATACGCGGCGAACTCTGCATTATATTTATTTCTATTTCTTACGCCGGCGAAGGACGAACAAATTGATACAAGGTGACCATTTTTTATTAAATTTGGGTTTACTTCTCAACTTTATAAGAAACTAAAGTTAGTTTTTACTTTAATAATTGTTTTATTTTTTATTTTAAAACATTTAAAATAAGTATAAAAAGTTAAGTACAAAAATTTGTTTTTATTTGTGTTTTTGCAAATGTTTAAGTTTATTAAGTGATCTTTTTTCATATGGTCACACTATTAGCTGTTATACACAAAAAAAATTTTTATTATTGTTTAATGCACGTACCGACATTATTTGCAAACGTTTGCTTATACGTAAACAAGTTACAGAAATTATATTTATTGTTTTGTTGAGTTTCACAAAAAATTAAATTCTTAGGTTATTTTTGTTTTTTCTTTGCACAAACATTAAACAATTTTATCAACTATAAAAGATGTTACTTTTTCGTCATTGTTGTGCTTCACACGACGAATTTGCACAACGAATTTTTAACGAAGAGTTCGTCGTGTTGAGCGAAATTCGTCGTTCGTCCCAATTGTGCGCCGAGCATTATGTCGCAAGTAAAACATTTTTTTTTTGCAAACGGGGACATTTTTTGGATAAGAAAATTTTATGATTTTCACCTAATTTCGTTACTTTTTATTCATTTTTGGAATAGAAATTGTTTAAAGCGCATATATATTAGTGTTGAATGTATCAGCAAATGGTTTTAAATAAAATGTTCTTTAAGTCAGGGATATAACATTTTTATATAATTTCAAGTGTTTAAGAATTATTCAGAAATAAGGGGCGATAATTTTTTAAGGTAAAACTTGTACAGTAAAAAACGCCATTAAAAATTATTACGGTAAAATTCACAGCGAGTGTAAAGGCTGGATTAGCCAACCGGAATGTAATGTTTCCTTAACGGAACGGAACGGCTGATCGTTTTTGTTATGTGTAAAACAGTTCGAGCAGTTATAATAATGTTATGTGATGTAGCTGTAACGTCCGAACCTGTTAAAAATAGAAAATCATTACGTTTTCACGTGACATTTATTAAGAGTGATGTCAACTTTTTGATTTTTGAAGTAACTTAAATGGAAAATTTCATAATGAAAATGGGCAATCAATTTTTTTACCTACCAAAAGATTTTAGCCATACCTAAATTGTAAAGAAAACGAGCGATCAAATTTTATTTAAAGGATTTTATATTTCTCTTATATTCGTTTGAAATAATTGACCTACAATTTTCTATATTTACTTGTTAAATCAAGAAAAAAATCTTTTAATTTTTAAAAAAAGAAATTAAAAATATGTATGTATTTTTTTCTTTTATGTACATAAATCAAACTGCTGTAACACGGGCTTATACAATTACCCCTAAATGCTACAATTGATTATAAACCTTGTTTATATTGTTCAACAAAAAACACGCATAATAAATATAATTCCAAATAATTAACATTTTTTAATCACGCACATTCCCCCTTTTTTTTCTCGAGCGCTCATGAAAAGTTATTATATGCCTGAACTTCTTTGATTATGACGTAGATAAACAAAGATACCAAATTTCTTTCGGTTTGAAGCACAACTTTTTAACATTTTATCCTAAGTTTTGGGAGATTTCTTAATCACGCATGCTCATGCTTGATTAATTTTTCATCTAATTACGACCACGCGTGACATAAAAAATTATGACATGCATACACAGCCACTTAAACCTGAGAATTAATTTTAAAACTGTTATTAATCGTACAACAAATCGCAACACTCCCATAATAATAAAATTTATAAAATAACTATTGCTCGCTATGTTTTGCAAAATATTTAAAGCAAGGTTTTATATAATATACGTTACATATAAAATATATATACGTCTATATTAAAAATACTATTAAAGAAACTTTAAAAGCCGCATTTAAATGTCTTAGGCTGTTTTAGAAAAAGCGCTGTAAAACGTTTCTTTAAATTCTAAAGCACCGTGTTGACAACACCTTTTGTTTTGGTTGCTTATGTATGTAAAAATCATATGGTACATTTTTAAAGTTTCTATAACTACACCAAAGTCGTACGTTAAGTAAACGGCGCGGTTACATTCCATCAACAGTCGGCTAACCAAGCCTTAAGGGTAAATATAGGTTTGTCATTCCGTGTGAAATTTCTCCAATTTTCATTTCCGACCCCATAAAGATTTTATTTTGTAAAAGCTTATGAATAAGGAAGTCAATTAAGTAGTGTTCGTCTGTCCGTGTGTATGTTGAAATCAAATATTAACCGCCAGACATTTCCAAGACCTGTGTTTAGTACCAAAATATCAGAAATATTTAGAAATATCAGAAACAACTGAGATATGACGAAAAGCCTAGACCGGCTCGTCTTTTTACACCAATACAAACTAGATTAACATACGTTCGAATTCCAGTTAAACCAAACAAAATTTATTTTTTTAATACATACATACATACATACATACATTCAATTTATAGTTTTACAATGGGATGTTTTTAAGCGGATAAAGTCATTCTAAAGATAATGAAACATATGTATGTACGTATTTCATATTAATGAGATGAATGGTGATGGTTGTGAATGGTATATAAGATTCGGCACGGCCGAATATAGCACTCGTGCTAGTTTTTATTAATTAAAAAAAAATATTTCGAATAAAATAAACTACAAATAATAAAAAGCATTTGACAAATATTGATTTTATAACTTAAGATGGCTTTTGTTACCGACCAGTGTTATTATTGATATGTGAGTCTTACAAATTCAGATAATGGTATCATCAAACCCGCTTTTTTCAGAATCAGGGGTAATAATGCCGCCGTCACAAAATAGTAACTATTTATGGAGTCATCACCATCTAGTAAATCTAGTGTGAACTGCCAACATCGCTTGAGAGGAGTTTTTGGTAAAACTTTAAATATTACTTAATTAACGAATCTTAAAATATATCGTTATAATTTGGCGTACATAACATAGCATTAAACATATTAATACAATTCACAACCCTAGTTGTATTGTACAATACTATTGGAACTATTTTTTGTATGTGTTAACATTATTGTATGCTTGTGGTTGGTAATTTCCTTTGAAAAATTTTTTTTTAACAATACACTTTAATTTCATATATATTTTAAAGTGTTTTATTGGATTCACACAGGGATGGAAAATGAAATTTTTTTGCAGAATCAAAAAATAATTTTTGTCGTATTTTTTTTTTGCTTCAAAAATAATATGAATACATAATACATTTTTATCTTAAATGTTTTGTTAATTTCTTTAACTTTGCTAAAATTTTTTACAAAAAATTGTTTTAAGATATTTCTGTAGCTCGGCAGAAGTAAGAATTGATTAACTTTCCCATTCCTGCACTTTGTTTACCTAATGTTTAATATCAATTGACGTTTAACAATACAACGATGCATTGGAAATTGTGTTCACAAGTTAATAAACCAAAACTGTATTTCAGTGGACAATACAGAATACAAATCGAGGTTGTAAATTGAACAATTGCTATAATTGTTATGTTTAGAAAATTATATTTAAGATTATAAAACCTATTTTGTTCTGAGGATCGCAAATAGATATTCTGAGAGTAAGAACATAATGACAAACTAATAGCAGAGACTTAATATTTTTAATATATTTTCTATTTATGAAAATTTTTTTTTTAATTCTATATATAAAAAAATTTTTAATAATTATAAATAATAATTATAATCCTGTTTATATATTATTTTTCTTTTAATTTCTATGGCAATTTTATACTATATCATATAAATGTTGGTAACCTCTGAACTAGATAGTCGCATATTGATATTAAATATTATAAAATTTAAATAAAAATTAATTAACGATAGAATTTCAAGTGCTCAAGTGCAAAACAACAAAACAAACTATTTAGATAAACTTTACTTTTAAACGTTTTGCATATTAAAGAAACCTTTTTTCATTTCTTTAGCACAGCAAGAGATATGGTAATTAAACAAAATTCCATAAAACAACTTTCAATTTAATTATGCATTCGTTTGCTAACAAGGAATAAAGTTTTCGAGATAAATGAAGTTGTGCGTATATAAAGACGTTTCCCTGCGGAAACTCTAGGCGCCACTTAAAGGTGCTTCACAGGTGAAACACAACTTAAAGAAATTAAAAAATTTGTTTATTTAATAAACCTTATTAAAGATTATTCCCATGTCTCTTTAGAATGATTGATTAATTGAGTCGACAAAAACCTTTAGCAACGAGGCAAGTTATTAAGCCATTTGTTTTTGATTGAAAGGAATACGAGGAATACATACATACTAGATACATACATATGCATACGTATAAACATTAGTATTTTGAAATGTTAGCCGCAATTGCTGTACTACTTACTTCATAGCGCTTAGTTGGTTAAATCAAAATTTCTTTGCGCACAATTGAAAATTTATATAGAAAATTGAAATTGCACTTCATTTTCAAATCATTTATCATGAATCGCAGTAGCAAGTGTGCATTTATACTCGCACAATACTTCTGTTAGGGAATTTTTATACTTTAGTTATTGCTATTGAAAACATTTCTACTTTTTGCTCCGGTTGTTGTTGCTGCGATGAATGAATTAAAGGCAAAGGAATCAAATGAAATGATGGAGAAATGAGCCAAGAGAGCAAAAAATTATATAAAAATTCTTCGTTAAAAGCATTTAACTGTATTAAGCTTTTAAGTGCTTTCTTACTTTATACGAGGGATGATACAAAGAAAAAAGAAAATATACACATTTATCAAATATTAGGATTTGTCGAACTGATATATTTCATAGATTAAATTATATTTCTAAACAGGCTCAAGTTCATTTTTTAAATTTTTCACTTTTATATGAAGAAATTAAATTTTTAATTTGTGATAATGAAAGAATAAACTTGGAAAAGTAAGTTTTTATCCCGACACTAGCCGAGTGGAATGCATTTTCGAAACCAGCTACGGTTTCATCATCAGCACTCTTTGATCGGAATATCATCTATTTAACTCACAAGTATATATGAAATTGATTCTGTAAATCAAACATATCATACTTATTCATATATACTATAGTGAGTGAGAACGAAATTTACCACAACTAAGCTTTCTCCACATTTTGTTATTCTTTTTACTTATCACACTTTGTTGTTGCTTTTAACCATCAGTCTGATGGTAATGAAAGCATGGTTGTTGTATTCACAACATTTCCCCTTATATCAATCATTATTGTTTTTGCCTAGTCAGTTATTTAACAGAATGTTGGTACTGACCGGTTCATATGATCGTTTAATTTCTTCATATAAAAGTGAAAAATTTAAAAAATGAACTTGAGCCTGTTTAGAAATATAATTTAATCTATTTATCAAATATTTATAATACAATGGAATTTTATTAATTATAATAAATAAAAATTGATACGTTACATTGTCAAAAATAAAATAAACTAAAACAATATTTCTATTCTTATACCCGCCACCAAAAAATGGTGGGGGTATATTCATTTTGTTTTAATTTATTTTATTTATACAAAAAGGACATTTAAAGTTATCGTTAAACTAAAATTTTAAATAGAAAAATTTCTGTTACTTTTTGTTACTAAAAACCAAATGCATGGACTACATATAAGGAAGTAAATGGTGGTTAAATTTTAAGGCCGATGTTGATTTTAAATAACACACAAATTATTTAGAAAATTATTATTATTTATTTTTATTATGATGATATTGATATTATTCAATTATGTATGGAAGCAAATATCGGCCAAATGGCCGTCGCAACCTCGGCAGAACACCTCCAAGCGATGTCCAAATTTTCAATAAAAATATTGATATTAAACTTTTGGGCACGATAATGAGTCGAGGTTGACTGCGAAAAACAGCAATATTTTCCGTTCAACGAACTGAAAAGGCATTCACAGATGTTTTCACATTTCATACAGACGTGTTTTGCTAAAATTTAAATATTTTTCACAATTCTCCCGACTGTGGACGAATTTGAACGATTATGTTGACCAAAAGAATCACGAAGTGCACGAAATGCATTTTGATTTGAACGCCCGCTTTCATAATAAGCCTGAATAACTTTAACGCATTACTCGATTGTGTATCTTTTCATGGTTCAAATTGAGTTAGTCTGAAACTGAGAAATGTCGAATGAAATGCAGAAAAAAAACTTGACGTTTAGGTATGGTTTACACTCAACATCGGCCCTTAATATTTGACCACCTTTAACATACTAAAGAGCTGAGTAAAATGTTCTAAAAGTTTTGTGTTTTATTTGAGACTTCTTCCAATCACTTTATTGCAGTGTTAACATAAATAACAAAATAAAAATTACTCTCACGAAAATAAATTAATTATCATTTGGAAGGTTTTTCTCTACAACTTGTTGCATTTTTAAACCAAGAAGAATATTAAGATAAAAAGCGACAATGATATAAAGAAACGGTAAATATTAGGCAAAAACAACGAGTACAATAGAGCACACACAAAATACATATAAAAAATAAAATAAAATAAAAATAATAGTGTAAGTAGTGTTACTAAATAATTATATTTACGACAGTTTAAAGCGAAAACAGTTTCTCATAAGCGATTTTTTCAGTACATGTAAACTCATCCTAATCCAGAACATGGAAAGTTCAATTTTCTTTTTCATTTGTCAGGAGATACAATCAAAACATTCAAACATATTTTTAATGTTCTATTTCCGTTTTGATGTTTTATTTGATCTTTGTACTGATTCAGCTTTATTGTGCTCCAACGTAAATCTATTTCAGTTTAGTTCTGTTCTTCAATATTTTTATTATTAAGAAAAAATACATATTTGTGGAACTATATATTTAATAATGAGGGAGTAATTTACACTTAATATTTAAAATTTAATGAGATTACTTGTAAATAACAACACCCTTCTTCCTGCACTCATTTGATATGTAAATGGCTGATAGCGTCGAAACGAAAGATATTATTAACACATTTTTACATTGAATCTAACGAATGTAATAAGGTAGTTGTAATCACTAAAATGCATGAAAAGTCTCTATAGGGTCATCAAAACACTTAACTAATAAACCAATTAAACCACAAGAAAAGTCTTTTTAACCGAAACTACTATCGTTAACTAGTTGTTGTGATACGTAGCTTTTAAGGGCTTGTGAACCCTTAATTAAATATTTCACTTAATTGGTCAGTTGCATGATTTTACTGTTACTTAGTTTTATGTAGCCCTTCAGCAATGGGTCACTGTTTTCATTTTCCTACTATTAATAAAATTATGGAATTTAATCCCTTAACATAAGGAGTAATGGAAGATTAATAACCTACATAATGGGTATACCTGCTACAAATAACATGCACCCACAACTGCTGCCAAGTAGCAATAATATAAACAAAACAACAATCTTTAAATATGTCCCAATCAACAATTAGTAAAAAGCTATTTCGAACTAATAGTCCCAATACAAACCAAACATTTACACAACAGAACAATATTTTTTTAAATAAATTAGAGCTGGACACGTGTCCTTTAAGCTTAGATAAAATGTCAAGAAAACAATTCATTATATCGCAGCAAATCTATGCCTCCTAGCAATTTATAGTTAGATAATCATTACACGTGGACACCATAGGTCTCGTAACGGCAACTGAAAACGATATATGCAGTGTAGGCCCACAAATTTGCTTTATAGAGCCAGCACTTTATTCCAAAACGATATCATACTGACAAGCCATAATACGCATACCTATAACTATAAACGTAGATATCAATTAAATTTTGGTTACCTGACATAACCAAAAGAAAGTGATTGCTTAATAAACGTATGCTTGCGCAGCATAACGGTTAAAACTCTTTCCAGCAATGGCATCACTTATCGAACACAAAAAGTTTAGTTTTGGCAATGGCCAAGGCTGTGATAATGGCCCTATGTGTTGCACAATAATAACAACTTTGGTCATACATTTGCTTTTAAGAAAATTTTTCATATTTAAAATATTCTCTATTAACCAAATACTGAATTAAAAACTATAACAAATTAGAATAAAAATAAACCCTCGTATTTTTTCGTGCCCTCTACAATCCATTGCCATCTTCAAAAGCAGCATCAGTTGAATGCTTTTGATACCTTCAGCGATATTCAGTTATATTTTTTGTCATCATTGTCATATACTTATTTATACACACTTTCTTCCACTCTCACTCTCTCATCACACCATTTTTTCTTAATGCAACAAATTCGCATTATTAAAATGATGGAGTATGAATAAAGTGAAGAAAACGACACTACAATAAAATAATAAATCGTTTGTCGACAAGGGCTTCTAGCGTATGATGAATGATAGTTTGCTGTGTATATGCATTTGTGTCCCATGAATGCGATTAAAGTTCTATTTACTTTTAACCAGGGATGGCAAGATTGGTAAAATTGTACTTTTTTTAGTACTATTTTAACTCAAGAAGTACAATGGTACAACAGTGGCTTATTTAGTACAATTAAGGAATCTGGACAGTTTTAGTTATTTCATATGGAAACTAGGGATGCCAAGCAGGACTGAGTTTGCGAACCATGGGGTTCGGGATTTTAAAATTTTTTTGGGATCCTGGGATTTTTCGTGATTTTGGGATTTATTATTTATATGTATGCAATGAAAACATAATAAAATAAAATAATTTTAAATTATTTTTTTTTAACAAAATAACAATAGAAATAAAAAGATCTATTTTTTTCCAATAATTTTTTCAAATAATTTGAACTTTTGTAGGACTTTTGCATATGTCGATCACTTTATTTAATTTTTTTAATGTAGAAAAATTTTAATCGACAGTGTTATCTTCAAATAATGATAAATCCAAATTTTATGCAGACAAACTGTTTCATTACTTTGAAATTGAGATATTAACTTTTTATATAAATTATCTAAATCCCATTTTAGTTTTGGATTTTTGTTGATAAGTATAGAGTAAGCTGTTCTTCTTTCTTGTATTCAGTTGGAAAAACCTTTTCTCAGTTCATCACTTAATTTGCAATCATTTTTTGAAATGTATGTGAGCATAAGTGAGAATGAAGCATCGGTTTTATATACATAGATTTATATATGTCATTATCCTACATATAACTGCAGTAAATGGCTTCAACTGTTACATTAACTAGGTTTAAAATAACTATTATTTGTTTTTAGTATAGCAAATTTTTTATCATTTATTTGTGGTAATTTTTAAATTATTAATACTTTTTAAATTTTAATAGGTATTTTTAATTCAGAAAATCGTTTGCACATCTCAAAAAATTTATTCCAGTTTGTTTTGCAATCGAAAATAAGTTTCAGTTCTTTTCATTTTTCTTCTGAAACATATTTTTGTAAAATCTAATTTTTTGTTGTTTCGAAGTTCTTATGACTTTTTCGATGAGTACTTTATTTTAAAATTTATCAGTAAGATCGTTATTTGTTTCAATAACCCAAAACTCAATAAAGTCATATTTTTTTTCGTTATCATCATCTAATGAAGATGCTTCATTGTCACTTGCACAACTAAAAGCGTTGTTAAAAACATTAATAATTGCCAGAAAAATTTCATGTGTAAAAGATAGTTGCTGCTTGGGTGCAATAATTTTTCAGTTTTTCAGTATTGTCGATGCTCCGTCTGTTATGAAGCCTACTATTGCACTGGACAGTGGATACACCAAAATTACCTTTAAACTATAATATTCAAATTTTTAAACAGGTTTGAGTTCAAATTGTAAACATTTTTATTTAAAAAAAAAAAACAAATTGAATATTAGTTTAAATAATAATAAAAAAGTTTGACAATAAATAGAAATTAAATATTACAAAATCACAGGGCACGGTGCATATATTCACGTTCACTGTTGGTCAACCAACATTCTGTTGACTACTAGCCCAACAAGAAATATATAAACATTGTTTGTTACTAAAAAAACAATCATCTGTTCTTATCGCTACCTAACTGGTGGCTAGAGCCGGACAAAACTAGTGATAATAGAAAGATAGTGATAAATAAAAGAAAAAGGTTTGCTGTTGGTAAATTTCGAATTCAATTAACTTTAAAACCCGGAAGTTAAATAGATGATATTTGCAACCAACACGTAATCACCGATCAAAAAGTGCTGATGAAGAAATTGTAGCTAGTTTCGAAAAAGCATTCCACTCGGCTAGTGTGGGTAAAACATAATTTTCCAGATTATTCTTTCATTATCACATTATTAAAAAATTCTTTGTAAAACAAGAATTTTTTTAAAATTGAACTCAAGCCTGAAAATTAGTTTAAATATTAAAAAAAAGTTCGAAAATAAAAAGAAATTATTAATTATTATATAAATAATCCATATTTAGACAACCTTGGAATTTACCGGGATTTTCGGGATCTGAATTTTGTGATTGGCATCCCTAATGGCAACTTATCATTGTTGCGAATGTTGAAGAATTTAAATCTTACAAAGATTCAAATATAAGTGATTTCTGGGCAAAAGTTTCTAAAATAAAAAATAATGTCAATGAATTCATGTTTCCACAACAAAAAATGTAAGAGAAATGCTGTCAGTTGCACATTGACCAGCAAATGTGGAAAGAATCTTGTCTTACCTAAATATATATTGAAACCAAAGAGAGAAGCCAAACAACAAACTGCAACACTTTGTGGCTTAATCCAAACATAGGACATAAATTCACAAACTTGCAATTGTTATGATATAAATATATCAAGAAGGTAATTATCAATATTGTAATTTAGATCTCGAAATTGATTCAAAAGCTAGTATGTACGTAGTACCTCAATTTTCATTATATGTTAACAATTTATACATATTCAATACTAAATTGTTTTTTTTAATATTATAGTGCAATCGAAACTTTTTGTACCATTTTATGCTCCTAATAAATCGAAATAAAAATAAAATTATTAGAGAAAGGGGTGTTTTAGTACAATTAAGGTCCAGCTATTTGGTACAATTTTAAATTTCCTGATGCCATCCCTGCTCATCTCTTCTTCATGTCTTTTTACTTTTTTTTATACCCTTCACACAGTGAAATAGGGTATATATAGGTTTGTCATTCCGAGTGAAATTTCTACAACTTTCATTTCCGACCCCATAAAGTATATATTTTCTGAAAGCTTATGAATAGGGGAGTCGAGTAAGCTCTGTCAGTCTGACCGTCTGTCCGTGTGTATGTTGAAATCAACTTTTTGAAGCCCCCCGAAATCGATTGGACCCGGGTGAGGTATTAAAATATCAGAAATATTCGAGAGTAGATCGGTATTAAAAATCAGAAACATCGGTACATAAACAACTGAGATATGACCAAAAACCCACGACCATCTCGATTTTTTTTCACAAAAACAACATTACAACAACAACATACATACATATAAACGTGTATACTGGTTAGAGAAAACGTGTCATGGAATCCCAGCTGAGCCAAAAAAAATTTTTTTATTTTTTTAAATTATTTTTTTTTTAATTTTTTTTATTTTTTATTTAATATATTATTTATATTTTTATTATTAATTTTTTAAAATTTTTTTTTAATTTTTTTTTATTTTTTATTTATTATTTATATTTTTATTATTTTTTTAAATTATTTTTTTTTAATTTTTTTTTAAATTTTTTTTAAAACTTTTTTATTATTTTTTTTTTCAACACACATACGTAAATTTTTAATTTAACAATGGGTTGTTTTTTTATATGTATGTTTTTGATATGTATGTACGTATTTAATATGAGATGAATGGTAATACAACCTACTGTTATTGCATGACTGCACGTTGTGAAGGGTATATAAGATGCGGCACGGCCGAATATAGCACTCTTACTTATTTTTTCATTCATATATTTTCGGTTTTCTTGTACTATTTTTGCTCTAAAATTTATTCATTTATTTACTTTTCATTTTGATGTTCTTGGGTATCTTTCGCCCACACCACTCGTTGGGAAAACTATGGTCTTGTGGATGGAAAGTTGAACTCTATGTAAAAGTGTGAAAATTCTATTTCATGAGCTGGAAGAGAGGGTTGAGCTAAATCAAAAGGTTTATTAGTTTTTATCAAATTATATAAAAGCGTTTTTATATACGTGCTTGCGTTACATTTATAGATACACACATAAATACATATGTATCTTTATTTTATTTTAATTTGTATTCTTATCTTAATATGTGTGCAGTCTTCTGCAGACTTACGTACAGTTTCATTCACCCTGTAGTTTATGGAACTAGTTGAATGTCTAGTCGATATTAGTCAGCCGTAGATAACTCACTAGTATTAAAGCGTAAATATTTTAGCACAAAAACATGCCAACAAAAATGCATATTTTATCAGTTTTACTTTGGGATACTATAACCCAATAGATATTCTTCTAACATTTCGGAGTTAATAGCTTTCCCCTTAGAAAACCTTAAAAAGTTTTGCGTTTTGCACAAAGTATCAAGCAAAGAACGCTGGGACGAAGTATCTCTTCTATGTGTTTCTAACTATTTAATAAAGTTCACACATCTCATTACCGTCAAACAATAAGAATAATGTGTCTGTAAAGGGAATTTATCAACTGGGATTAGTTTTGCTTTCATTTCGTAAGTTGGCTGTGTCTTTCTATCTGTCTTTCTGTTGCTTTTTGGTAACTTTTCTTCAAACATACCCTCATAAAACTTAAGCTTTTGCAGACAATTATTTTATAATTGAAATTTATCCCAGTTTAGAACAATAGTGGTTTAAACAATAAAATTTTTTTTAAATGTAAGTAACTTGTGGTCTTGAACTTGTGATATGATGCATAATAAGTAAAGTTGTACATATTTTGTACATAAAGTCGTAGAACAAAACAAAAAATAAATTGAACAAAACAGAAATCTTTAAAACAAACATACTTATTTAGTCAACAAGATTAATAAATTTTAGATCAATTTTTTACTTAATTTTGTATAAATTCAGTTTTTGTTATTATTTTTTTTTTCAAAACATGAAATAAATATATTTTCCTTAAAACTCTTATTTATAGAACATTTTAGGCAAATTAAATGATTAATTTTATTTCAAAGTTTTTTTTTTAATTTTATTGTTATGAGTTGCAATAACAAAAGATTTACTGAAAACTTAAAAAAAATAATTGATAAAACACGTAAGAGCACTATATTCGGCTGTGCGGAATCTTTTATATCCACTACCAATTTTGTGTACTTTTGTAGCTCAGAATTTATTATTTTGTTATTAACTGTAATCGCTATGGAAAAAAAATTTATCACTTTCTTTGTATAACTTTTCTACATGCTAGTAAAATATTTTCGTAAATTTAGTCTTTCAATAAAATTAGGCATTAAAGTAGGCGTGTTCATAAAGTTTATGTTAATAAGTACAAGTTAGATATTTCAATAAAGTCCTTTATTCGTCTAAAAACATTGAAAAATTAATTGAAGGTGGGCGTGTAACATTTATTTTCCGTTAGTACAAAGCGTTTGACCAAAAAGCAATGATATCAAAATTTCAGAATCATACATCTAATTTACTCAGTTTCATTATGTTTTAAATTTTGAATGTACCGAAAAATACACTGTGCGGTATAAATTTTCGTACATTTTGATCTATAACTCCTTTCCTAATGCATAGATTTAAGGAATTTTTAGGGGAAATAATTGTTTTTACTTAGGAAATATATGTATATTCGAAGTTTCATGACTCTACGTTAACTCGTTTGGACACAATTGGATTTTATTCGACGTTTTTTATGACCTACTCTTGTAGTACGAGCTATAACTCTCTCCCTAATATTACAATTTAGGTTTATACAGACAAGCCTTGTGTATAAGAAATATTTTGGCAAAAGTTGAGCCCCCAAGCTTTTTCGGTTCGAGCTCTATCGTGCTTTTAACAGACGGACAAATGGATAGACGGACGTACTTATATAGCTAGATCGCCATAAAATAAGACCAGTGCCCATGTTCTGTAACTCTCGCTACGAGAAACTTTTCACTTGAAACATGTAAATTGGTAAAGAAATACAACAAATCGAAACAAACAGCTGTTTTTTCTCACTGTACTGTTTCTGTAACTATTCATGCGAGAAATACCTGTCATGTAAGAAAAATACTCGTAAGCCATAAAAAAAGTGTTTCTGTAAAGTTTTCAGGCGAGAACTTCTCACTTTGAACTGTCAAAATAAGTCACAAACAAAAAGACCGCGAGATTGCAAAAACTTTGAGCCAAGAAATATAAAAAGTCAAAAATCAGTGACAAAAACATGGAAAATGTAAAGTTTAAATGTTTTTTTTTTATTATTAATGCATACATATGTATGTATTAATATTATAAATTTGTTATCGTTAAGAAAATTATGCGGGTTTCAAAGCAACAAAAAGGAAAATTAGATATCGAGTTTAAACTATCGAACCTTCTATAAAATATTTTGTAATTGAAATAATGTTTTTTTTGTGCTTTAAACTTTTATGTATGTAAAAGAAAGAAATTAGGAAATGAAAAATTAATTACTTTAAATTTGAGGTTATAAATTTTCTTACTACGGGAAATAATTTATGGTAACTATCTTTGTTTAATTTACAAAAGTTTTTATATTTCTAAAAAAGATAGATTTTATTTTATATTGATTATATTTTTACAATCATCAAAGTCATTTAAAGTTTAAAAAAACTAACTAACTAAATAAAATTGCTAAATTCTTTTCATTTATTTTTTTTTATTTCAATTTCGAAATAATTTTTATAATTTTTTTATTCCTTTTTTATTTAGACCTTAAATATTTACAAAAAGTGTTTATTGTTTAACCAAATTGTTTAATTTGTATGTCGTGTGTCCTAAACAAAAATCCTAAATACACCACCAACATCATTATGTTTATCATCAAAAGGAAACAATGTTACCAATGTCTTGGAAAGTGAAGGCAAATTTGTATTCTCATAAAAGGTGCCTTCAAGCAGAATCATTGCTAATGATCTGCTTAAGCGATATAGTTCCTTAAATCAATTCTCCGGCATTTCAAAAGAGTCTGTTGAATCGCACAACCTTTTGCGATGAATCCGCAACATATTCCTTTCATCATCCCCAAGTGCTCTAACTAAAGCTGCATTGTACATTTTATTTCTTTCTTCTGCACCTATTTTTTTAAACACTTTTATTTTCTAAATTTTATATGTATTATTATTTCCGCACTTCTAAAGTTTATTTTTTTTCTTCTTCTTCTTCTTCTTCTTATAATTAAGTATAATTTTTGATAGCTCTAACGTAACAACGTAATCATAAATGATATTTTTCGCCATGAGTTACAGATACACTTTTTTCTCACACATCGAGAAACGGTGGGATATTTTGTTTCATGACTTTTCGATGCGAGAAGTTCTCACTAAAGTTACAGAACATGGGTACAGGACTCAGAAAATATGTACTTTATGTGGTCTAAAATTATTATTTTTTTAGTGGTGGGTATAAAAACATCTGTACGTAACGGGTGTTTTTAAATGATCGACAACACAAACAATTTTTTTGACATTTTTATCTGTTTTCTTCTTTTTGCGGCTTATTGAACTCATTATATATTCTGCGAATTGTATTGAAGTGAGCGTTGAGTATTTAATGTTCAAAAATTCACAAAATAAAGGCTTTGCAGTATGGCGAGTTTATTGAGTGCAAATCGTTTTTCGTATGACGGTTGTCTAATATTAGCATCCCCACGCGACATTGATTATTCGACATTTTTAAGAACCCGATTTTCAAATAGTTTAAATTTAGAATTTAAAAAAAAACCGTTTGCTTTTTTGAAAATTTAGAAAAAACCGGTTAACCGGTCGTATACATAAAATGTAATTCTTTCTTATACCCATGACAGAAAAGCATATATAGGTATAAACTAGTTTGTTCTATGGTTTAATTGCATTTTAAGTTGACACACATTCAATGGCATTAATATTAAATACCGTTATTAGAAATAAAGATGCTAAAGGACAGACACTTTTTACCTAAAAGTTAATAAAAAGTAAAGTTTAGGCTTCAATTACCTTTAACTTATAAGGTTATAAATTTAAAAATGCCATTGTTTCTCTACATGAAACAAAATATGACAACTTTATTGTGATTTGTGTTTTTTTTTCTACTTCGACCTTTTTAATTTTTTTTATTTTAAGTTTTAATTTTCTAATATTAGCAATACAAAAAAAAAAAAAACAGCAAATAAAACATTAAAAATTGTATTTCGTTTTGTAAATAAAATGTATAAATTTAAATTGTTGTCACTATATTTTTTTAGAACAAAATAATTTGTTACAAGTAATCGGTATTGCCTCTGGTACTGCCATATTAAAAAAAAGAATTTGGTACAAGGAGGTTGTAATAATTAAAAATATTAAAAAGTCACTTCACTGCTCACGGTAGTCAAAGTTACCTTTTATTAACATTAACTTTATAGGCAGTACAAGTCGCTACATTACAAATGAGATCAAAAAGTATTGCAAAGTACAATAATTTGGACCAAAAACTTAACTGAACAGCTGATTAAATAATATTATTAATAAATTTTCTGATTTTTGGAAATTTTTGAGTAACAAATATACTACCTAGCGAAGACTTTACTTACAATTTAAACTGTAATAGCTTATTACATGCATTACTTTGTAGTTCAAATGTCTAATATTTGCATTACTCATTATCTATTAAATAATAAATAACTCATTCCTAATGTGTTTTGTAATTGATTAATTTAAAATACAAAATAATGACGGTTTAATTTTTTTTGTACGTACATACACTGTTAATATTCAATTAATATATTTCAATTATTGAATTGATTTACGAAAAATACATTTTCGTTTTTGTTTTTCTTCTTAAAGCAACTTATATTTTTTTGATTCTAAAGAGTAAAAAAGCAATTTACTATTATTTAGAATTTTAAAAGTAATTGTAATTGTAATTTTGAATCCAATTATTTTGTTTCGTTTTTGTAACTAATTATTTTTATGCGTTATTTTAGCATAAAGAAAAGTACTTATATTTTATGTCGTATTCAAATAAGTTGTAATGGATTCGTTTTGGGACATCGCCAACAAAAATAAGTTGTCAAATTGTAGGTAGTACTTTGCATTACTTTTATACTTATTTTGTAAGTAAAGTTTTTGCTGAGTATGGTACGTTTGGTTACGAAGATAAATGAACATAAAACTAAAAATGAAAAAAACCGGCTTCTGTGAGTAAAAATACCGGTGTATTCGACATTCGAAAAATTAACCTTTGCCAAAAACCGCCAGCTGAAAGAGTTAAAAACCGGGTTTCCAGCCGGTTTAAGAATAAGTCAAATCAGAGTTGTAAATAAATTTTTAGTTACATAAGGATCCAAAAAATCCTTTGTACAACGTTAAATAAATCAAAAAGCACCGTTACCTACTAGTTCAACAGGTAAATTGTTCATAGTATAGCTTGCAATTATTATTTATTAGTTATTTTTAATTAATTTATTAAAAAACTTATTTTTTCGTAAATTGGGTACAAAATATAGTTTGAATATTGTTTAAACGGCGATGACTGTTAAGAGAGAAATCAAAAAAATCAGGGAGGCTTGATAGATTGATGATTCTAAGACCACTTCCTCATTATCAATGATCGTAAAGCAATCCGTAGTGTCGTGATCTCAGTTACTGATCCTAGCCCATAAAGAAAATTTGTTTTTCTACGAAAAAAATCACTACAAAATTTTGACTCCTTCTCCCTCTCTTTGTCTATCAAAAGCAATTTCTGACCAAATCATTCATTTACAAAAAGCATATCCTATGTTTTCGCATTTATTGAAAAAGTGTCATTAGTGTTTATCTATCGTTACTAATAAATTCTTTTAAAGTTTAAAAAATGTTTTAAAGAATTCCTTGTTCTTTGATAAGGCCCGCCTTAATCCCCTTCCAGTAAATAGTTGCCTGCAATGTCATGTCATTACAGGTCGCAATGCCGTTTGTTGTATGTCAAAAAAAGAACATTATTTATTTTAACTATTAAAAACTACAAATGAGAGAAAATAAAAAAAAAAGAATAAGAAGAAAATACTACGGCTGTTAAACATGTATTAAACAAATAAAAGTAAAGAAAACATTTTTCAAATTCCACATGGAAAATTTATCAAATTATACTTGTTAAAAATTGTTTGGAAAAATGTTTAGCAACTACAGCAAAAACAGCAACAACAACAATATTTAAAAAAAAATCCGAAAAACAGCAAATGCGCATTAAAAGTTCAAATGAAATTCATCACAAACAAAAGCTGAAGAAAATAAAACAAACAAATCGTAAAAGAGGAAGATGATGTTGATGACGATAGCCATGGTCATGATACAGGCCGAGAATAGTTTGACCAGTGCCACATCATCAGGCTTAAGAGATAAAATTAAAGATGTTGTTGGTTGATAGTTCATGTGTGATGTGTGTGTGGGGGGGGTTAGTAAGTACTTAAAGTGGTATTGGCAATAATAGTTACAACAGTTTACAAATAAACATCCTTAACCTGTATTTGCAATGATGTGGAATAAAATAATAAACTTGCAACAAAACTAAAAATAAATAAAATACGGATAACAACAACAAACAAATTCCACACACGGGTGTATGTAAGTATGCATTCTCCCAGCTTAAGATGACTCCAGCAACAACAAATAAAACAAAACTAAACAAAATATAAAAACGCACCATGACCGCGTAAGGAAACTTGACGGTCGGCCTTAGTACATTACAGCACCACTTGTGGCCTGTTCTTTATGGTCATTGTATACTAAAGCAACAACTACGAGTAGAACTACAGGTAGCAGCATTAGCATTCATCGTTTAGAAGACCTTTGCTTAAGATGATGGTAGAGTGGTGCTGGCGGTGGCTTCAACAAATCCGTCAGTATCTATTACCAGCTTTAATTGAATTTCTTACATGATGTTAGCAAAGCTGAAAAACAACAACAACAACAAAATAATATGAAAACATGAAGTGGCTGAAAACAAATCCTGATATAATGGAAGCTGAAGAACAACAACAACAAAAATACCTCAAATGCCACTTTAAATTTGGTGGAGAAATGTTGCCACATTATTTGTTTTATCGACAAAAGGACAAACAAATTTTTTATTCCAAAAACACAATAATTTTGAAGGTATGGTACATGTTTGTCAAAGTAGGTACCTGCTCTTTATTGTGAGTAAAATCAACATTTGTGCATCGATTTTCACCATTTATGGCTTATTTTATTCCCAGTATACATAGCTTTACGAATTAGGAAAACATAAAATATTTGCCGTTTTAAGTTTTTTACGAGTTTTTTGAAAACGCAAAAAAAAAAATTTTTTTTTTATATTTTAAAAATTTATTTTTCATTAAAAATAATTCTTTTTTACCACCAATTAATAAATATCTCTGAAACAGTTAAAAATGGAAAAATATCTACGGTTGACTTAAAGGTAATTTTATCTCGCATCTTCTGCACAGAAAAAAATATCGCTTAAATTTGTTTAATTATTTGATTTTTTGATTTGTTTTAAAATTCTAATTATATTTTTTATTAACTCAATTAATTTTTTTAATTGATATTAAATACTTTCAAAAAACAAAGAGATTTCTGTCAGTTGAATAAAATAAATAAAAAATGTTTTTTAAAATGAAATTTTTTGAAAATTGAATTTCTTAGAATTAATTTAATATAATTATTATTCAATGAGCAGAATAATAAAAAATAGTAGATAATATGCAGGAAAAAGTTCTGGTAAGTGAAAATATATAAAAATATGTTCAGTTTTAAGTATAATAAATGGTTTCAGTTTCATTGTAGATGTGCCCAAATCCAATAATTATTGTATCCCATTATATTCCTCAGAATTCTCATTTTAATAGGTAAGTTTGTTGAATTTCTTCACTCTGCCTTATCAAGCCTTTTTACCGGTTAATATTCCTTTATATCTAGGTAGTTGATGCTAGCAATTATTTTTGGATCTCTGGCTTTCGATATGGTATAGAATGTCTACTTATGGAACCCTACTTCTTATTATTTTTATATAAATAACGAAATGTAATTAAAAACATATATTCATATGTACCATATATGAATATTAAGAATATATAAATATCAAAAAAAAAATATTTTTTTTTTTATTTTTTTTTTCTAAACAGGTTTAATAATTTTTGTTATTGATATAATAAATAATTTTATTATATAATTACCAAATTTCAATTATAGACATGATTAAATTAATTAAAATCATATTGGTAAAAAATGGAAATTTTAATTAATTTTTTAATACTGTTTTTATTGATATTATTCTCAACATTTGTTCAATTAAAACTATTAATTTTCATTTAATTAATATTATCATTTTGATGATTGGAGCAAAATTAAACAATTTTTTAATTATTAATATTAATTTCGTAATTGAAGTTCATATTTATTTTTTTCTGTGTGGTGTTTCAATTATTCAAATCGAACAAGCCGTTTAAGAGTTATGTATATTGAAATAAGTTAGAAAGGTCCCCTTGTTTGGGGGAAAATATTAGCCGTTCCCATAAAAAAACTCTGTACGTGATATGCTATTCGTACAATTGGGACGAACGACGAATTCGTCGGTAAAAATTTGCTGTGTAAATTTGTCGTGTGAAGCACAATAACGACGAAAAAGTAAATTTTTTTGATAGTTGATAAAATTGTTGACTGTTTGTGCAAAGAAAGAACAAAAATAATCGAAAAATTTAAATTTTTGTGAAGCTCACCGAAATAATAAATATAATTTCTGTCATAGTAAAAACCTTTTTACGTATAAGTAAACGTTGGCAAAAAATGTCGTGGTACGTGCTGCAATAATAAAAATGTTTTTGTATAACAGCGAATAGTGTGACTATTAGAAAAAAAAAATCACTTAATACACAAAAACATTTGCAAGAATACAAATTAAAACAATTTTTTGTATTCAACTATTTCATATATATGTTCAAAATAAAACATAAAACAATTATTAAAGTAAAAACTAACTTATTTTTTTAAAAAGTAAAACCAAATAAATGTAATAAAAAATGGTCACCTTGTACGAATTTGTTTGTCGTTTGCCGGCGTAAGAAATAGAAATAAATCTATTGCAGAGTTCGCCGCGTATAGAGAATTTTGACTGACGCCACAATTGTATGCAACCTCATATACACCAATATGTTTTATTTTTGATGACCAATTGTGCGCCTAGAAATATCCGCAAACTAAAAGCGGATTTGAATTTAATGAGTTGAGATTACTATCCCAGCAAAATAACACATTACAAATTAATGAGTTGAATGTACTAAAAAACATGTCTTCGCTACTTACAATTTGCCATCTAAACCCATTATTTTAACACGGTGATGGCATTGGAGCCAATTACTGCTTTGCGGCTGTTATCAAAATCATTATAACTTACTCCCTGAGCGGATTTAACTAAATGAGAATTATAAAAAGTTGTATATTTCAATGGCTTCTAGCAAATTTCGCATTCAGAAATTGTATTGTGTGTGTATCTAAGAAAATGTCTGAATATAAGTTCTTAAATATCACATTATAAATCAAGTCATTACTAGAATACTTCTTAGTAAGACAGACGATATGTAATAGTCATTGAAAAGTATATTGCTTAGTAAGAACAAGCAAGTCATTACCTAGATTTTGCTGGGATATTCCACATATTTATGATCAGGAACAAATGTGTTTACAGACCAGTGTTATTTATAGAAACTTTTAGGGGGTCAAAGGGTGCCCCGGTGGACTAGTCAGTGGTGTGCTGGTCTGCTAGTTTGGGGGGTTGCAGGTTCGATTCCCGCCAGAGACTCAGGACTGGTCTGCTTCTCTTTCTCGTCTATTCCAACTATTTCTAGTCTTCTCTTTATTTCTATATTAGGGCGTCAAAATGGACCGTAATGGTCACCGGGTGAGGGTGTGAGGGTAACCTACCTACCTACCACCCTACCTTTTAAGGGTCAAAATAGGTATCAAAAACTGGGAAATATATACATTTCCTAATTACCAACGCAGATAAAATTTGTAGGGGGGGTTTCACCACACATAAGAAATTTTGCAATTTAGTAAAACTTGTAACACATTCATAACAGAGTAGAATAGTTTGGTACTTTTTACCTTTAACTTTACCAATTCTATAAAAATATTTTATTTTTAGACAGATTTTAAGAATTTGTCAATCTAGGGTAAAAAAAAATCTTTCAGGTCTAGTAAGTTTTGTAAATCTTAACCGATTTGAATAATCGTAGAAATTTCCTACCGAAGGGAAAGAAAATACGTGCTTACTAACAGTGTTGGGATATATTTTATAGTTTTTAAGTAAATTGAGTTAAAAATTTGTTTATGATTTTTTTCTATTGTTTGGTTTTTGGTTTTCGACCCATATTTTTTTGTTACGTATTTTGCATGGTTAATGTGCTACAACAACAATTTAAGGTTTTTTATTAGCAGTTAGTGTGCGTTTTCATTGTCTGTTATGGTGTATTAATTGTTTATTAATTTTTTTCTTATTTAGTTAAAGATATTATAGACTTAAAAATTTTGGTTTGGTTTGACTTCATCTGGCGTGCCATAAGTCCCATTTTTATTAATTAAATAAATCTGTTTAATTAACTGTTTCTTTGAGATTTAAATTGATTTTTAAATAGTTTGTCATTGATTTGTTCTCTGAAATTTTTTTCTGAATTAAATAAATATTTTTTATATATCCTTAAGCTAATATCTAAAAAAAATGTTTGAACATTTTTTTCAATGAACTTTTTGTTTGATTCTGTTAATAATTTTTTGAAAATCGGTAATATTTTAAATAAGCGTTTTATTTGTTTTTGTAAATAATTTGTTTGCAAAACAGAAATATTTTAAACCAATTTTTACAGATTGAAATATAAAATTGTTGTAAATTTTTTTTTCTGAAACAAATTTTTTAATTGGTTCTATTAATATCTTTATTAAATCAGAAAATAAATTTTTTCTGTGTATGTTCCAAAAAAATGCAATTTCATGTCTCTAAATTTAACTGTTTTAAAGTCGGTGACTATTTAAAGCAAGTAGAAAATTCTACCATCTACAGGGTGGGCCAGCTTTGAGCGACTGATTTGAAATGCTTATACATTTTGTATTTTAAATTTTTATTATTATTTTTTTTTTGCAGATAATACAGAATTTTATAAAATTTTATAATGTATTACTCAGTGGAAGAACGTGTATTTATGTTTCCGGACGATAAATTTTTACAACGCAAAGAAAATACAATCAGCATTTTAATACTGCAAAGGCTCCGAGCGGAAACATGATAAGAAGTTAATGACTCGTTTTGAGAATTAAGGTTCAGTTGGTAATGAACTGCGAAGAAATGTTGTTCGTTCTGTTCGCACTGAACAAGCTATAGAAGCTGTACGAGAAAGTGTTCACACGGATCCAACTATGTCTACTGGTCGACGAGCTACACGCAAAGAAAAACAATGGTTACGACATGATCACGACAGTCATATTATAGTTAATATAACAATATTTGGTTGTCGTTCATTCATCATCGTTTGGTTCATCATACATTTTGTCACGATAATCAAGAATTTGTTTGAATTGTATCATTTAATGATTACTTTTCGTAAAAATTTCAAAATGATTATCATTTAAAAATAGTATGAGACAACAATTAATCAAGCTGTGATTTTTTCTTAATAATAATTTGATTTCAACTGTTCTTCTTCTTGCTGAATAAATTTTTATTATTTTAAAAGTTTGACATGTCAAAAAAATTCACAAGAATTTTGAAAAAATTAAAGAAATTTTACAAATAAACGAGAAAATGTAAAAAAATATTGGTATAAAAATTGTAATTAAATTGGCAAGTACAATCAATATGTGTTTGTTACAGCAAAAGACAATAATTTGCGTAAAAGAGCAACGATTGTCGACTTCAATTGGAGTCATATATATGATTATTGAATGATACTTTAATTAAACATAATAATGATAACTGGTAACCATTATATGTTTTAACGATAATCATACAATTCAATCATAGTATGTTGCTCTTCGATTATGGTTACCACAACCATATTTTTTCTTTGCGTGTACTCAATTGAATATCTCCAGAACATCGCTACGACGTATTCTAAAAGTTGATCTGAAGATGTTTCCACATAAAATTCAATTGGCCCAAGAACTATTGTCGAGGGATACACCACAACAGCTACAATATGCCAATAGATTGGTTTTGCTAGCGACAGAAAATGTAAATTTTTTTAATGATCTGATTATGAGCGATGAAGCATATTTTCATTTAAATGGATACGTTAATAAGCAGAACTGCCGAATTCGGGGTACAGAGAATCCGAAAGCATTGCATCAGCGACAATTACAACTTGTCAGATGTACTGTTTGGTGTGGAATCATGACTGATAAGGTAATTGGTCTATATTTCTTTGAATATTTCTTAATGAGCCAGAAACTGTCTCTGGGGTGGTATACCGGACCATGTTGGAACATTTTTTATGTCCGATAGTTCTCAATAATCGTTAGATATGGTTCCAGCAAGATGGAGCTACAGCTCATACCGCAAAAGCCACAATGGCAATTCTGCGAGAACTTTTCGAAGACCAAATACAAAATAGAAAAAAAATTCAGATTTTGCGTGGTTATCTTGTTCTCCAGATTTGACGGCTCCCGTTTGTTTTTGTAGGGTTTCTTGAAGGAACAAGTTTACGTCAACAAACCACAAAATATTCAGGAACTAAAGCTTAGAAAAAAAATTTATAATTTATACTTTAATTTGCAAAAAAAAAATTAAATAAAAAAATTTTAAAATACAAAAATTATAAGCTTTTTAAATCAGTCACTCCAAGATGGCCCACCCTGTATATATAATATATAATAATATACAATATAACATAGAAAATTATGTTTTCTTACTTTTATTTATTTATTTTTAATTTTTGTATTATTGGTTGTTGGTTTTAAGCTGGTCTATCTATATGCATTTCTCTGGTACTTATGCGAAATAATCAGTACAACTTTAAACTACAAAATTTATGAAAAAGTTTTAAAATGTTACAAGCTTTATTTAAAATTTTCATATTTATTATTTCTTAAAAAAATGGTTAGCACATATTATGATTACATGATTAGTCTTAGTGTCGTAGTTTCTATGTTGTATAAAAAATTCAACTGGTCACCTTAACAAAATCTTTATTAATTAAAAAAAAAAGCAGGATAAGTCTAACATCTATTTAACTTTCAAACAGATTATCCATTCATTCATTCATTATGCGTTAAAAAAGTCTCATTATCTTGGTGAATTTTTCTAATTCACTACTGGCTTTTTATTCTTTCAACTCTTTTGTTTTTTTATCACCATTTCACGTTTTTTTAGAGATAAAATTTTCTTATAAGCGAAAGGGAGGTGAAGGTGGTCATGGTACTAACGAAGGTGTTGTTGAGGTTACGGCGTTTTGACCAAATGGGCATTAAATGAATTAGCCATAAAATGCTACCGTTGGCCAAATTAACTTAGCAAGACTTAAGCACAACATTAAATAGTTACATTAAAATGTTCTAAACAGTTAGAAAATTTGGATGTTTGTATGTACGTTTGTAAGAACTTAAACGAGTATCTGTGTTGCTTTAAGCAAAAGTATTTTTTCGTATTAAGAGGAAGAAGAGAAAGATAATTGAAATTTTTTTTAACGATTTTTAAGTTAAAGGCATGATTAATATTTAATAGCTGCAATTTTTGTGACCAAAATAGACGATAGTAAAAAACACCATTTACACCATGATGAAAACAAAAACTTCTTTTGCAATCAAGCTGTATTTTTATGCATGTGTGTGTGCATGCCTCCGTTTCTTATCAACTTTAATCTCTTAAGTGAAACTGTGACGAATTTGTAACAAAAAACTATTTGTTTTTTGTGTATTTTTTTTTTTTACTAAATATTTTAATTTTATTGCAATTTCTAGTTTACAAAATAAAAATTCAGAAATTATTTTCCACTTGCAGAAACTTGTATTTCGAATTTGTTTTTCAACAAAAAAAAAAAAAAAAAAATTAAAGAAGCCAAACGAAATAATTCGACAGTTCTAATTTTTGCGTTAACTTGCTATTTTCTGATCAGGTTGCGGTTTAGTTTTTTTTGTAATATTGCACAGTGGGAAAATTAAAAAAAAAATATTTTTTTTTTAAATTTTAAAAGATTTGAATTTGTGGAAAATTTTTCTTTGATAATGAAAATCAAATTAATTCTTGTTCATAAAAAATTTTAGAAAAAATTATTTTTCTTTATAGAAAATCATAGATAATAAGTGAAAAATTATTGAATTATAATTATCGTGACAATATGTTTTAGGTTTTTGTAAAACTTTCGAGTTCCAATTTTTAACTTTCGGTAGCATGTGTTAAAAGTTTACCTCTAAACTTTTATTAGTAAGGGAATAAAAGTTCCCATTTTATGCACTTTCTTATGCGTAGAGAACCATGTGACCTTTACGTTTTTTCCTATAGAATGTGTTCATTAGATCTTTTATAAATATACTAGAAAAGCCCGGCGCGCGCTACTACGCCCCTTAATGAATAAAATTGCATTCTAAATTTAAATTAAATATCAAGTGCAAAAAGCTAAAAATTATAACTTTTTTTTTATGGGCGTGGCACTGCCCACTTTTCTAATCACAAAATTATATAGTCATAATAGCTCAATATGTGTATGCAAAGTTTCAGAAAAATTGGTAAAGTTTAAGGAGCTGAAAATTATAACTTTTTTTAGGGGCGTGGTACTGCCCACTTTTCTAATCACGAAATTATAAAATCATGACAGCTCAATATGTGTGCAAAGTTTCAGAAAAATCGGTCCGGTGCAAGCATCTCAAAATTATAACTTTTTTATGGGCATGGTCCTGCCCACTTTTTTAATCACGAAATTATAAACTCATGACAGCTGAATATGTGTGCAAAGTTTCTGAAAAATCGGTCCAGTGAAAGTACCTCAAAATTATAACCTTTTTTTTATGGGCGTGGCCCTGCCCACTTTTCTAATCACGAAATTACATAATAGTCATGACAGCTTAATATGTGTGCAGAGTTTCAGAAAAATTGGTCCAGTGAAAGTATCTCAAAATTATAATTTTTTATGGGCGTGTCCCCGCCCACTTTTTTCCACCCATAAACACTCCCTGGTATGTGTACAACAACTTGCCAAAGTTTCAGTCCGATCGGTTTTACAGTTTCGGAGACAATAGCTAACACACACACACACACACACACACACAAACACACACACACAGAGTTTCACTTTTATCTAGATTGAGAAAGTAATTATATAAAATTTCTCTTCGAAAGGTCAAAACCCCTCTTAATAGAGCTATAATGGGATACATTCTTTTTACAAATACATTTGATATACAACATTGCTGCGCTTACAGTTAGACTTAAAATTAAATGTTAACATCAGATACAAGAAAAAACTCAAAATGTTAATAAGGGCGAATTTCGTATTTGCTCAAAACTGTGTCAAAGGTCTGGACTTTGTTAAACAACTTTTATAAAATTTAGATTTAAAAATATTTTACTATTTTTCGTATAAAGGGTGTCTATCTCTAGAGAGATAAATGTGATTTTATTTATTAAATCCTAAAGAGACACTTAATCGGAACGTCTAGACTAAAATAATCATTAAATAACTCTCACGCCTCTGATCACAAGCCATTACACTTTTGAACAAAATTTCCATAGGTTTTTCATAGAGATGTGGCAGTATCTCACCAATGATATAATAGATCTTGGATTTGAGTTCAGAAATTATTTCTAATTTATTCTCACAAGCACGAGATTTCACAATACCCCAAAGAAAATTTTGGCACGGCGTTATATCGTATGATCTTGGAGGCCACTTTACATCAGAAGTTGTTGAGTTAGTTTGTTTTGGTAATCGTTGCTGCAGCAAATGAATTCTTCGAAGCAGGTGGCATGGTCTTACAAGTCGTTCAAATCTATGCCATCCAGTTGAGGCTACAAAAACTTCGTTATTATGTTTGTTTAGCGAATGCTGCTTACAGTCATTGCAATTTCGTTTACATTTTCTAAAAAGTAAAACCCAATCACGCCGCCTGGCCAAAATTCACACTAGACAGTTGCTAGTTGTGGATGCATTTGTTTCTCATGGATTATGTGAGGATTTTCGGAGCTTTAAATTGAACAATTTTGTGTACTCACATAAGATGGAAATGCGTTTTATAGGAGAAGATGACTTTTTTAAAAAAATTGGCGTTGACTTCACATTAATCCATTACAGATTGAATGATTTGCGGGCGCTTTTTATGGTCTCTGGTCATGGTTTGAGCTCTGAAGTAAGTTAAATTTTTGTACGCATAAAAGTGGAAGTTTGTCATCAAAATTCGCTGCGTAATGCTTCGTAAAATTTAAACTGTTGACAATGATGCCGAATAAATGTTTTTGCAGTTTTCGGCGATACTCTCGTTTACAACAGCAATATTTTCAAGAGACTGACCGGTAGGTTGACTCACAAAAGTCTTACTGTCTATATCTAAACCAGTTTGTTCAAATGTTTTGACCACTTTTCGAATGATTGACGTATTAGGGGCTCTTTCTCGACGGAATATTCTTCAAAGTCTCCGAGCGGTTTCAGCATAACTTTCTAAATTTTTGTAATTTCACAATTATAATGCGCTGTTCTTTCGTAATGCGCACGATTTTTAATAATCGGAATAAATATGTAGATGTGACTACTGCCAAACTTCAGAGTTGCCACTTGCAAAAAAAATTATGACACTAAATTTAAAAAGTGCATTTTTTTTTGCTAAAGTCATGACTTCTATAAAATATGCGAAAAGTTGTGAAAATTATCGTTAATTATAATTTTCTTATAATTTATTTTAATTTTTAAAATTTTTCATAATTTTTTTAAAGGAGATTTTCCATTTTTCCAAATACTTATCCATATATTTTTCTATGAATTCTTGGCTAGTACCGAAGTGATGACGAACTCTTGATGTGAATCAACATGTGTGTTTCGTAAAGATAGCGATAACGTTCTATTCATACTTCAATTACCATTCCAACACCACTGTCTACTAGAAGCAACAATAGCAACTCATTGTTTTTGTGTTTGACTTTTTGTTGTTTTTACAATTAGATTTCAAACAAAACTTGTGTAACATATGAGCCCCAAGGGGACATTTGACTGATTCGATTTGACTTCTGTTTACACTTGGACGAGCGAACATAATAAAAACGAACACCAAATCAACAAAATCTCTAAAGTGGCTTAAAAGAACATTTTTTTTTTTACAAAAAAACAAGTAATTGTATTCTACAGACTACTCTTTACATTCAGTTCGTTCTTTGTCTCTTTTTTTTTGCATCTTATTTTGTAACTTCTTGTATCCAGTGTCCGGTGAGTTTTTTTATGGATCGTCTTGTTTGGTTCGGATTCGATTGTTTGCTGAAATTGGGTGTTTTAGAGGTGACCACTATCAGATGAACTTTTATTTGCTTACAATGAAGTTAAGGAAATTTTTTTTCATGCTCCTGTTCTCCTCCGTCCTGCTTAAAGCAATTCTTTATTCCATTGTTCGTTGGTGTTTGGCAAAGATATTTATCATCATGATTATGTGGTTCTACTGCGATTGTGTTTGTTAGTTAAACGCATGTTTTATTTTCTTTTGTTACATTTTCTATTTAGATCTGATTTTTTTTTAGGATTTTTCTGTAACTAGTTGTTGGTTTAGAATCAAAATTAGGTGCCAGAATGCTGTATCTTTGTTTCAGTGTTTAGTAGGCGTTTTGGGCAGCATTATCCTGAATATTTCGGTCAGTAATCACTTTATGTTCAATGAGATTTAAATTGCAAACATATTAATTTAGAAAATAGAATATTTTAATTTGTCAAGTTTTTGATAATATGATTACGCACTACTTTTGCTAGGCTTGAATTTTGTGATTATAGAGTTTTTCTAAGGCAAAAATGTTTTAATGTTAGAACAAGGCAAATTAATACAAGTGACCGTAAGGACACACCTGATTATGAATTCGCCTTGATGTTTTGTACAAAACAAGGCGAATTCATACAGGTGATGGGGGACCATAATTTCAAAATTTGTTGAATTCGCCTTGTGTTCATTTATTAATGCAGGGATAGAAAATGAGATTTTCGTTTGGGTATAAAAGTTAAGTTTTCTTTTTGATAATAAATGTACCAAATTTGTTTATATTTTTTGCTTTTGAACATTTTTAATGTGTTTCACAATTATGTATCCTCGTTTTTAATCAAATTTTATTAAATATAACATATCATAACAACTTTTCCATCCATGATATACGAATTTGCCCTAACAGAAAACGTTCCATAAAGGGTTGCTTTGTGTTATCAATTCATTGTTGAACATACCTGTATGAATATCCTGTGAATTTGTTTACTTAAGAAGTGTGTCGAAAAAAAAAAATTTTAGTTGCATTAAGTAAAATAAAACTCAAATGGTGCAATAAATAATTTTTCTTTTTATCACGTTAGCTTTTACATTATATGTCAGATACAATTATTTTAAAACTCATTAATTTTCAATTGTTATTACGAACAAAGTGGACTGCGAAAAAAATGTACGTAAAAATATAATTAAAACTTTTCAAAAAAATCCGTCATGGACTTTTAAAAAATAGCAAAAAATTTTAAAGTTGACCCTCGAACTGTTTCAAATGCCATTAAACGGTATAAGGAAGACCTAAGCATTTAAAGAAAAAAAACTGGATCAGGAAATAAAAAAGGTCCAAGGGATATTGGTAAGGTAAAAGAAGTCGAGCAACTGTTTCGAGAGCACCTAACACTTCTATCAGAAAAGCAGCGCGTACGGTGAAATGCTCTAATAGTTTTGTCCAAAAGGCCAAACCTTATGCTGGGCTGAAGACATACAAAGTTCAGAAAGTTCCAAATTGCAATTCGGCAAAGAACTAAGAAGCAAAAAAACGATCGAAAAAACTGAAGGCAGATTTTATAACATAATTCACCTGTTGTGTGATGAATGAAGAAACATACGTACTGGCAGACTTTTCTTAACTTCCCGGCTAAGATTTTTATGTTGCTGATGAAAGAGGTAATGCTCAGGAAGAGTTCTGGACAAAAAAACAAACATAATTCCTTAAGAAATTTCTCGTGAGGCAAGCTATTTGCAGTTGTAGCAAACGAAGCCAAGCATTTGTGGCATCAGGCCCGATAAACACAGAAATTTATATCACGGAGTGCCTACAAAAACGACTTTTACCTTTTTTGAGAGAGCACCGAGTGGCTGCATATTTTTGGCCTGATTTGGCATCATGTCACTATGGAAAAAATTCACTTGAGTGCTATTCAAAGAATAATGACATTTTAGTACCAAGAGAGGCACGTCCACTTAACTCTCCAGAACTTAGGCCTTTGGAAATATATTGGGCTCTTGTAAAAAAGAAATTGAAGAACACTGGAAGGTAGGTAGGTAGGTAGGTAGGAAAGGGAGATGCAAAAGGCATTATCTGCCTCCTACACCCACACTCGGAGACCCATAAGGTCCATTGCGTTACCCTTTATATATTAAAGATAGAAAAGAAAGAGAAAGAGAGAGTTGCCAAAGATATAGTAAATGAGAAAATAATAAAAATAAGTTAGTAGGAAATAGAATAGAAGAAAGAAAGAAAAACAGATTCTCTACGAGCCCCATTGCATGTTCACTAACAACCCGATCCCCATGATGAATCCGATAATATTCCCCAGCTTGTACTCCGAAACATCACCCAACTCATCGTGGAATCGTTTACCTAACCACTTTAGCCTGTGATTCTGTAGCCTTGGGCAGTGATAGACAATGTGTTCCACAGTTTCCGGCTCCTCCTCATTTTCACACATCCTACAATAATCCGGAGTGTCGTGATCCCATTCACTAATCCTAAGAACACTTGAAAGGTGTGCCCCATTTTAAGTATAGATGGACCACCTACTCCAAAAAGAAACGGAAGCAACTGTAAAATCTTTAATGGAAGGACTTCCGAAAAAAGTCGATAACTTTATAAATACGAAATAATAAATTAAGATTTCAAAGTTAAATAAATTTGTACAATATGCCAATAAATTTGTGTATTTTAAAAAGTTTCTATATTGCACGATTTGAGACAATCCTTATATTATTTAATTTTTAATTGTCAAACTTCATATAAAAAACTGTTTTCAAAAAAATCTCTCCGAAATCACCTTCTATAACAACATTATGGTTTATCTAATGGGTCAATTATGGATAGCAACCGAATCTGAGTTAAGTTGCCAGTTGCCAAAAAAGGCGTTGCAGATGGCAACTGACAACTTACAGCGATCAATTTAATATGAAAATTTGGCAACCGAGAAGGTTTAGTTGCCAGCTGGCAACGCAACTGAAGTTCGGTTGCTATCCATAATCGACCGATAAATTAATCAATACAAAAATTTACAACTAATTTCTTTATGTCTTTTAAAAAAGCTATTTTAGATTGCTTTTGATTTTATCTTGACTTAGACTTTTACCACAAATTCGCCATGCTGTCACCTATACGCCCTTTGTTAGAGATAATATTTCAAAACAATTAATAAATTCAATTTCAGAAAATCAAAAAATTTGATTACACAACTGTTTTTTTACTGGCATATACACAAAAAAGGTCCTAGCAATACAGTGCAATTCTTTTATTCAATTTTATATTTTTTTTTGTTAGAAATATGTAGGCATATTGAGTTTGACTGCTGAAGTTCAAAATAAGTAAGAAAAAATACAAAGTTTACAAACAAGTAAGAGTACTATATTTGGTAATGTCGTATCTAATAATACCCTTCACCATCATGTACATAGATATAGTCACTATATTTATTTATTTATTTATTTATTTATTCCCATTTTCTGTACAACAAGACGGAATCTTATATTTAGAGTACAGAAACATATTAAGTGTACATATTACATGGTTCAAAAAACATTATATTAATATATCGCAGCGTATATACCATTTTGCCTTGTCTTCTCCGACGCCATCTTTAATTTGGAGTTTTTACAAACTTGAACTGTATTCTACAAGTTAAGCTCTTTTTTATTTGGCACTTATATTAATGGGGTTCCAAAAGAGAATAAAAGCCATTTTGTTTTGGACGCCTATACTTTGATGGTCAAGCATTACCATATGATATTAATGTCGCGTTTATTGAAAGGGATAAAGATTTTATATCTCGGGTAACTTAAAACCTATTTGGTAATTTTTGTTTTCAGAAATAATAATGTCATTGACGTGTCCAAAAATTATTAAAAAGTTTAAGAAACTTGATATATTTAAAAAAAAATTATATTTTGCCAAATCTGTATTGCCCAATATATTGCTGATTAGTGACCGGCTACTTGAATTTTTTCACATTATTATATTAAGAAACAGTTACAAATTTGTTTATAAGCTAGGGCTAAAAAGTTTTAGCTATTGTTGACATGATATTGCTAGTTTATAGTACCATTTTTACCCGAATTTTTCTAAAAGTTTGATTCCACATATGGGTATGTATTTATATCATATGCTGCCTTCATAAAGTTGACTTGAACAGACTCTGCTATGCAATCAATATCATGAAAATTATAAACGAAATGACAAAGATTGTCTTTAAAAGTAGAAGAGTACATTTTTGTTTTGCTTCTCTTCTACCAACTTAAGTTGTAAATTGCTTGCTGTAAATTTATGGGATATTATAGCCATTTGGAAAACAAACGAACATTTTTGGTGGCTTTGAAGCTCAAATTAAATCTACCTTTAAGTCATTCAATCATGACAAATTTATTCTCAATATAATTGTATATATTTTTTTGTGAGAATTTAAATTACTTATACAGTAAACTCGCAGAAACGTGAACTAATTTTTACCAAGGGTGTTCACGTTTTCGATTTTGTTCACGTTTTAGATTGCATTTTTTCTATAACATATTTTAGTCTCTTTTATCTTTTATTTAATTTAAAATAAAGTATGTACGTTATTTTCACCTATGAAACATGTTTTGATTCACCTTTCTGTAAGTTTCTGCCATATTTTAATGTACAACATAGCTACTATGATTTGCAAAATGGTTTTTAAGATACTCATTTCTAAATTATTTATTGAATTCATCCAAAATAGAGGTTAGTTGAATTTAAACTACTATAATTATAAATTTGAGTAATTAGTTTTTAGTAAAAAAAAGAAGCAACAACAAAAAAAAAACATTCTTTGATACAAAGGCAAATAATTTTTTAAGATAACAAAAGGGTGTGTTAAAATTATTATCTAAAGATTTTATATAACATATTAAAAATGATTTTACTGGATGGATATTCGTTGGATGAGCTAAACAAAAAAATCTGTGGTTTCTTGTTGACGTTGTTTTTGCTTGAGCATTTGTAATGCAGCTTTTTCTTTAGAGTTTCTAAATTCTCTGATATCGTCTTGATATATATCTCCACTGTCAGCCCATTTCAACAATGTATTAAGGGCTTCTAACTTAACTTTAGTTACTGGCTCTTCTATAACGCATTCATCGTCTTCATATTCTTCTTCTACTTCAAAAAACATCACGTTCAGTGGAACATTCATTAGGGTTGTTATTCCATTCCTTGTAAGTTTCAATTCTGCAGTCAGCCTAAAATAAAATTGCATAAAGCGATGATGCACGTTTAAAGTTTTTAATCACCTCAGCAAACAAGATATTTAAAAGTTCAGCCGCACTTTCTTCTAGCTGTCGGGCTTCTCTATCCCAGTTTTCTTTCAATACAGAAAATGGAATGTTTTCCTCACAATCATCTAGAACTCTCGCAAAATTCAAAATGTTTTTCCAACATCTATGCAACAAATCACTAGTTAAATTTTCTTAAATTTCTGAAGCCAACCATCACTGGCATAAAAAACATGGTTATTTTCCTTAATTTGATTGTGCAATTCAATAGCTTTTTTTTAATCATAATGCCGCTAACCGGTAGGTTTTTATTTCGAACTTGGGTAAACCATTTGTACAGAGATTTTTCCATTTTTGGAAGCTCCAAAGTATGCAGTGTTTTCCGTTTTCCAGGACCCGAAAATGTATTATTAACGCATTTGGAAATTGATTGCATCTTTTTTGTTTCTTATCGAACAAATCGTCGATTTGGCGACATTATACTTTTTCGACCTTTTTGAACCTTTGCGTAAAAGCTCTAAAATATCTGACTTTTCTTGAAGATTTAAGGCTTTTGGTTTTTATTAGACATATTTGTAATAAAAATATTTGTATAGTCAGCACAGAGAGATGCTTCCATTAGAACTGCCGCAATAATACTAAAGCTACTTATCATGCAACAAAAGTTGTTAACAAGAAACAAACTACAAAATTCTTCTCGAGGAATCCCAATTTTAAATAAGCTTACAAAATTAAATTATAAAGTTCACGTTTTAGAGCCTTCAGACTTTGTTTACGTTTTAGAGTAGTCAATGTAAAAAAAAAAATTTTTCATGTTTTTGGGTAGTTTATGTTACTGGATGTTTACGTTTCTGCGAGTTCACTGTATGTATGACTGAATGCACAAACTTTTAATTTTTTTTTATTAATCGTTGCTGCGTTAAGTTAAGTGTTTCTTCAGGAAAGCCAAAAAAGCACTTTATTTTGGTACGCTGCAATATTACACTTTCCTACAGTTGTTAATTTTTGAACCAATCAAGATATCCTTATTTAGTTTTGTGGATAGATGTATGACAAAGGTTTAAAATGGAGCAATAAAAAAATCACATAACGCATAACCGATCACGTAAGAGCAGTAGTGAAATGTTAGAACAACAATGGCAGTTAATCCGCAATTATTATTTATACATGCACTCCCCTACAATATATCTGGTGCAAACAATTTATTATATATATTGAAACAAAAGCTTTTATTTATTTAAGTAACTCCCTCCAAGTATAAATCACGTTTGAAAGTTAAATTAAAGGTCCTTAGGAAATATTCTGCCAAGGGTTCATTGACTTTTGCAAGCAGTATATTTCACTGCTTATAATAAAAATAGAATTATTCACTTTCCCTGACTACTTTAAATACTATCATTTCTAATTACTTATTAATAACCAGTGGTATTAACCCTCGTGCTTGCAGGATAGTTTTATTTCTAAGAATTTCTCCTTTAATCGTTTCATTAAACATCTGTATGAAACAAATGCCACAAAGATTTGATTGTGTATTTGTTTTCCAAATCTTTTTATTTAATTATTTTTTACTTTAATAAACAGAGCTGTGCGCTTTCATCTCCTTTAGTTCTTTCTACGCGTATTTAAATGTTGCACTCGGTAATGATGGCAGATGAATGTTCTTCACATTATTGTTGCATTTGTTGGGATGTATTATTGTGCATTATTTTATCTCCTTTTTAGCTCGAGGTTATGAAAATGATGATGACGATGATGATGATGCCATAACTACATCATAAAAGGAACAAGAAGTAAAAAACACCAGCTAAAAATTTACAAGAACGAAGAAAAGCATTAGAAAACTCCAACCTAAAACTCAGGTGCTGGTATTACTTTGCTGGCTGATTGCAGAAACAAGTAATACACACACAACGAATCAGTAAGTGAGTGAGTAGTGGTAAGCAGTTTTAACCACAGGTATTCTTGGCTTAGATGTTGGCCAAAAGAAATAAACTTGTGCCAAAGTATAAATACAAATGCAATAAGGAACAAACATACAACTAACTGCCTGCAGAGAGGATGATTTGGTCTATGTTTGGATTATTATAAATGACTGGATTTGCACGCGTAAGCACTTATTGAAGGAAGGTAAAAGCAACATCAGGAAAACAAGTATAAGTGGCCAACATGTTTCTGATTAAAAAAAAAAAATACAAAATAAATAAATGAAATAAAATCATAAAGCATAGAAGCAGTAAGTGCAAGTGCGTGTTCTTGTGAATGTGTCAGAAAGTGTATGAATTTGTTGCGTGCCACAGCAGCTGTGGCAACAGTAGAGGTATCATTATTCTAGGAACTTTACTTTGTTATGAGCGAAGAAAAGTTCTTGTTTCTAATTTCTTCTTACAGTTTACAGCGGTCGCATCAGGAAATGCGTTTCCCCCAAATCATCCACCTTCGTCGTCCTCATCTTCAAATTCGTTCATTCCAATGCCAATGAGATTTATAACAAAATACGAAAATAGAACTACGTACTAAAAAAAAAAACAAAAACATACAGATATTGCAATTTTTTATTAGTGCAACAGAAAAAAACAGCACAAGCGCACGAACCATCATTTGTTGAATTCTAATGCTCCTACTTAGTTCATACTTCTCTTAGACAGTGGGCTTAAAGTGCTTATGTGAAGTAACCAATGAAAATCAAGTAGGTAAAGATCAAGTTGCTGAAAATTATAACTTTGTTTTATGGGCGTGACACTGCCCACTTTCGTAATTACGAAATTATATAGTCGTGACAGCTTAATATGTGTGCAAAGTTTCAGAAAAATCGATCTAGTGCAAGTAGCTAAAAATTATAACTTATTTTTAATAGGCGTGGCCCCGCCCACCAGAGTTTGCCAAAGTTTGAGTCCGAACGGCTTTACGTTTTCAAAGTCTATAGCTAACACACACACAGACAGAATTTCATTTTTATATATATAGATGTAGATAGCCACCTTCAGCGCAACGACTAAAACTGTTTATGGTCGATTTGTTACAAAAGATAACTGGCAATTATTATATGTTTTAATCACAATCATACAATTCCATCATAGTATGTTTCTCTTTGATTACGTTTACCAGAAATATGTTTATCATCGCGTGTTTTATAAATGTGCCCACTGTAGCCAGCATCATTTATCATATCAATCCCCATGCACGCATTTTAATGCAATGTTTTTTTGTAACATAATCTGATTCTGATACTGCTGTTTTTGCTTTTGTTGTTGCTGTTGGTGTTCATTTCAATGGCTAAATGTTGTACGCTTTAGCACGCAGTATGTGCCACAGTCAAGCCATAATAATAATGATGATGATGATGTGCTTTGTAATAGTAAGCTTTAAAATGTAATTGTTGTTATGCTTCATCGGCAACATCATCATCTTTATCGCCAGCTAAGGGAATTCTTACCCTGATCTGCTCCTAATGCCCTACATCATCGTCCCTACATTACGTTCATAAGTGCATATTTATCATTTGTAAAAGTTTTGCCTTCAAACGAAAACCAAGCCACTAAAACAATTCTGGTTTTATACGTTTTTTTCTTTCTTTCCAATTTATATTCCATTTTACTACAAATTATTTTCCTCTTTTTTCAATTTTCTTTGTGTTATTTCCTGTTAAATGTGTAACCTGATACAACTTGTGTGCTTTATTTGGTGCTATTTTCTGTGTAAGCATTTTTCATTTGACTCTTTATACGCTAGTCTAGCTTTTTGCAGGCAATAATACAACATACGTTTATTGATGGCAACTGCTGTATTCCCTAATGTGAAAACTGGGGCACTTAAATTCAAATTAAATCAATGATAAACTTTCAATACCATTGATTTTGTTTTTGGCACAAACATATATTTCTTAAATTTACATAATGTCGTCTAGTTTGCTATTTGCTTAAAAAGATAAATTATGTGTGGCATTGCCTAAGTAAAGATTTTATTACTATTTATGGCCTGATTTGAGATGGTGATATAATTATTATGTTTTTTATTTTTCATAAAATTTGAAATATATTTTAAATTGAGTAATTCCTTTTACAATAACTGAAAAATATCCGCACCTCGCCAAATCGGATAAAACTTGATGGAATCCAAGCGTACGGTAAAGTAAAGTAGGCGCATTATCACGGCTAACTCGCGAAATATAGTGAACGGACAGTTGGGAAATCCCATAAAAGTATGTCACAATGGGTTTAGCAAATTTGTAATATCTTTATTTATTTTCAATATATTTATGTTTTTCGCTGAAGCATCAAATTAAAGGCAATAAAATACGCCTTAAGATAGCTTTAATTTTGTATTTTACTTTCAAAGGTTAAAGGTCAAATTTGAATGAATTCTTCTTTACGGTAACTTTTCTCGAAAAACGGTATATTTTAATTTCTTTAAAAAATATATGTTTAATAACAACGTCTTTTCTTAAATTTCAGAAAGTTTAATTTTGAGATACGAAATGGTTTATGAGATATAAACAAAAAAGGTTATAGAGATGCCATTTTTTCCAATTTACTTTTTATTGATAGTTTTTTAACCATTTTGCTTTGAAAATTATATCACTTTAATTTAAAATTAAATTAAATCACCTTTTAAAATTGTATTCGTGTGCCGTATTGTGACTCGTCTTCCAAATCTTTTATCTCAAAGAGAATGAGTTGAATAAAGAGATAACGCGACTGCTAGTCTTAAATCTACTTTTTTTCACTACTCGATAGAGTACATTACATAAACAATATACTAATACAGTTGTAAAAACGCGAACACTTATCGCTTAACTGAAAACTCTTCTTATACTCTTCACCTGTGGTGCACAAGGGTATGTATTGTCAATTCGTTTGTAATTCCTACAATTTTCATTTTCGACCCCATAAAGTATATATTTTGTGAAAACTTAGGAATAGAGGAGTCGATTAAGCCATGTCCGTCTGCCCGTGTGTTGGTTGAAATCAACTTTTAGAAGCAACTATATGCTCCTCAGATTTGTGTATGGTATCAATCTTTTGGAAATATCCGAGAATAAACTGTTATTTAAATTTAGCATAATCGCCCCATAACCTTCTGAGATATGGGCAAATAAACACGACTGCCTCTGTTTTTTCCCATATTTTTACTACCAATATAAAAAATTTTCAGCCATTTAATAATTTGTAGGTACATTTGCTACAACTTGTAGATATAATATGCCCCTAGAGATATTTGTAAAAAATTTTGGGTAAAACGTGCTCTAAGCGTTAAAATTATAGGCAAACAAATTTTTTGAAAAATATATATTCCAAAACTTTACAAACTAAAACTATTTTTTTTTAGCTTCTAGACAACCGAGAAAGTCAATATTTGTATTGAAAGCCCTATAAAAGACTTAAAATTTATATTGGCCACCACTACAAAATGGCGGACAATATATTTATATATGGGTCAAATCTGGTATTTTAAAATGTAACTTCTTGAATCCCGTGAATATTGGTATCAAATGAAAGGGCTTGAATACAGTAAATTATTAAAAAATGTAAAATTCAAGATGGCGTGTAAAACAAAATGGCGGAACAAATTTTTTAACCCCATCAATATGGGTATCAAATGAAAGGGCTCGACTAGTAGAATACAGTTAACTACGTAAAAATTAAAAATTACGGTTGGCGTCGGAAATAATAGGGAAAACTGGCATATAACATGAAGTATAGGTAAAGCTACGATGTGGGATTATACCTTTGCACATGATGGTGAACGGTATTATCAGATTCGTCACGGCCGAATATAACACTCCTACTTGTTGAATACGACTTGATCTATAACTGCATTACATTTTAACGACGTAGTCCAATATTATCTGCAGGTATTGTACCATTTCTCATTCGGCTTTTCTTCTTCGTCAAAATTTAATAGGTTTGAAACAAATGTTTCATGATGTGGACATTGACCTAGTGTTGAATAACTCTTTTTTTAGCGATAAGCCATTGTATATTACCTGAAGGTCGTCTAGATGGCACCATTAAAAGGAAAGTTTGTCTATCAATTCTGCAGCGCCCGTTTGATCAACAAATAACTAAGACAGGCGAGCTATACGACAGTTGTCGTACAATTTTGTTTCATTATAATTTCGTATTTTCAACAGAGATAGGTCACAAACACTAAGAAGAATGATTAAACCTTTGTTGTGGACAGTACCTGAAATTAAAAAAATGCACTGCTTTTTTCCGCTAATAGAAAATTATCTATTTTTTTAATTTTCTATGATCTTTTTTTTGATATCTTATAAACCATACTGTATTCAAAATTAAACTTTTAGGAGCTGTATATTACACGTTGGTCTTCAACATATATATTTTTTAAGAACTGAACTTTAATAACACCATTCTTAAAGAAAAATAACCGTGGTCGAAATACGACCCTTTTGACTTTGAATATTAAATGTATAATTTAAACTTATTAAAACCTCAGTTTCTCTTCTTTAATCTTATTCTACAACAAAGAATTTTACTTAAGATATTACGAAAACAAAAATAAATTTCTTATTCTATAATGATTCGTTCTTGTTGTATTTTCATTTTGAACTTCAGGTTTTTCAGATACGCTTTTTCTCTTAGAATTAAGTTCTCTTTGTGGTAAATTTTTTTCTTTGTGGTGTTGAGATCAACGATTATTCTAGTCGTATAAAGAACAACAAATCTTGGTATATCCTGTATGTACTCTACTTAGCATTGCTACAACTTTTAATAAAGGGTCGCCATTCCTCAGACCTTTCAATGAAATCTAGTTCTCGTAAAAGTCCCTCGCCCTCATCACAAAATACTAAATATCTGTCTTTTCTAAAATACCCTTGAGATTATTCTTGCTTATTTGAAAAATATAAGACTTACGTGTTATTACCATCTTTGATTTTGATAGTCCAAAATCTTGAACAACGTCATTCAGATTGAAATGAGGTTTTCTCTATGAAATTTCCATATGTAGATAATAAAGCACCTACAGAGTAGTAACTCAATCCAGTAGGTTCATTATCTGTCATTTCTTCACTGTTAGGAGACGCTTGAAGCAAGGAAAAAACATCTTCAACATTAACAGTTTCGTCACTGTTACAGGACATTAAAGGTAAAGCAGAGCTGCTTCAAAGAAGTGGTCATAAGTGAGATAAAATTTTTAAATACATGTTTTTGTTCTCTTTGTTTTTCTCGGAAATCCACTTATTGCCGTCACGCAGGAGTAACAATTATTTTCATGATTTTGTGATTCATTCCAAGTCAATGGGCTTATAAATCACAAGAACTTACGACCAAGTAAGAAGTTTATGTGATTAACGTTTTGCCACCAATTTAGAATTTTTATCTGAAACCTATTGCAGTTTATATGTCCTCAGACCAGCCTCTTTTTAACTTTTTTAACCAAAGTCTTTGAACACTTTGCCTTTTGAGTCACTTTTGTTCCAAAGACATACAGAGGAATACTTCAGTAAAATTTGTTATTATTTTCTCAGCCAATTTATTATCCGAAAATTAATTTTTTTAACTGCAACCTTATTTTCTATCGGTAGTCAAGGATTCTTTATAGTTTTTATTACCCTAGTCACCGTACTTCGGGATACATTTGCAAGCCTAGCTACTGTTTTGTACCGATAACTTGGATTTTTGTTCTTTTACTGAATCGGCATTTTAACAATTACTAATTTTGATACTGACATAAAATTCAGCGCATGTTTTTTTTAAAGCTTAATGCTTAATGAATATCGTATTAAAAAATAACGGTATTTATTTTAAACATATGGTAACAAAGCAAAATGCTTAAACGTACGCCCTATTTATTGCACGATCACTTCACACACTCACACGTTCGTTTCTGAATAATCTTCAACAACGTCCCGCACACGTTCAAAGTTCACTTTGTTCTGTACTATTCTCGGTCTTCCTGATCGTAACAAGTCTAACACTGCAAATTGTCGTTGGAACCGTGCATCTAAACGATTTATTGCGGTTTGACTAAACGCATTTCTAATCTTGAAATTTGAATAAAATTTAATGCCCATTGGAAATGAAATATTCTATTACTTTGGTTCGTTTAATGGTCGTCAAATCTTGCAAGATCGTGAAACACGGTGCGATCAATAAAATGTTAAAAAAAACAATACCCAAAAAAGTTATTAAGTTTTTCACGCAGGTGTAACTTTGGGGACATCCTGTAGAATGGGGAATTTTGTTTGTGTGTCTTGCATTTGATCTGCTTTGTTGTCTTAATACTCTAAACTAGTATTAAGTAATTGATGCCTGCACATATTTTTATAGCCCAAGAAAAAGTTCTTTTTAAGTTCACGTTTTTTAATTAATAACATGTTTAAATGGAAACAGTGTTTGTTAGTTAACACATAAATAAATAAATAAGTTTTTAGTTTGTTATTCTATTTCCAGGTAATAATGCATGGATATAAAATGAGATAAAAGCGATATGGAAGTGTTAATTGGATAAAATCTCTATTTAGGGAAACATATAAATAATCTTTTTACTATTAAAAAGAGTCCATAAAAACCTTTATATTAAATTAAACTAATTTTTTTATTAATATAAAATATTTAAACATTTTTCTACTTATAGAAATTGATATCTTTTATTTAGATAATTTAATTTTCTAACAGTTGCTGGATCACAAAAAGCCATGTTTAATTTCGAAATTAATCCAATAAGCTGTTAACAGAGCAACGGAGAAAACATAAAGCACCCTTTTTGCAAGAACTATTTGTATCTAAAATGTTAAACCGATTTCAATATGATCTAGATCATATTTACATATGAAAATTGCTTTCAAATCGAATATATTTCTTTAAACCCGGTTATATAAAGTAGGCAAAAAAATTTTACAAGAAATCGACTTGCCTATTAAGAAAATTGTCGGTGCCAGAAAAGTTAAAAAAAACAACTTCCAAAAAATTCAAAAAATGTATTTTTCTATTTTTTGTTTGTTTTGAAACCGGTTTTTTAATCATGTTGGTTTTTGATTTTTTGGAAAAACCGGTTTTTTAATCGCAACTTTTCCTTAATAGTATGTGCAGATTGTATTTCATTTTTGAGTTTTAAAGTGTTCGTATTGCATATAACTTGCAGTTAAATTTTAAACTGTAACGTTTTGGGACAGTCCTATCACTAGTTGTAGCAAAAATTATAAATTCGTACTTGATAAATACAATAATAGTAGGTTAGGTAAGGTTAGGTTTAAAAGAGATTTGACTTGTTGTGTGCTCTATATGGAAACCTTAATCATAACTTTGTTAAAAATATCGACTAGGTCAAGAAGCCTGCATTCTCCATGTAGTTCCTTATGGGTCTCTTATTCGTATTCCTTAGGTCTTACAAGTTCGGCATAGAGTCCACGTTTAAATATTTTAATCTAATACGCTGAAATGCAGGACATTGACAAATGTTAAGTTTTAAAGTCTGGTCCGCTTTCTCGCACGCTTTAAGTGTCGTTTGACAATCCCCTCGAACCACATGAGTTTACAACTTCTTGCGGTTTGTTATTACACAAGTTAATCCCCTAAGTGTTGTTCTACTCAGTTTCTAAATCTCCTTTGATTTTTTAAGATTTGACGCAATCAATAGTGTGTTTGTCTCTTTACCAACATCAGTATATTGCCATTGTCCGACGTGTACCACCACGCCCAAATTTTGAGTTAATTTTTAAACCGCTGAAAGGATTTAGCATTTTTAAAGGTTATAGTACTTAAAAATGTTCTCATTTTGGATAATTTGTCGGCTTTCTAGTTTCCGATTATGCCGTGATGGCTTGGTATTCATATTATCTCTAGACGTTTAAAATTTGCATGCGAGTGTTTTATTTTGCTCTTGCATAGCAGGACATTTCGTAATTCAACCTTTTCATTTATTAGTGTTCCGATAACTGACTGACTGTCCGTAAAGGTACGAATCAGAGCCTCGTTATTAATTTCCTTTATACATTTGATGCCTTTCGTAATTGTTATAATCTTAGGCTGGAAAACTGTATTGTGATCTGGTGAACCGAAGTATTTACTTTTGTTTCGGCTCATGTCATATAAAGCCATTACAGTTTAGTCACCTATCTTTGATTCGTCCATATAAAGATTGATACCTTAAGTATTTCGTACTCTAATTACTTCATCCCACTCTCCCTCTTCCAATATTATGGTGATTCAGATAATGCTCTCATGTATAATTGGGATTTGGTCACATGTTACCTCTGTGATATTTCCAATTGATAAGATATCGGTTATTCTTTGGTATCTGTTTTTATGGTATCTTACCAGCCATTCACCCATTGTCATTAATCTAGTAGCAGCCAAGGCCGCCTCATATTTTACCTGTATCTCAATCGGCATAGCTGATATGTTCATTCCAAATAGCCATTGTTGATGTGGTTCACATTGCATCGCACATGCTAATGCAGCACTTTCTTTGCATCTTTTAAAAAGGTTTTATATTAATTTTCCTCTTTAAGGATGTCCCCCACACTATCGATGCATTCGTTATTCATATTAGCTTGCGTATAGATTTAGGTCAATCGGTTACTACAGTTCGCTTTTGCTAACAACTTAGTTAATTTTTTGCACAAACCACAATGTAACTTAATAGGGGTTCATGGAAAAAACGACCAAGGTTGTTGGCAAAAATTAACTAATGTAACAATTTGTGGTCACCTCTATTCCTCTATTCCTGTCATTCTTGAGCATATACCCCACTTTAAGTCTATCGCCTTTCTACAAAGGGCGTTTTTGTCTGAGCGTTTTACACTCTACTCTCAATATGGTTCTTCCAGAATAGCATCCGATCAAGAATAACTAGGTATTTGATTTTTCTACCTGAATTGTCTTATCTCGAAATAATAATAAGAACTATGATCAAAAACCGACTGCGACTGTCATTAGTTTGAAGTTAAAAAGGAATAAAGTATTGCTAAGGACATATTATTTATTTTGTTATAGTAGTTCTTATTTATTTATTTATTTTTATTTTAACAAAAATATAAAATATAAACGATTATTTAAAGTGGTGATACGTCTAAAAACCAAAATAAATTTTTTTAAAAATTCGCGTTTTTCGATTCATTCGTAAACCGGTTTTCATTATAAGCCGAATATTTGATTACTCTAGGTGCCACTAACGTACTCGTATGTTGGTTATTGTCTCGTCACTAACGAATATTTATGCCTATGGAAGGAGACGTCGTTACAATATAAAAAATCTATTTCTCTTTTTAGTATTTTTATTTCTCTAAAAAAAGTTAGTTGTCAAATATTCGTTAATAGAAAAATATCACAACGTAAATAGAGTGCAAATAGCAGAGTATCACAGGAACAAAAAATTGGTAAAAATAAAAAAAAATTTAAGCCCGCTATGTGTCAGTCTAGGTAAACTTAACAATAAATTGTAAATTTAAACATTAAATTCCAAACAAATGTATAGAGTATGACATCCTTTGTAGACTTAACAAAAACAAGAAGAATATTTTTATGCATTTTTTCGTTTTCTCCCACACATTTACACCCAATAATGTTAACCGTTGAAGAACAATAAATCTGAATTTTATTGTACTAAAGAAATATAAGTTTTAAATAATTGAATTGAATAATATTATTAATTTTATTACATTACAGTCACAAATAATACAATTTAATTAACATGGCAGATTAACGAAGACCCATCCGCAGCCCCCAGACTAACAAATTTCTGACTAGTCCACCGAATCACCCATTAATTAAATGACATAATTCCTTCTAAAATCAAGCCTGTTTAAAACTCTAAATTTTCTTTCAAGCCTTGTATTTAAGAGTTTATTTGCAAAATTCTTACACTGCCACTCAAATTTCAAACTGTCGTAGGAGTCGTAGGTTGTAAGAAATGTATTCTCCATACTAAGAAAAACGACGATAGTATTCACTTTTGTAGCTATGATGTATTTATACGATATTCTTGAAACTTAGGTGTAATTGTTGTAAGTGTTGTAAAGGGTGGTTAAATTTTAAGGGCCGATGTTGAATATAAACCAAACCTAAACGTCAAGTTCTTTCTGCATTTCATTTGACATTTCTCAATTTAAGACTAACTCAATTAAAATCATGGAAAGATACACAATCGAGCCACGCGTTAAAGTTATTCAGGCTTATTATGAAAATGGGCGTTCAAATCAAAATGCATTTCGAGCACTTCGCAAGGAAATTTATCTGAAGTGATGAGGCACATTTTCACCTCAAACCAATGCACCCAAAAAGATTGAGGGTGTGAAGATAAATTCGTCAGTTACATACGTCCCACATCAATGTTAACTACATTCCATACTCTGTTAACTAAGTTAAATTTTAAAAATTAAGATTTTTTTGATAAATAAACAAAAAAAATCACTTTTTATAATAATAATTTATAAAAAACAAATTAATTAAGTAAAATTAATAAAAAAAAATTAGAAAATAGTACGTTATGTTTGAATTTATAGAGTATGAATATGCTCATTTTGAGGCGTCCAGGCGGGCCATTTCGGACATACCTGAATGGGGTTGTGACATATCGGGTAAAAGCCCTTGCCGAGTAGAATACAAAACTGAAACGGGTATATTAAGTTCTTTCTCAGGAGCGGCGCTACAGGGGGTGGAAATATACAAAAATGTCCTACTTGTATTACAAATATTCTAAGTGATATGCGGGCCATTTCGGACATACCTGAATAGGGTTGTGACATATCGGATGAAAGCCCCGGCTGAGTAGATTACAAAACTGAATTGGGTATATTAGGTTCTCTCTCAGGAGCGGCGCTACAGGGGGTGCAAATATATGAAAATTTCATACTTGTATTACAAATATTCTAAGTGTTATGCGGGCCATTTTGGACATACCTGAATGGGGTTGTGACATATCTGGTGAAAGCCCTTGACGAGTAGATTACAAAACTGAAACGGGTATATTAAGTTCTTTCTCAGGAGCGGCGCTGCAGGGGATGGAAATATATATAAAATTTGCTACTTGTATTAAAAATATTATGCGTGCCATTTTGGACATACCTGAATCGTGTTGTGATATATCAGATGAAAGCCCTCGAGGAGTAAATTACGAAAATAGAACGGGTATATTAAGTCTAATCTCAGGAGCGGAGCTACAGGGGGTGGCATAGGTTAAAATGACTCATTACATTAAAAATATTCTAAGTGTTATGCGGGCCATTTCCGACATACCTGAATAGGGTTGTGACATATTGGATGAAAGCTCTTGATAAGTAGATTACAAAACTAAAGCGGGTATATAAGATTATCTTTCAGAAGCGACGCTACATAGGGTGGAAATATATGAAAATATCATACTTGTATTAAAAATATTCTAAGTGTTATGCGGGCCATTTTCGACATACCTGAATGGGGTTGTGACATATCGGATGAAAGCTCTTGAGGACTAGATTACAAAACTAAAGCGGGTATATTCAGTTCTTTCTCAGGAGCGGCGCTACAGGGGGTGGAATATGTTAAAATTACCCTTTAGTATTAAAATATTCTAAGTGATATGCGGGCCATTTCCGACATACCTGAATGGGGTTGTGACATACCGGGTGAAAGCTCTTGATAAGTAGATTACAAAACTAAAGCAGGTATATTCAGTTCTTTCTCAGGAGCGGAGCTACAGGGGGTGGAATATGTTAAAATGCCCCTTTAGTATAAAAATATTCTAAGTGATATGCGGGCCGTTTCCGACATACCTGAATGGGGTTGTGACATACCGGGTGAAAGCTCTTGATGAGTTGATTACAAAACTGAAGCGGGTAAATTAAGTTCTTTCTCAGGAGCGGAGCTACAGGGGGTGGAATATGTTAAAATGCCCTTTAAGTATTAAAATATTCTAAGTGATATGCGGGCCATTTCCGACATACCTGAATGGGGTTGTGACATACCGGGTGAAAGCTCTTGATAAGTAGATTACAAAACTAAAGCAGGTATATTCAGTTCTTTCTCAGGAGCGGAGCTACAGGGGGTGGAATATGTTAAAATGCCCCTTTAGTATAAAAATATTCTAAGTGATATGCGGGCCATTTCCGACATACCTGAATGGGGTTGTGACATACCGGGTGAAAGCTCTTGATGAGTAGATTACAAAACTGAAGCGGGTAAATTAAGTTCTTTCTCAGGAGCGGAGCTACAGGGGGTGGAATATGTTAAAATGCCCCTTAAGTATTAAAATGTTCTAAGTTATATGCGGGCCATTTCCGACATACCTGAATGGGGTTGTGACATACCGGGTGAAAGCTCTTTATAAGTAGATTACAAAACTAAAGCAGGTATATTCAGTTCTTTCTCAGGAGCGGAGCTACAGGGGGTGGAATATGTTAAAATGCCCCTTTAGTATAAAAATATTCTAAGTGATATGCGGGCCGTTTCCGACATACCTGAATGGGGTTGTGACATACCGGGTGAAAGCTCTTGATGAGTAGATTACAAAACTGAAGCGGGTAAATTAAGTTCTTTCTCAGGAGCGGAGCTACAGGGGGTGGAATATGTTAAAATGCCCCTTAAGTATTAAAATGTTCTAAGTTATATGCGGGCCATTTCCGACATACCTGAATAGGGTTGTGACATATCAGGTGAAAGCTCTTGATAAGTAGATTACAAAACTAAAGCGGGTATATTCAGTTCTTTCTCAGGAGCGGCGCTACAGGGGGTGAAATATGTTAAAATGCCCCTTTAGTATTAAAATATTCTAAGTGATATGCGTGCCATTTCCGACATACCTGAATGGGGTTGTGACATACCGGGTGAAAGCTCTTGATGATTAGATTACAAAACTAAAGCGGGTATATTCAGTTCTTTCTCAGGAGCGGAGCTACAGGGGGTGGAATATGTTAAAATTACCCTTTAGTATTAAAATATTCTAAGTGATATGCGGGCCATTTCCGACATACCTGAATGGGGTTGTGACATACCGGGTGAAAGCTCTTGATGAGTAGATTACAAAACTAAAGCGGGTATATTCAGTTCTTTCTCAGGAGCCGAACTACAGGGGGTGGAATATGTTAAAATGCCCCTTAAGTATTAACATATTCCACCCCCTGTAGCTCAGCTCCTGAGAAAGAACTGAATATACCCGCTTCAGTTTTGTAATCTACTTATCAAGAGCTTTCACCCGATATGTCACAACCCCATTCAGGTATGTCGGAAATGGCCCGCATATCACTTAGAATATCTTAATACTAAAGGGTAATTTTAACATATTCCACCCCCTGTAGCTCCGCTCCTGAGAAAGAACTGAATATACCCGCTTTAGTTTTGTAATCTACTTATCAAGAGCTTTCACCCGGTATGTCACAACCCAATTCAGGTATGTCGGAAATGGCCCGCATATCACTTAGAATATTTTAATACTAAAGGGGCATTTTAACATATTCCACCCCCTGTAGCTCCGCTCCGCTCCTGAGAAAGAACTAAATATACCTGCTTTAGTTTTGTAATCTACTTATCAAGAGCTTTCACCCGGTATGTCACAACCCCATTCAGGTATGTCGGAAATGGCCCGCATATCACTTAGAATATCTTAATACTAAAGGGTAATTTTAACATATTCCACCCCCTGTAGCTCCGCTCCTGAGAAAGAACTGAATATACCCGCTTTAGTTTTGTAATCTACTTATCAAGAGCTTTCACCCGGTATGTCACAACCCCATTCAGGTATGTCGGAAATGGCCCGCATATCACTTAGAATATTTTAATACTTAAGGGGCATTTTAACATATTCCACCCCCTGTAGCTCCGCTCCTGAGAAAGAACTGAATATACCCGCTTTAGTTTTGTAATCTACTCATGAAGGGCTTTCACCCGATATGTCACAACCCCATTCAGGTATGTCGGAAATGGCCCGCATATCACTTAGAATATTTTAATACTAAAGGGTAATTTTAACATATTTCACCCCCTGTAGCGCCGCTCCTGAGAAAGAACTGAATATACCCGCTTTAGTTTTGTAATCTAGTCCTCAAGAGCTTTCATCCGATATGTCACAACCCCATTCAGGTATGTCGAAAATGGCCCGCATAACACTTAGAATATTTTTAATACAAGTATGATATTTTCATATATTTCCACCCTATGTAGCGTCGCTTCTGAAAGATAACCTTATATACCCGCTTTAGTTTTGTAATTTACTTATCAAGAGCTTTCATCCGATATGTCACAACCCTATTCAGGTATGTCCGAAATGGCCCGCATATCACTTAGAATATTTGTAATACAAGTAGGACATTTTTGTATATTTCCACCCCCTGTAGCGCCGCTCCTGAGAAAGAACTTAATATACCCGTTTCAGTTTTGTATTCTACTCGGCAAGGGCTTTTACCCGATATGTCACAACCCCATTCAGGTATGTCCGAAATGGCCCGCCTGGACGCCTCAAAATGAGCATATTCATACTCTATAAATTCAAACATAACGTACTATTTTCTAATTTTTTTTTATTAATTTTACTTAATTAATTTGTTTTTTATAAATTATTATTATAAAAAGTGAGTGTTTTTGTTTATTTATCAAAAAAATCTTAATTTTTAAAATTTAACTTACTTAACAGAGTGTGGAATGTAGTTAACATTGATGTGGAACGTATTTAACTGACGAATTTATCTTCACACCCTCAAAAAGATTGACTATTTGGTCAATAACAACTATTTGGCCAATAACAACTTTGATACAAAGTTGAGTTAATTGTGTTTTTTTGACAGGGAGGACGCAACATTTAATCGACAACGATTGCGTTAAAGACTCAAATTAATTATTTTTTAATATAATAGTTTGTTTAAACAAATGGTTTAAATTATGAAAATTTGTGCAAAATATGGTTATATTGTTGAGAACTCAATGGTCTCACAAGAATAACATAGAAAACAAGTTACGGCAATTAGTTTGGAGGTGCACAGTTTGATTATGCCCTTCGCCATCATATGAATATGTATAATTAACACATTATAGCCTAGATATCAAATTGAATATTATATGCCATTTTTCTTTACTATTTTCATCTGCATCATGAAATCTAAGTTAAAGCTTTTACATAGTAAATCCATATTTACTAGTCAAGCCCTCTCTTTTGGTACCCATGTTGATGGGGTTAAGAAAAAAAACTACGTCATGTTGTTTGAGACGTCATTGTGGGTTTAACACATTTTTAAAAAAATATTCTGTATTTCACTGGTCAAGCCCTTTAACATGATAACAGTATTTGGATGGCGGCGGTTTTGGTGGGGAATGCTAAAGGGGTGCAATTATAATTACTAGATTTGTCTCACTTATAAATTTATTGTATAGCATTCTGTAGTGGAAGCCATCATGGATTTTTCATTTTTTTTTACATTTACTCATATCGACCGTATCAGTCATTTAGAAGACTTAGAGAAATCGATATTTCTTTACACATTTTAGGAAAAACACCGTACCAATTGTATTTTCTTGTCTATAACTCAGTTAGTTTTGAACCGATTTGTTAGTGTTTTTCAGCAAAATGTTTTCGACACTTAGGATTGCAATTTGGTATCATTGGCTTGTTCAAGAACGAATAACGAGCTTCAGCAAGTTGATACACATATTTTGGTTAAGAATTTTTTAATATTTTTTAATAATAGCCCTGAGGCATATTATAATTACTAGTAGTAACAAAAGTGTCTATTAAATATCTTAGGGCTGAAAAATTATAATTTTTATTGTAAAAATATGAAAAAAAAAATAAACAAAATTCTCAAAAAACTTTGGGGCCATTTTGATGGATAAATAATTGAATAAACTGATACCACTTAGAGATCTTTCTAACAAGTAGGAGCGTCTAAAAATTTAAAGCAAGACCAGGGCAGATATACAATTATCAATCGACTATTTTTTCAGAAAATCGGGGATGGAAATATATATTGCACAAATTACAAACGGAATGTCAAAGCTATAAATGTCCTTAAGTCCACTGGTAAAGGGTATAAAAACAATCGGAAAATAAAAACGATTTCATCCCGCTAATTCTTGTTCTTTGAAACTAAGAAATAAAAGGCTTTTCTACAGTCAAATGTATGATATTACATGCAAAAGCTTTGCATTTCACAGCGAGACTTTATGCCTCTACCTTTGACAGTTTCAGCTTGACATAATTAAAATTTGTTCCCGGGACTATAACCATCTTCTTTTAATTTGGAAATTACTAATTTTTGTGTTATTATTTTTAATAACTTTATGATTTAAAAAATAATTTTAAAAATATTATTCTATAATAAAAAATAAATAAATAATTATTTATTAGTAAATTGTTTATGTTTAAAAAAATATATAAAACTAAAATGTATTATCAGTTAAAAAATATTTTTTACCATATTTAATGGGTTAGTAATACTACTGGCTTTTGGGTATTTGGTATTCACAGCCAACAGGCTTTTGGCGCGAAATTCAATGCCCGTTTTGTTAAAAATAGCAAAATATCCCAGCAAAGAAAAAGGATATTTTAAAGAAGAAGTAAATGCACGAGTTCGTTTTTAGTGGAAAATTCGCGATTTTAACATTAATATATCATTTGCTATTTTAATTTCTTAACCTTTGAGTGAATGTATCGTCATTTAAGTTGTACGTAAATCCAGTGAAAGTATTATAATATTTTTAAACCAAAGGAGAAAGAGAGGACCAAAAAATATGCATCAAAATAAACATTAGTTTTACGGCCGTTTGATTTAAACTTGTCCTTCTTTTCTAGCATCACATGGTTTGATCCTGACATCTCAGGTAGAAAATTTGCTCAGCAGATTTCTGTGCTCGACTAATTTGATTAAAAGAAATGAAGTAATATAGTTGAAAATGTGACATATTGTCTTTGTTGAATTATTTGATGTTGACAATGTTGGTTCAACATGTTTTTTATCTTTTGTTTTGTTGCACATATATGTTTTGCGCATGTGTTAGTAGCAATTTTAAACGCTTATAACTCCTCAAAAGCTGAACCAGTTATTATAAGATTAAGATTGTGCACATCTGCAGGAAAATTCCTTTCAATCAAATTTTTTATTAATATACATATGTATAAGATTACTACGATAAAAATTTTAGTGGAAAATTTGAAACCCTTAAACTATATTTTTAGTGTAGGAAACTTTTTTTACCCTTTCACACGCAAAGAAAATTATGGTTACGAAATGATCACGACGGTCATGCTATAGTTTCTATAACAATATATGGTTGTCGAAAACAAGTAATAGTTATTTTTGTTTCATTTCATCATATATTTTGTCACGATAATCAAGCATTTGTTTGAATTGTATCATTTAATGTTTACTTTTCGTAAAAATTTCAAAATGGTTATCATTTACAAATAGTATGATTTAAAAAAAAATAATTTGACAAAAATAACATTATAATCAAAGCATTAAAAATTACAAATAATCATTAAATAATAAGTGAGACAACAGTATGATTACAAATTAATCGAGCTATAATTTTTTTTTTAATAATTTGATTTCAACTGTTCTGCTTCTTGCTGAATAAATTTTTATTATTTTAAAAGTTTGACATGTCAAAAAAATGAACAAAATTGTTGAAAAATTAAAGAAAATTTAAAAATAAGCGATAAAATGTAGAAAAATATTGGTAAAAAATTGCAATTAAATTGGTAAGTACAATCAATATGTGTATGTTACAGCAAAAAAGAATAATTTGCCATCAAAAAGCAAAGATTATCGATTACAAATGAAGTCATATAAATGATTACACAGCCCGACAAAATTAAAAAAGATTTTTGCCTCTTTAAATTTATTAACTGATTCTAGTTAATTTGGGTGCGCTGAATTCAAATCTTTAATCAGTTTGTCTCTATCAGCTCTAGTTTTCATGATATAGCTTTTTATACACTCCACTGTAAGTGAGGAGGGTATATGTATGTATGTATATCAGTTTGTCATTCCTTTTTTTTTTTGAAAATATTATTTTTTGTGTAATTGCTAGCTGATTAACGGGAATTTTATTTGTGTAATATTATTCAGAACATTATTTTTTTCTTTTTGCACTCTAATTGCATATTGGGAGTTAGTTGCTTATAAGAAGTGCTTTATTGCAGTTGGCAAAGTTTATTAAAAAAGTGTTGATCTAAATAGAAATGACTTCCAATAGAAGATGTTGTAAAAATAACGCTGACACATTTTGTTATATTTGTGGAGAATACACCTTTAAAGAAAACATAAGACCTATTTCGGAATGTGTTAAAAAATCGTATTTAGGTTACTTTGGAGTTGATCTTGGTGACCAAGATAAAAGCTGGGCTCCACACATTGTGTGCAATACTTGCTGTGTAAATTTGCGACAGTGGACTCAAGGAAAACGAAATAGGCTTAAGTTTGGTGTGACGATGGTTTGGAGAGAGCCCAGAAATCATTTGGACGACTGTTACTTCTGTTTAGTGAGTATTGCTGGTATTAATGGGAAAAATCGAAATAAATGGCAGTATCCCGATTTACCGTCAGCGCGAAGATGTTTCCATTCCAAAACTGAATGATTCTTCAGAGCTGAATTCGGAGTTTGAACATTATATCGCTAATGATCTAACTGATTACGACAGTGTTTTCGAAGACACAGAAACTATTCCTCAACGTTTTACTCAATGCGAGTTGAATAACTTAATTCGAGATTTGGCCTTATCAAAATAAGCGTCTGAAGTGCTAGCTTCGAGGTTATCCCGCACTAGGGATAAAGCTTTTTTTACATTTTTTACTAAGGAAGACAATCTGGTGGTTTGTAATAATGTAAATGGTCTTATGCAGGAAATGGGGCTATCCGAGTATCTACCTAGCGATTGGTGCCTCTTTGTGGACAGTTCCAAGAAAAGTTTGAAATGCATCTTATTGCACAGTGACAATGTGTAGTTATGCATCAATTCCAATTGCGCACTCCACAACAATGAAAGAAGAATATAACAACATTGCATTAGTGATAAAAAAGATAAAATACCAAGACCACCAATGGATCATTTGTGTTGATCTTAAAATGGTAAATTTTCTTCTTGGACAACAGAGTGGTTATACTAAGTACCCTTGCTTTTTGTGTCTCTGGGATAGCAAATCCAAGCAACAACATTGGCGGCAAAAATATTGGCCTACGAGAGAAAAAATGATTGTTGGCGATAAAAAGCAAAAGACAATAATTTACCGCAAAAAGCAAAGATTGTCGATTTCGATTGTAGTCATATATATGATTATTGAATGATACTTTAATTAAACATAATAATGATAACTGGTAACGATAATTATTTTTAACCATAATCATACAATTCAATCATAGTATGTTGCTCTTCGATTATGGTTACAACAACCATATTTTTTCTTTGCGTGCTTCGAAAAGCAACAGAAATACTTCTTAAAATAATATATTACTAAAACATTATTGGTATCGAATTCTACTATGTATCCATAACTCCAAATCTTAATCTTAAACTTTAAAGTCAAACGTAAAATTTTTTATAAAGGCTGATTTCTCACTTTTTTAAGAATTTACGCTTATTAAAATATATGTTCCACGAAATTGGTTTTTATATTTTGTATGAAAATGGTTTTTAATTAATCATGTCGATTATAATATGGGAAAGCCATTCAAAGTAAATACTAATTTGCATTTGAAAAATTTAACATGCTGAATTGAGACGAGTCTTTTGCGTTTATGAGCAAATAAAAAAGAGATTTTTTTAGAATAAATCAGTATGATGCCAATTAAAATTAAAAAAAAATTTAAATTTGCAAAAATCTGTCCTATTGGATTTTTCCTAGCATACAGTATTTGATTGTTTTCGAGTTAAAGTTTTTGAGAGTTTGCGATCTTTCAGAAGGCAGTGATGAAAGTATTTGTTAATTACATTCAACTAGCAAAACCCGCAATGCTTTGCTGGCTAAAACAAAGTTTTTTGCATTATACTTATTAGGTGATAGACTTTACATATGAGGGTATTACTCCTCCTTCTTCAATCTTAACCATTTCCATTTCTAAATTGAAAGTTTCTATCATAAGTACTAAGTTAAACAATAACAATTAAAGTTTTTCGGAAGGGACACGAAATGTATATTTTTGTATGGGGGTATCACGTCCTCTGCAGTGACCGGATCGTTCTTTCTCCGAATTAAACCCATTGACCACAGCAGGCTTCATAGCTGAACGACTAAAAATGCAACTGACTCAAATTGCCGCAGTGTAAATAGTCAGCTACATAATTTGCTTGAAAACAACAGCAGCACCAAAAACATAAATTGCAGAACAGCTGTTTGACGTAGAAATATATATTTCAGTGGTGCCGCATTAAAGTATTTAACTTCCGTAAAAATAAAGTTGCCTGTTTTAAATATATTAAAAATTAAAAAGCAAATAAACTTATGAGTTAATCCTCGTTATTTTTAATTTTAATATTTATTAAACAATATATAATTTTGTTGATGTCATTTTCTGGTAAATGAAATAAAGTATTTTTCAAGGCGAATTCATACAGGTGAAATTATCAGCCCAGCTGATGTGGAGACTTTATGTCAAAATTGGATGAATTTGCCTTATTAATGCAGGGAAGGGAAATGTGATTTTAACTTGTGTATTAAACAATTAACTTTGGTGTACTTTTTTGATAATAAAAAATTTATGTATATTTGTTGCTTTTGCGTCATTAGTAATGTGTTTCAAACAATTATATCCATTTTTTAATCAAATTTTATTATATTTAATATGTAAAAACAACTTTTCCATCCCTGATATACGAATTGGCCTTGACATAAAACATCTCATTAAAAGTTGCTTTGTTGTATTAATTCGCCGTTGCATATACCTTATGGATATGCCTTGGTATTTTTTAGCTAGTATAAATTGAACAATTCTTGGCATATTGGCAGCATTAAATCTGCTTATTGCCGCTTACAAAAATAGAAATTAGTCTAAGTGGACGTGCAGCTGTGATGCCGTCAAAATAATCGTCTCTATATGTGTGGCTTGGAGCTAAAAGAGTCAATGTCAAAATATTTACTTTAAGAAAATAGGAATTGAACTTTAACTTTTTTAGATGCTTTCATAGTGTCATTGGCCAGCATTTTATTTTTTAAGATGTTCTGGGATAAGTATAACTTTAGCTGTTTTACCATAATGAAATAGAGCAAAAAAACAAATCTAATGCAATGATTAACTCAAAAGAGCAAAAAAGTGATATTTGCCCTTTTAGCTCCAAGCCACATATATAAATGGGAGTATTTTATTTTTTAAAAATTTAAGTCGCCTGCTTTTGTCTATGTGTTCAATGCTTAACAGTTATAGTACCTGAAATATGTCATGAAATCATATTTTTTCTTATGAAGTGTATCACTTCCCCAGCTCCGATCGTAAAGATTTTGGTTTGTAATAAGACAAATAGGACAGAAGTAGAGCACACAAAGTTTGTAGATTACAGAAGAAAACCTTGTTTAGAATTTTCATTAAATTTATAAAAAGTGCCACGCCCAGTAAACTTTTCCCGCTCATTTTTAGCTTAACTATACCAGGTATTGTTATAATACCAAACACGAAAAACAACTATTTTAAAAAATTTATACAAAATGATCCAGCCACTATCTGACTTTAGATAAATTAAAAAAGTGGGAGTGATCAACAACACTTGATTTTTTTATATAAATTACATAATCTATTTACAAGGTGATAAAAAGCATAACATTAACACGTTGAGCAGCTTATGCTATAACTTCAATGTAAAATAAATTCACTCAAATATATGTATGTAGTTTCGTTTTTACCCACATCATTTGGTTATTGTTTTTTTTTCTGCTGGGATCTCTTCATACTAGCGGGCTCATAAGGCCGAAACATACAACAACAAAAATTGTAAATATGGCTGTAAATATTGAGCAAATATGTAAGCAGTGCAAGCAACAGCAAGTGTCAACATGTTTGTGCATGATATTAAATAGAAACAAATACACAGTTTTCAGATTTTAAATATTGCTGGGGCCGCCAAGTATTTTCGTTTTTTTTTTTGTGCGCGAATGAGTATTTACGTGTGTATATGTGTGTGTGTCATTGAAAATATCATCAAAAATATTGTAGTTCGTTGCAATAGAGACATTTCCATTTCCAAAAGGATAAATGAAGGAATGAATAAACGAATGTCATGAATGCTAAAAGTAAACACTCACTCGTTGTGTTTGTCAGTCACACACATTAGCATTTGGATGCTGGTGTGTGTGATATGTGTGAGAGTTATGAGCCAGTGTAAGTGCAGTTGTTGTACGAGGCGTATGTAAAATTTGTTGAAATTTCATTTTATAAATGAATAAAAAATATGGTTTTTGGGATGTTAACATGACAGAGCATTAAGGTGTCTATTTGATGTTGCTGATATACATACATACATATAATTTAATAAATAATTTAACTTTGATGATAATTAATAACATTAATTTATTATTATTTGTCAAACTTTTTTTAAGTTTGAGTTCATTTCTAAAAATTTTTATAATTATAAATATAAATTAATATTTATTCGAACTTTTTAGTCTTAAATTTATTATAAAATATTTTTATTCAGACTTAAGTTTATTTTTCTATTATTAAATTTCCTTAAAACATTTATTAAATTGAATTAAATTGTAACCACTTAAGAATATTGAAAAACTAATCCGATATTAGCCGAGTAGAATGCATTTTCGAGACCAGCTTCAATTTCATCATCAGCACTCTTTAACGTTATACTCAAAGGTAATTTTTAAAACTCGTATTTATGTTTCAACTTAATGAAATAAGAATTAGGGAAGTATATTATTCATTTTTAAATTTGTCTTTTTCTTTCTTAACAAACATTTTATCTTCATGTTCATATTCTTAATATATTTTTGTTAAAGAATTATTTTTGCAAAGAATTTTTGTAATCGTGATAATGCAAGAATAATCTGGAAAAGTATGTTTTGCCGGCACTTGCTGAGTGGAGTTCGTTTTTAAAACCAGTCACGATTTTATCATCAGCACTCTTTTATCAATGTTTGCGTGTTGGATGTAAATATCATCTATTTAACTTCCAGTGTTTTTAATTTAAATGAATTCGGTAACAAATTTGTTTGTGGGATTCTAAAAATTCGCCACAGCCGAATAAAGTGCTCCTACTTGTTCTCCTTGGATTTGGTGTTTACAGTTTAATGGATTTACTTTAGGAAAGAAACTCGAGTCAAAATATATAAATAAATAGATTATAAAAACTAGTAAAAGTACTACATTCTGATAATTCCCTAAACCATAATGTACATAAGCATAGTGACTACATTTCCATCGTCATACCTGATTAAGAATTTTTATAAAGTTAACTTCATTCTACTGGTCAAAGCCTTTAATTAAATTTGACACTGAACTTAACAAATTACTCGCCATTCTGTTTAGAACGCCATCTTGAATTTCAAATTTTTCATATTGAATTGTATTTTACTGGTCAAGCCCTTTATATGATTCCAATATTATGGGGGTTAAATTTTTAAAAAATTTCCTTCTCATTAACATGAAATGCGTAAATAAGTTTTATTTTTCTTTATAATGTTTTTATATACTTAAAAATATCAAAATAAGTTAACGCAAGTATGTGTCAATTAAAAAAAAAAATTTTTTTTGCTTAAGCCTAGATTCGAAACCGAGTTCGCTTTAACATATATGTATGTATGTAGGTTGCCTTGGTTTTTATCTATTTTACAATATTGATTTATAATACTGATCTGCTTCCGACTATTTCCGATATTTGGATATAACGCACCGGTCAAAGAATTGATTGTTTCTTAAAAACTGATTTCAACATACGCACAGAAGGACTGACAGACGGAAATTGCTCAACCAACTTCCCTATTTATAAGCTTTCATAAAATATATATGTACCTTATGAGGTCGCAAGGGTGCCCCGATGGACTAGTCAGCAGTGTGCTGTTCTGCTAGTTTGGGGGTTGCGGGTTCGCTTCCCGCCCGGAGACTCTGGACTTGTCTGCTTCCTTTCTATTCTATTCTTACTTTTCTATTCAGGTATCAAAATGGGATCAATATAATGGACCTAAGTGAGTTGCACAGCAGCTGCCTGTTCTACCTAACCTATGAGGTCGCAAACGAGTGATGGGTATAATTAGAAAAATCTGTGAATATTCTCTATAAACTAATTATTTTTTTACAAAATTTTTTCTAAATAAACATTAATTTATATGTTTTGTATCAAAAGCGTGTTTGCTAAATGAAAATCTTTATCAAAGTTCCTAATTCTGCCACCCCCTGAATTTTGTATACGTATCTGAGTGATAGACCAACATTTTCTAATGCAAAATATTTTCGAACTCATCTGCTACGTTGTGAAACTATTCAGATTTTATTTACACATACTTCTACGGCATCTGCTGTTGTTGCTTTCATACAGACATACATGTGTATGTATGCACATAATATTGACAAACCTGCCAAAAAAGAAGTTTTACTGAACTTTTAACACTACGACATTGTGATACAGACAAACGCGCTAACACACACAAACAAGTCAACACAAACAAACAACAACAAAATGAAGAATTAAGCTCTATAAACATTTTTGCGCTATTCAACAATTCCAATATGTACAAATAAATATTTTTACGAGAAAAATAAAAAATAAAATATTTTTCGTTGTTTACACTTGCAAGTTCTAGAGTGTTAACACTGACAGACTATTTGCAGTGGCAACAGTCGTTAAGGACCTTAAATATTTATATTTGAAGTGATTATTTATGAAAGAGGACTAGTCAGAATTTTCAATTTCAATTTTCTTTTTTAAAAAAAAAGAAACGACGATGATGAAATCGTGACTAATTTCGAAAATGCATTCTACCCGGATTCTACTACGGATTATTCCGTCAATTATTACAATAAGAAAATAGAATTTCATTTAAAAAAAGGTATTTTAAGAAAATCTACTTGAGAGCCAGAATAAATTAAAAACACTCGCCTTAAATGGAAAATTATTTTTCGACATGCAGACTTTCATAATTGGTGGTATATTAGCAAACACATAGAACTTTTATTGATTTTATAAAGTGTTGCTGGTAAAAAAAGGCAACTTAAGGCCTTTTATAAATTACGGTTTTATACGTCTTTATTAAAATTTATTTGCAAAGAAGAAATATTTGCATTATTCCTGTACGATATTTTAGTTTATGTACAATTCGATGAACTTTACTTTACGGAACGGAAAATAAAACAAGTATTAGCGCTATATTCGGCTGTGCCGAACTTAAGATATCCACCACCAATTTGAAGCACTACCTTTATACAGTGCAATTTGTTATTTTTTTAATATGTGTTATCACTGTAGAAAATTTTGTTTTACAATAAAATATATATTATTTTCATTATTTTAGTTCGACTTTTTATTAATTTATTTTCTTATAAAGAATGATTTTTTATGAATTAAGTTTTTCGGGCTGGCAGCACTGTTTGGTAGTTGTGTCCAAACTACATCTGTGAAAGTGAAAAGTGATCAGCATACTCTGCCATTTCATCATGAAGAAACTCAAAAACGAGCAAAGACTGCAAATCGTTGAAATTTATTATCAAAATTTGTGCTTACAACAGCTCCATGGAAATCCACTGTTTTATCGAAAAATTGTGTTCAGCGATGAGGCTCATTTCTGGCTAAATGGATACGTAAGCAAGCAAACCTGTTGCATCTAGGGTAAAGAACAGCCACATGCCGTACAAGAGTCAACGATGTAATCCGAAAAAACGACAGTTTGGTGTGGTTTATGGGCTGGTGGCATCATCGGTCCATTTTTCTTCAACGACGACCGAAGAAACGTTACGCGACTTTTTTTTGCCCAATTGACTGAGTTGGACTTGGTTGATATGTAGCCACATGCCACACAGCTCGTGAAACAATGGACATATTGAAGGATAAATTTTGTGAGCAGTTTATCTCTCGAAATAGCCCTATAAGTTGGCCGCCAAGATCATGTGATTTGACGCCTCTTGACTATTTCTTGTGGAATTATGTGAAGTCGTTGGTCTATGTGGACAAGCCAAACACGATTAAGTAGAGACACGATAGAGATTGCCTTAGAGTATAACATAACACGTGTTATTCATGGAATACAGGCCGAAATGCTCGAAGAAGTGGAGCGAAATTGGACCTTACGAATGGATCATTTGAACCGAAGCCGCGGGCAACATTTACATGAAGTTATTTTTAAAAAGTAAATGGCAAATACCAATTTATCGATTCCAATAAAAGTTTTGAATATACATATGATGCAAATTTGAGTGTTTTATTACAATTTTAAAAAAACTACACTTAAAAATCACGCTTTATTTAGTCTTCAAATGGAACCTAAGGTATTTTTTTAATGGGATTGCACCACCCCCTTTTTTCCCAACAATGTTTTATTTTCACGAAAAGTGAAGAAGATAACTTGGTAGTAAGAGGCAGTTAAGAAGCCGTAATAATTTATAACAATATAATCTAAACGTCACTAACTGGCTGATTTATTAATGCACAGACCAAATAAAAAAAGCAATTTACATGAAATTTGGACAGTTGGGTTCTCTTCTTATATTTAGATCCACTATGATGGAATTTTTGGTAATTCGAACCTTAGGGGGAAAAAGGTTAAAATTAGTAACATTACATCTACTTAACTAAAAATAATACAGATTATTTTGGAAAAAAAAGCTGACAGGTGTTTGGCCCCTTTTTGAATTTTCAACGACTAAGAGGCAAACACGGGTTAATAAATACATAATTCGTATAAATATAATATTTTAGGTAGATTTGTAGAAGGTTTCATAACCGAATACGAATGAATAGAAGTAGTGAAAACATATTTTTATGGGCATGGTGCTTTCCACTTTTCAATTATAATATTGAAAAAATTCTGCAAAATAAAATTCATAAAAATGCATATATAAAATTCAGATTTTAGTAATCCGGCATAAAGTGGGCGTGTCTCATATATAATCCACGATTTTATTTCAAATATTATGAGAACCGCAGATTACCCTGATAATAAATAATCTTTTAAAATATACAAAAAGCATATCATATTAGAGTAATAATATGTAAGGAAGGTGGGACCAAAAATGGCGGGTCGAGGCAATAACTGCTAATTAATTTAACTTAGATGTTAAAACAAAGAGTCTCAGTCTAAAATATTTATTCATATTTCAAATTAAGAAAAAGTACATGAGGTCGGTCGTCCTTAAAGTATGCGTATTAAATTAATCATCTGGTTTTGAAATATTATCAGCCAGAAACTCACACTTACTAAATTTCATCTTTCAAGCCAAAAAGAAATTTTTTTAAGACCTACTTTCGCACCTTAGAGCATAACTTTCTTCCTAATCAACCGAATTCGCTCACTTTTTATGCCAAACAGTTATCATATATTTAAAATGTTTAGACAAAATTTCATTCCCATCCTTTTCTGTTCGAGCTCTATCGTGCTTTCGACAGACGCACAGAGGAGTATTTGACCTGAAAAGCTGGCCAAAAAGGCAAAACTGAATTTTAATAAATCTTAAAAACTAAGCACGCAGCTCGACAGACAACAATATTTTACATTATATTGTAAATTTTGAAGACTTTTAGTTACGATTTGTAGCTCTGAGACCCTGCTAAAGTCAGGTAAGTGAAGAAAATTATATGAGATTAAAATGTTTTTTCGGCTTCTGGATGTTTATATGATATTTTTTTTGTGGCCAAACGAATCAAGGTTTAACAATCATTTTTTTTTCGCTGAAAGGCTTGATCAAAAGTTACTAGAAAAAGAAAAAAATGTTAAATATGTTGAAACAATTCGTTCAAAAGCTAAAAAAAAAATTATACACTTTTTTTTTGCAAAAAAAAAAAGAAAAAGAAGAGGTTTTTGAAAGTGAGGTTAGCATCTCTACGAATTATGTTTGATACTTCAATAAAATTTTAAATCTCTTATTTTAGAAACAAAAAAAAAGTTTGAGCAAGTTTGCGCCATTATTTTTGACTCATCAGACACTTTTTTTTTATATCGTCATTAACTTTTATGTATTTTGAATTATTGATTTCAACTGTTAAACACTTTACAATGTTAATACCTGCCTATAATTATAAATTTGAAAAATTCTTTATTATCGATAATAGTTATAAGGAAATGTCCCACGCATCCCCATAAAGGATATTTTTATATACCTGCTCTACAAAACAGTATATGTTAAAAAAAATAAATACACGTACCTAATTAGAATAATTATTAAAGTCATTAATCATAAAAATAGGTTTACAAAAAATAAATACAGGTACATAAAAAATACATGGGCACTCAGGTATCAGGCTACCATCCAATTGTCAGAAGAAGCTGCAGAGGCCAGAAATAAGCCCTTACGATTTTATCGTACGAATTATTCGAGGAAATTCAGCAGAAGCGATACAAATCGAGATGTCTTGAATAGGTTATTTTTGAGCAATGACCCTTTTATAAGCTGCAGTACTCAAAGAGAACGGATTAATAAAAAAGGGTTTTGATCAGAAACCATCACAATTCTTCTTCCTGACACCGATGATGCAGCTAATAAGGATATACATACGACATAATAACTATTTAGGAATTTTTATTAGTTTAACTTTTTCATATATTAAGTATTAAATAATATAAAATAAATATAATATAGCCTTTTTCACAAAAAATTACAGTTTTATAAGAGCCTTGCAATTTTCAAAAAAAATTTGTTTGAATTAGACCGTAAATCATACGTTTGCATGTACATACAGTCTGTCAAGAATGAGTTTTTAAAATCAAGATTTGTTAATTGAGTTTTACTATTTATACCGACTTTTATTCCTTAGGAATGTGGCTTTTGGCAAAATCTTAAAAATTTAAACATTTTGGTTCAATAATTTTTTTATTGTATTTTGAAAACAAAAAATTTTTTTCGCCATTACATTTTTAATAACTCCGAAATAGTAATAGATAGAAAAGAAATGTGTTGAGATAGTTTAAGCAGAATTTTTCTGTGCATCTTTTGATCATCCTAATATTAAAATCGGAGAACCCGTTTACAAGTTATGACAAAATATATTAGGCAACCAAACGATTTAGGGAGTGAAATATGCCACGCCTTTAACAGGAAATCCTTACGTACTAGAGAAAAACGGAAAACAGATTTGAATTAAGGGCATCAAAGTCAATATAGTCCACATACTTTTATTTCTAGCAGAGACAAACAACTTTTGTTGCGCAGTGTAATTTTTTCAAAATCTGCCACTAGATTTCTTATATCATACTACACCTAAAACTATCAAAAAACTAGAACTTTTAATTCAAAAAACACGTTTAATAATTTTGGCCAGCTTTTCAGGCCAAATACTCCTCTGTGAGACGGGCATGGCAAGATTGTCTTTAAGTGACTCCAGAGCTCAGACATTATATACTTTATGATGTCTTTAATAAATATTTACTTCCATATGTTACAAACGGAATGACAAAAAAATATACCACCACACAATTTTTTGATGGTGGCTATAAAAATGAAAACAAATATGTAATTTGGTAAATCTGTCTACCTTTAGGCAGAAGGTAAATTGACTGTCATCTATTGCCAGGAATGCATTTTAAAAATATAAATTTATAAGGTAATGGAAGTTTTAGTATAAATGACAGTATTATGTATGTATGTTTTACATTTGGTTGATTCACAAAGTATGCTGCCATGTCACATTAATTATGTAAATGCCGTGATTATCTACTTTTTTAAATATAAAGTATTTGTTGGTGATCTTTGTAAAGTTTTAAAACAATTTTAAAGTTAAAAAATACAGTATATATTAATATAAGTAACAGGTTATGTTATCCTACCTTGTGAAACCCCCAATTATATATAAAAAACTTTATATTTTCGTCCGTAATAGAGTTCTTAGCTGAAGTAAAACCTAAAATATTTTTTATGAATACGGCCCTAAAAATTTAAATTCAAACTTCAAATAAAATTTTAAAAGTAATATCTTTGCTAATTCAAAAAAAAAAAACAAGATTTTCCAAGAGAGTATCGGGGAATAATATTCCGTCGAGCTGCTTGGAGGTGACCCTTGTGCTGCTGTATAGATAACGGCTTAAATTTCAACCCAACCAAAACGTACCATCACCAGGAAGCACAAGGTGCAAAATTTTAAACTTCCGTGACTGAGGAGTGAAGCTACGTATAGCGGATATTTATTTGCGAGGTATCTAGGACTAATACTTAATGCAAAGCTATCCTAGGGGCTGATTCTCGCCTTCGTATACGAGCGAAATTATATTCGAACGTGCGAGTTTTCTTACTTTTGGGATTCTCTCATTCGATATCGAGTATCGACTATCGAATTTTCTAATGGTGGCATTCGATAATGAGCTACATTTCGTATGACACCTTGCGAGTATAAACTCGTTAGTAAAAAAGCAACGTTTTAAAGTATAAAAGTAAACAGAAAAGAAAATGTAAGTTAAAAATTTATGATTTTTTTTTTTCCCAAAGTAAATTGTTATATTTCTGGGTCAAAGTTAACAAAAATAAGTTATTCTCAAAAAGAGATCCTTGGGAATTTTATGGCAGATTTGGCAAAAAGCCTTTCACCGAACAGTTCGCAAGGGAAAGCGAGGGCTAACCAACTTTGGGAGCAACTAGCTGCGAAACCTAATGCTTTTGGTCCACCAATAAAAGATGTGAAAATGTGGCGGAAGGTAATATAACAAGAAAAAATTGTTTTACTTTTACTAATGATTTTTTTGTTTAGGTATACGCTGATCGAAAGCAACATGTAAAAAAAGTTTTCTTTTAATAAATCTTCGAAGAAAAGAACCGGTGGTGGCCCGTATGAAGACGAAACTCTCACTCAAGTAGAGAAACAAATCTTGGCTGCTGGTGGCAGGGTTTGAAGAGTGTGCAAAGCTTTGGCTCAGTTTTAAAAACACAAACAGAGCCAAAGCCAAACCTTTAGGTGATTAATTAAGTGTAATAGCACCTGAAGATCACAACAATGACTTGCCATGCACTTCTTCGTCTTTAGTCTCGGACAGTAACCACTCCTCATGTATAGAAAATGATGATTTAGAAGAATCAGTGCCAGAAATAAGAATAATATACGGAGATATAAAAAAATAGCGTAAAGAAAAGGGAAACAAAAACTACTTTGCTAAAAAAAAAATATGATGACTACAGAGAACTACCAGAAGGAGATGCTAAAAAGATTAAATTCCCTTATAGAAATAAAAAAACAAGACCTCAAATTAAAACAAAAGAATGTCGAACAGAATATTCAGTTAATTTAAATTGAAAAGAAAAGCCTTCAAATTAAGGAAGAGGAGCAATAGTAAGATAAACAAAGTAAAGAAAAAGAGTTGCAGATACAAAGAAAGAAGTTAGAAACACTTAATATGGGTATAATAAATGCAATAAAAATAGCAATAAATCCTTATGTACATAAAATTTTTATAAGCTTTAATTTTTTTAGTTTCAAAAAACATGCAAAAAATAAGTTCTTTACAACACTGAACTAAAAACTCGATTCGTTTCGTATCGAGTAACATCATTAGAAAATTGTACGCTATCGAAATTAATTTCAATACGAGTTGTGTTTCGATCACGAATGCGAGAATTAGCCCCCTGGTTTCGAAGCACTGAATTTAGAGTGTCTAGGGCATCTATAGCCATATATTCATGTAGAGTGGAAATTGTCACAATCTGGGGCTTAAAACAGACCAACACTTCTAGTCTGGTGAGTATTACGGTCAAACCGATTCTTATGTATGGGACTTTGTATAGTGGACTGCAGTCACCCGTTCCACGTACATTTAAATCTACGAGAGTGTCCTACGTAGCATTGCTTATAACAGATTATCTTCGCCAAACAATCTCAAAGGCATTATTTGCCATGTTGAACTGACTACCTGTGGATCTGATGACTAAGCATGCGGGCTTAACTCAGCAGTTATACTAAGCGCTTCTATTGCATGGAAACCGTAATCCTATGGACATCAGCAATTATTAGTAAATTTCTGGCATTCCAGTATAAAGACTATTAAACCCCTCTCTACCCTCTTCTTTTGCTTCTCTGTATTAATCACTGGATCGACACCACTTGGTGAAGAGTGTGGCCTTTTTAAAGTTTATGCTGATGGGTCGAAATCAGCGAAGGGAGTTGGCAGTTGATTTTCGCCCTCTTTTTGACAAAAGGGTGTTAATTGGGTTACTGGCTTTCTACAGGTTGAAGTATCGACGATCAAAAGGGATGAGATAATACAGGATATACTTGCATTTACCTTTAATAATCTGGCTAATATTAAGTCTCTAACGGATGTTAATTCAACATTCATTTTGACGGAGACCGCTACCTCCAAAATAGAAGACAGAAGTGGTCGTTAATGGTCGACGGTAGACGGAGGCCACTTATGCGACTTTCTAGCTCCCGATTATGTGAAATTGTTGGTGCTCTAACTGGACACTGTGTCTTTGGAGTACACGCCAGGAGATTAAATCTGCCTTTCAATAACTTCTGCAGAAATTGCCATGACGAGGAGGAAGTGAAGACTGCAATATCTTCTCTGCCATTGCCCGGCTTTGGCTGAACTTAAAGCTCTTTATCTTAGGAAAAGTTTTCTTCACGATCTGGCGAGTATATCTACTGCTGATATTAAGAGAGTATGTTCGTTTCTTCGTGCGTCGGGTTGGTTTTAGATTGTCCGACCATTTTTCCTCTGGATGGAGGTTGGACTAGCTATACGCAACATCCCATGTCTCAGGTATAACAGAGAAATCAGTAACGGACCCAAGTGAAATGTTTTTAGAGCATCAGCCTGTTTAAACTAATCTTAAGTTTGAAAAATTTATTTCTTAAATTTTCTATAAATAAATTCTCTATTTATTTTTTTTATCAATATACGAAACACTGATGTAACTGGAAGTGGATTCATGTATATTGTATCAGATTTTAAAAAATAACAACAAAAATTAATAAATTACTCTTCCGAACATTAATCATAAATACAAACGATAATATTTAAAACATTTATAACTAAATAAATAAAAACTGAAAATACATTAATAGTTGGTTGAATGATTTTTGACTGTTGCCATAGAAATTTAGCTGTTGCCATTGCTGGGTGTTGTTAGCGGTATATTGTTGTTAGTGTTGGTGTGCTATGGTAAACAATTGTTCGCAACAATAATTGTTTACGGTGTTGGTGGTAATGAGGATGAATGGATGATGATGATGATGATGACGACGAGTAACATACGAATACTACATGACGGTTAGTGCTCTAACGACATCATTGTTAGCATTTAAATATATATATAGAAAAATGGACTGACAAACTTACTCACTGTCTGTCTAGCTGACTGACTAAAAGACAGACACTTACTCACACAATATGCGTTTGTGAATAATCAGCGAGGCGTGTAAATAGCGTGGGAATTAGTATTTTCATTTAAATATAGAAGAAGCGTGAAACAGATTGAATGATTTTTGTTTAACTCTCGTGCTTTTTTTGATTGTTATTGCTTATTTGCAACACATGTTTCTGTTTGTTTGTTAAAAGCTTCGTTGTTTGTTGATTTCATAAGCTGCTGTATTGAACAAGAAAAAAATTGGAACAAAATGTGAATTGAAATGAAATTAAATAAATAATAACATGATTAAATATTTTTGTTATTGCCAACGGTAAATTTGGTAAATTGTGCTTTCAATTTACAACATTTTGTTTTAATAAAAAATACAAGAATAAAAGGTTTTTGGCGGGAGCATCTGACAGTTGCTTCTAAGGTAATTTGTACTCGAATTTTAAAATTGTTTAAAATAAAGGAAGATACCCCACATTTACACATAAAATTTCTGTAGACTATTTATTTTAAATAAAAATATTAATAAAAATCTCATGTTCGTTTACACAGAAAGGAGAAACTTAAATTTAACAAGTAAGAGTGCTATATTCGGCCATGCCGAATCTTATATACCCTTCACAACGTGTAGTCATGCAATAACAGTTGCTTGTATCACCATTCATCCCATATGAAATACGTACACGTATGTATGTTAAAAAAACGAAAAAAAAAAAAATTTTTAAAAAAATTTAAAAAAAATTATTATATATATAATATACATATATAAAACAAAAAAAAAATAAAAAAAAATAAAAAATTAAAAAAAAAATAATAATAAAAATATAAACAAGTAAAAGCGCTATATTCGGCCGTGCCGAATCTTATATACCCTTCACAACGTGTAGTCATGCAATAACAGTAAATTCACGTATGTATGTTAAAAAAAACAAAAAAAAAAAAAAAAATAAAAAAAAAATTTAAAAAAAAAAATTTTAAAAAAAAATTAAAAAAAAAAATTAAAAAAAAAAATTATTATATACATATATAATATATATAAAACAAAAAAAAATAAAAAAAAATTAAAAAAAAAAAAAAATTAAAAAAAAAAAATAATAAAAATATATATAATATATTAAATAAAAAATAAAAAAAAAATTAAATAAAAATTAAAAAAAAAAATTTTTAAAAAAATTAAAAAAAATTTTTTTTTGGCTCAGCTGGGATTCGATGCCACGTTGTCCCTAACCAGTATACACGTTTGTATGTATGTATGTTGTTGTAATGTTGTTTTTGTGAAAAGAAAATCGAGGTGGTCGTGGGTTTTTGCTCATATCTCAGTTGTTTATGCACCGATGTTTCTGATTTTCAATACCGATCTACTCCCGAATATTTCTGATATTTTAATACCTCACCCGGGTCTGAGCGATGTCGGGGGTCTTCAAAAAGTTGATTTCAACATACACACGGACAGACGGTCAGACGGACAGACTGACAGGGCTTAATCGACTTCCCTATTCATAAGCTTTCAGAAAATATATACTTTATGGGGTCGGAAATGAAAATTGTAGAAATTTCACACGGAATGACAAACCTATATATACCCTTTTTCACTGTGTGAAGGGTATAATAATATATTAAATAAAATATAAAAAAAAAAATAAAAAAATTAAAAAAAAATTTTTTAAAAAATTAAAAAAATTTTTTTTTTGGCTCAGTTGGGATTCGATGCCACGTTTTCTCTAACCAGTATACACGTTTGTATGTATGTATGTTGTTGTTGTAATGTTGTTTTTGTGAAAAAAAAATCGAGGTGGTCGTGGGTTTTTGCTCATATCTCAGTTGTTTATGTACCGATGTTTCTGATTTTCAATACCGATCTACTCCCTCTACACCTTACCCGGGTCCAACCTATGTCGGGGGGCTTCAAAAAGTTGATTTCAACATACACACGGACAGACGGTCAGACGGACAGACTGACAGGGCTTAATCGACTCCCCTATTCATAAGCTTTCAGAAAATATATACTTTATGGGGTCGGAAATGAAAATTGTAGAAATTTTACACGGAATGACAAACCTATATATACCCTTTTTCACTGTGTGAAGGGTATAAAAATGTCGTCGAAGCGTAGAGTCGCACTAATTGCTATACATTTTACATTGATGAGCTTAATTTGTCACCATTTTTTATACCCTTCACAGTGAGTATAACGTTTGTCATTCCAAGTGATATTTCTACAATTTTCATTTCCGAACCCATAAGAAATATATTTTCTGAAAGCTTATAAATAGCGAAGTCAATTAAGCACTGTCGTCTGTCCGTGTGTGTGTTGAAATCAATTTTTTGAAGCCCCCAGACATTTCACGACACGTGTAAGGTACAAAAATATCAGAAATATTTGGGAGCAGATCGGTATTGAAAATTAAAAAAATTGCTCTATTAACAACTGAGATATGATAAAACGAATAAACTATTAAAACAAATAACACTATCAGAATAACAATCAAATAATCAATAAAATAATCATAATAATTTTAAAAAATAATTAATACCAAACGCCAACTTATCAGCGAGTCATTGAATATCGTAAATGTTTATAAAAGTATTAAAAATAACGAACTTGAGATACAATTTATTAAAAAAAAAACTGAAAAAGAAATGGAAACACTTTTTTAAAACTTGTCTAATTTTCAGCCTTTATCCCTTTAATTCTCTTTAACGCCCACTTAGCTATTGAAAATGTTTAAGATTTTCATTGACCAATATCAGAATTTAAATACAAATTCAGCACAAACTATTTGATATACTTTTTATACCCGCCACCAAAAAAATGGTGGGGGTATATTCATTTTGTCATTCCGTTTGTAACACATCGAAATATCCATTTTAGACCCCATAAAGTATATATATTCTGAATCAGGGTTTGATTTTATGACGATCTAGCTATGTCCGTCCGTCTGTCCGTCTGTCCGTCTGTCCGTCTGACCGTCTGTCCGTCTGTCCGTCTGTCCGTCTGTCCGTCTGTTGAAAGCACGATAGAGGTCGCACCGAAAAAGCTAGGGGGCTCAAATTTTGCCAGAATCTTTCTTATAGACAAGGTTTGTTTGGTATTGAAAATGGGCTAAATCGGAATATTAGGAAGAGAGTTATAGCTCGAAAAGCAAGAGTAGGTCGAAAAAACCGTGTCCTTCAAACATCGAATAAAATGGAATTGTGTCCAAACGCATTAACGTAGACTTATGAAACTTTAAATATATATTTCCTGAGTAAAAACAATATTTTTCCCCGAAAATTATCTAAATCTATGCATTAGGAGAGGAGTTATCGATCAAAATGTACGAAAATTTATACCGCACAGTGTATTTTTCGGTATATTTAAAAACAAAAACGTCATAAAAGCAACAAAATTGAATGTACGACTCTGAAATTTTGCACACTTTGCTTATTGGTGAGACGCTTTTTTTTAACGGAAAATCAATGTGCCACGCCCACTTTTACGCCCACCTCCCATATAACGTTTTACCCAAAATTCATATAATTTCTCAATTTATGTAGATTTTGGAATAATAAAGGGCTATATTGAAACATCTCAGTTGTACTCATTCGAAAATACAACTTTGACACGCCCACTATAACGCCCACTTTTCACGTTATATACCGTTAATGAAATTTAAAAGCTCATAAAACCGCCAAAATTAGAGGCATGATGATCAAATTCGCTACGTATATCCTTTTAGACAATGTCATTATTGCGCCAGAAAATTAAGGCGCCACGCCCACTTTTACGCCCACCTCCCATATAACGTTTTACTTATAATTCATATAATTCCTATATTAATAAAGATTTTGGAATTATAAAGGGCTATATTGAAACACCTAAGTTGTACTCATTCGCAAAAATAACTTTGACACGCCTACTATAACGCCCACTTTTCACGTTATATACCGTTAATGAAATTTAAAAGCTCATAAAACCGCCAAAATTAGAGGCATGATGATCAAATTCGCTACGTATATCCCCCTAGGCAATGTCATTACTGCGCCAGAAAATTAAGGCGCCACGCCCACTTTTACGCCTACCTCCCATATAACGTTTTACTTATAATTCATATAATTCCTATATTAATAAAGATTTTGGAATTATAAAGGGCTATATTGAAACATCTCAGTTGTACTCATTCGAAAATACAACTTTGACACGCCCACTATAACGCCCACTTTTCACGTTATATACCGTTAATGAAATTTAAAAGCTCATAAAACCGCCAAAATTAGAGGCATGATGATCAAATTCGCTACGTATATCCCCCTAGGCAATGTCATTACTGTGCTAGAAAATTAAGTTGCCACGCCCACTTTTACGCCCACCTCCCATATAACGTTTTACTCAAAATTCCTCTAATTTCTCTATTAATAATGATTTTGGAATAATAAAGGGCTATATTGAAACACCTAAGTTGTACTCATTCGCAAAAACAACTTTGACATGTCTACTATAACGCCCACTTTTCACGTAATCTACCGTTAATGAAATTTAAAAGCTCATAAAACCGCCAAAATTAGAGGTATGATGATCAAATTTGCTACGTATATCCTTCTAATCAATGTTATTGTTGTGCCAAAAAGCTTAGGTGACACGGCCACTTTAACGCCTACCTCCCATACAACGGCTTACCTTAAATTCATGTAATTTCTCTATTGACAAAGTTTTTGGGAAAATAAAGGGCTATATTGAAATATTTAAGTTGTATTTATTAGTAGAAACTTTATTGACACAGCTACTTTAACACACTTTCATTGAAAGACTACATTTACAAAAGCATTTTAGTAGCATATCGAAGTTATTAAGGGTGGTTAAATTTTAAGGACCGATGTTGTATTTAAATAAAACACAAATTATTTAGGATATTATTATTTCTTTTTATAATGATAATATTTGTATGGTTCAATTATGTATTTAACAAAATATCGGCCAAATGGCCCCCCCCCCATCCTTGGCGCCACTCCTCTACCTGATGGTCCAAATTTTCAATGACAATGTTGATGCTCAAGTGTTGGGCATGATGATGAACGAGGTTGACTGCTCTTTTGCCACGTTATCGTGAAAAACAGCAATGTTTCCCATTCAACGAACTAAGATGGCATTCAAAGGTGTTTTCACATTTCATACAGACCTGTTTTGCAGAAATTTAAATATTTTTTACAATTCTCCCGATTGTGGACGAATTTGAACGATTATGTTGATCAAAAGAATTACGAAGTACACAAAATGCATTTTGATTTGAACGCCCATTTTTATAAAAAACCTGAATAACTTTAAAGCGTTGCTCGATTGCGTATCTTTCCACGGTTCAAATTGAGTTAGTCTGAGATTCAGAAATGTCAAATGAAATGCAGAAAACAAATTTAAAGACTAGGTGTAGTTCACCTTCAACATGGGCCCTTAAAATTTAACCACCCTCTACAAAGAAAGTGATACATATCTTATTATAAAGAGATTATTCTATAGCGATTAACAAAATAATAAGTATTGTGCTTTAAATGTACACAAAATTGGTGGTGGGTATAAAAGATTCGGCACAGCCGAATATAGTGCTCTTACTTGTTATGATTGCCTCGGGCGCCGTTTAAGGGCAATTTTTTTTTATTCACTTTCAATAAGTTTTGTTGCTCTTAAGAATTTTAACAATTATAATAAAATCGCCATATAATTCGTACAAGGGGTTGATATTGAAAAGTATTCCCCTTCGGCCAGCAACACTCACCGTTACTTAAATTAAGTAATTGATCTACCACTTAAGAATGTTCTGTTACACTCAGTTTGTAATTAATTTTTTTATTTGGCCAGAAAAATCAAGAAAAAAAAACTTTTAATCTGCAAAATAAACAAAAGCCCCAACAATGGCAATCATAAGTCACAAAATTGTTATGAAACCGTAGCAAAGTAACAATGAAAGAAACTTAATAGTTGTATCGTACAACTACAAATTTATTTCTTTTTCAAAATTGTCTAACTGAATGATAGCAAATATTTTCTACAAACTGTACAGGACAGGTTAAGTAAATATGAAGCAACTAGCTGGGGACAAAATACTATTTGAACATAACACATGAAGATAAAAGTTATGAGCAAACAATATATCAGGACATCGAGAATGAGGATATTCGCTTCCACTACTCAAACTATTTACAAACACAAATTAAGTTTTCGTGTTATTTTTGATTTATTTGGAGTTAAGAAATGTGCTTTTCTGTTAATGTACTTTTTTGTTTAAATTATTGTTCAAAGAATAAGATGTCAAAAACAGTAAAGAGAAAACCTTAAGGGCAGTAACCGGCAGTGCTGATTAATATCTTTGTCTCTATTAAATGTGGGCACTTAAAGCGCTTGATAATAAAATGGTGAACTCGAAAAAATCTAATCAATTGGCAAATCACAGTATTCGAACGATATCGAAATTTTTGAACACTTCATACAATCTGCTAATTGCGTTTAGATGTTGTGATGTTTCCCTAGGTTTTTTAAATTGTTTTTTAGTGTTGTTTTTTGAAATAATTTAATAAAAAGTTTGTTTTTAAAAATGTTGCATATAGAAGTACGTATTTACGTCTTATATAAAAATTTAAATCTCATAAAAAGAACTATTATTTAATTTGTTCTAAAAAAATTTGGCGGTACTTTCAAAACGTAACTGCAGTTACGTTCACAGACACAAACAAGGTGAAATTATAATAAAAACAGCTGACAATTTTGCTTTTAATTTCCCCTCCGTAAGGTCCATATCGTCGTGCTTTTTACTGACTTTTTAGGTTAGCCAAAGGACTGGATTGGTGGATAGATGTAAGACTAAAAAAGATAATAAACAAATTTTTAAAAATTGTCACATAATCAATTACGTCAGAGCAGCGATTAAAGAATTAATACTTGTCAAACTCTTCATATCAAAAAGAAAAAAGAAGATGGGAATGCCTCTTCTTTTAGTATACAACTTGTAAAGGGTCCGCCATCTACTGTTTTTGTTCAACTAGTGCTTATTTCGTGAATGGTAACACTTAGCTCATGTCTGATTTGACAGATAATTAGTTTTATCTTTCCGCTGAAAGAATATGGTTGTGTATACGCTTGAACAAGGCTGGGAAATATTGCGACATTACTTTGGCCGATTTTAAAAAAAAAATCATATTTTCAGATGAAGCTTATTTTGATCTTGGCGGGTATGTAAACAAGCAAAGTTGTCGCATTTGGAGCACAGAAAACCCGCACGCATACAATGAAAAGCCGATACACCCAAAACGAGTCACCGTTTGGTGCGGATTTTGGTCTAGACATAATTGGGCCAATTTTCTTCAAAAATGAGCAACGAGTGGCCGTAGTCAATGGCGATCGTTATCGGGCCATGTTAAACGAATTTTTGTTCACAAAAATTAAAGAGGAGAATATTGACAACATTTAGTTTCAATAGGACGGCACTACGTTTATTTGGCGGACCCTTTAGTTATACCCCTTTACAACAGCGGTTAATGAAGCAAAATAACTAACTTATAAGTAACACTTTTCTCCAAAATCCGCTTAACTTGCAAGACGGTTTTTAAGTTTATTGGGTCCCTGAACTCGCACTTGTACTCCGATTTAAATACCCTTTACCTATGGTGTCAAGGATTTATATAACTTTGTCATTTCATTTGTAACTTCTACAATATTAATTTAAATTCCATTGTCCCTAAAGAATATATTTTCGAAAAGCTTATGACTAGGGGAGTCGATTGAGTATTTGAGATTGAGATATTGCACAAATCTCAACGTGACATCAAAACATCCGTTATGCCTTTATTTTTTCCACAATTCTTACCATAAAAGCCATACATCTTTAACCCTATGATCATTTATAGATACATCTGCTACTAATAAAATAAATCACTTTTAATAGAATCGGTGCGTAAGTTTTGATTTTATTTACAATTAAGTGACGTACGTTATTTAGAAACAAATTGTATAACGCATATAATCCTAAACACACAAGTTTACAAATTCGGTTTAATTTTTAAAGAGCTGCAAGCGAAAGTTGTTTTTAAGGTAAATTGCGAAACTGAATTATAACCTGTATTAGTTTTTTGTAATGGGTATAATGTGACGAACCGATTACTGAGATTGCAATTGTATAGAGTATATGCTACCCTCAACTCGGCCGTGCTCATTGAAAATGTGATGGTTCGTGCCCCTATATAATTAGATTTTAGTTCGTTCCATAAATTATTAAAATTTAGACAGCTTTTATTTCCCAAATCGACAAATTATCAAAAAAAAAAAAAAAAATGGATTAAACAATGAATTGGTATGCTTAGTAAAGAGGATAGGTGTAGTTACATCTTTATTAATATTTACCCTCCCACCATGCTATCTCATGCTAGTATGTATTCGATAGCCCTAACACAAAGATAACTTAAATACCACACTTAACCGTTCATGGAAATTTTAAATTAATTTTGATATTATTATTTCATTTTAACAAATTTTCAGATAATCGCCTGTGTTCTGCATTCCGAGTGAAATTAGTTCACTCGGAATTGTCATGAAATTGTTGTTAAAAACAATAACACTACAAAAGCGATTCCGAGTGATTTAATTTCACTCGGAATACAGAACACTGGCGAATATATATTTATTAATTATTTTTATTAACGAAACAAAAAAATCTTATTTAAGTTAATGATTATTAAAGGAATACATTCTTTTAAGTATATGTATGACAATAATATTATGGTGTGAGTGTGTGTGTATGATATTAAATGTGTATTAACTCACAATAATCATTTATAAGGAATAATCAATATAAAACTCACCATTTCAACTCCAACTTTATCAGGCCTGACGATCGTAGAAGTAAATGACAAATATTGTAGAGTTAACATTAAACTTTTTGAATATGTAAAATATGATGCGTTAGTGCTAAAAAAAAATAATAAAAAAATGTACAATACAGTTTCAATCAGATTAAAATTTAAATTAATTCACTTATTGTTGATTAAAGCAGTTAAATAGTTAAATTAAAAAACATTAATTTTAATATAAGCCCGTTGATTATTGTTAGTGTTGGTTGTTAAGGATAGTCTTTTCCTTTTCGCAAGATAAAACTATTAAATCTTGAAGAGCTCTTGAAACTTCAAATAAGAACTCAATCAAACAGGCCTCATCAAGGGGCTTGAGGCTGTATTCAGAGATAATCTCAAGTCAGTTATTCTTTTATCTACATACATAAATAAAAAAAATTTTCGTTGAAACCTTATGCACATATACATACATATGTACATACATACATATGTACATACATACATATAATCATTTTATTTAAGTTAACTCTTACCTTTTCTTTCTATCTCTTTTTTAATTAATCGATGAAGAGAAAATTTTTCAATTGCTACATATCTTTTAACAAAATTTACTGAAAGCAATAATTTACTAAAAAATATTTCGAATATTTTATTTAAATTGTACACAAATAATAAATTTTATTTGAAAATTTTTGAAAGGTAAAAAAAATATTGAAATTTCATAGCTGTCTCAAAGTTTTTATATTTCCTAAAGTTTATAATCACTAAAAAACTCTTTAGTCTAGCCTCACAAAAGGTTTTGAGATATATTATCTTCCATAAAAAAAAGAAGTGTACACTTTGATGCAGCTCTAACTGCAAAAACGTGTCGACCGACTTCAACCAAAATTTTAGGGTACGTTGGGTAAGTTCTGTAGATGGTTTATGTGAACGAAATCGGCTTAATGGTTCCGGAGATATGGCATTTATAAATTAAATTAAATTTAAATTAAATTTAAATTAAATTAAATTTTTTTTTTATTTCGCTAAAAAAAAATTAACAAAAAATATAATAGAAAAATTAGATTTTTTAAAAAGTTTGCTCAAAACAAACATATTTTGCACAAACTTTTTGTAGTTGTAGTTTATTTTTTTAGTAAATAAAAATGATTAATTTGTTTGCCGTTTATTTTAGTTTTTTGTTGTTTTTTTTTTGTGTTTAGAAACTCTTTGAAGTAAATTAAATTGCATAAATTCCTTTTTTTACCCGTAAGTTTTCAATAACGTGTCTATTTGCTTAAATTTTTGGCAAATACTAGTTTTAATATTTTTATTTTAAAAATAATAATTTAATTTTTAATAAGTTTTATTTCTTATTTACTCTTCACAACTACCGAAATATGTTTGGCAAATATTTAATAAGTTTTTTTTTTTCAAACAAATATTGAATATTTGCCAGTTAAAAACTAAAAATTTATAAAAAGCATAAAAAGGAAAAAAAAAATAAGAATAAAGAAGTGTTAAATGTTGACTTAACTTGGCTTAAATAGAATTAAAGTAAATAAATTGAAAACTTAAACACACACGCTGTGTCAATGTTTGCATAAAAAAATTAACGAACAAATAAAAATCAAACTATTCAAATCAGATTTTAGTGAATGGAAACAATAAAAAAATAAAAAATAACAGCAAGAAAAGTAATAGAAAATAAATAGGTATGTATGTAAATAACAACAACAATAACAACAGAAATTGTTAACAATTTTCATTCATTCAGTTTTATTTATTTATTTCATTCATTCATTCAACTGCACACTCGTCGTCTTCTCTGGCCACTTTTCATCTATTAAAGGCGATTTATTTACCACAAAAAACACCAGCAGCAACAAATACAAAAACAACAACAACAAAACCTAAATAAATGTTGCACTACATCACGTATCGAATGAATACAACACTAAACGGAAGCTTACCCAATGTTCGAAGCACGTATGGGTTATTAGCGCAACAACAGCACCAGCAGCAACAATAACAACATTCAACAACATCATCAACAGCAGTAGCAACAATGAGTACGAGTCATGTGTGATGGATTTTTTAAGCAGGAGAAGACAAAAAAAAAACACTAAACAAAAAAGAGTTTAGAACAATTTGTTGTTGTTGCTACTGTTGTTACTAAATTCTAGATTTTCTATATGACTGTTAACTTAAGTTGTTGTTATTTGTTGTTGCTAATGCTTTTTGTTTTCCGTATTTTTGCTCGCATTATGATTCTTTCAAAACTATTTGTAGTTGATTTGTTATTTTGATTTATGTTGAAAAGTAAAGAAAAAAGTATCTACGAGATCTACGAGTCGAAACAATAATTTTGTTGGAAAAAACTTAAATAGAATTTCAGCGTATGGGAAAAGAATTAGAAACAGAAAGAGAATTTAAATAGGAAAAAAAATAAATGAATGTTTATTTTAAATGCATTGTTAACATATTCCAGCAATATCGCTTATTTGTAACAACAAAGTCTTAACTCAAACAAACACTGATTCAAGTTTACTGGGTTTAGTTCGTCATTTCAAAACATTTTTGACGTTTACAAATATAAGACCTATTAATGAATTCACGAGATATACTAGGTACTATAATGTTGTATTTTCATATTGTTCAATTAATAAAATTTTTAACAATTTTACAATGACACAGAAAAAACAATCTTAATATTATAAGCAGCAGGTATTTTTAGGCATTGAAATTCACTGAAAAATTCAGTGAAATTCACTTTAGTAAATTAGTGCAGTAATGATTGGCAGAGAATTTGAATTTTTTCTTAATTGTTTAGTTGCTACACATTCCCGAACTGTTATATAGAAAAACACTAGTGTATAGTAGTGAGTAAAAGAAAAGGCAACTAGGTGGGACAATGTCCACATACATACTTGAGTACTTGCCCTTAGGGACAAATTTAGGCATTCGATCGTAATAGAATTGTAACTATTTTTATTAGAATTAAAACAGAGAACTCGAATGATCTAGAAAAGTTTTAATCCTTGTTTAAAGCAGTTATCCGCCCTCAAGTTTTTAAAACTAAAGCACTTAGACAGGCATAAGCCTAAAGATGGCACACTGCCTATACACGAGCCTACTATGAGCCTTCCTAACGTATGCTTCGCCATTGTAATAAACATTTTTAAGAAGAAGATTAATATAAAACTTCTTCAAAAAATATAAATACAGTGCTGCATTGGTACATGCGGTGCCATGAGATCCACGTCAATAATGTCTATTAAAAATATATTATCAATTCGGCCGTTTGAGATATAGGTGTCATATGAAGTAACCTTTAACGCTAGTAGATTAATGGCAATGGCTGGTAGAAGACAATAAAAATAAATCTCAAAGAATAATCGATAATCGTTAAGACATCGATAAAATCATAGAAGCAACAAAATCCCAACGAGATATAAGAACGTTCACTGCATCACCTTAATACCAGAATAGAGAGAACGGAATGAAGTAATTAGGGTTAGAAATATCCAAGGCATTGATCTTTATACAGGTGAATCGATGAACAGATGTGAATACTTCCGTCTACCAAATGGCAATAATACCAGGCTGAGATTATGGACGGCATTGGATGTAGAAGACTCGTATATGTATCATGTATCTTTACGTATTGTCTAAAAGTTATCAAGACCCTAAAGAACGAAAATGTTGAATCCTGGCATGTCCTGAAATGTAAGAGTGTGCGAATTGTGAACGGCTGGAGTTAATATGGATATCATGTCATTACAGCGTAATCGAAAACGAAGAAGCTGAAAAATAATCCAAAATGGAATAATTTTTAAATACTATCACCTCGGAGAATGCTAAATCTTGAGAAATGGATGGAGATTCTGATACTAAGTATGTCAACACGTAGGAGATTAACTGGTGGAATAACAGATCATACGGAAATGAGAACTCATCTAACTTGTATGAGATTGCCAGATAATACAACATGTAAAGCTGTAGAGCATGCAAGAAATAACATGAAATCTTGTAACACTACCTTTGTAAATGTTCTGCCTATTGTCTGCAGTTTGAAGTTTTTATTAAAATATTTGAAATACATATGTTTTTTATATCTGCCAAAACTATTACTCAAGCAGCTAATTCACGGCATGTTTTTTACATATGTATGACTTGTTAACTTTCCCACTGCTAAAGGAGCTCATACACGGCATGTTTTTTACATCTGACTTGTCAAATTCTCCACTGCTAATACGAACATGTCGTGTGTTACTTTTAAAACATTACTTCTGTAAAAAAACATGTGTTGAGACATCTGACAAAATTTAAATTAAAGCTCGCTCTATTTTCTTCTGTCAAAACATACGACATCAGCCGTTGGCAAAAATCCCTGCTGCTGCAAAGCAGTCAGCATAAAAGTACAATTTTGACAGACATGTAGATTTACATATGTCTCACAAATTTTAAAGTCAGATGTAAAAAACATGCCGTGTATTATAGCCTTAAATGAGTACATGTCGTGTACATTAACACAAGAGCTTAATCATCTGACAATATTTCACTTAGAGCCTGTTCTATTTTGTTCTGACAAACCCCATATCATCAGCTGTTGGCCGAAATCTCTGCTTCTGGATAACAGTCAACGGTGATTAAGTCTTAAATAACAATTTTTACAGACAAAGAGAATTACATGTGGATACAAATATACCAAGCCAGATGTAAAAAACATTACGTGTATTAACTGCTTTATCAAATAAAAAAAAGGATTGGTAGAAAAAATATTCCTCCTTGGATCTGCGCTTGTTAGGAATTAACAAAAACATAAACAATTATGACAATGAGTTTGACCAATATTTTAGTTATTATATTGACGTATACATAAGTAGACAAACTTACCTTAGTAAAGGGTGTTTTTTTTTTTGGCCTTTTGGAGTTTTAGTATAAAAAAATCATTCGTGACAATGCCAAATTACCATGAATAGATTAGCAAATAAGCAATGCATATTAATATAAAAAATTTTTTTAAGCAAAATTCGTACTGTTTGAGAAACTTGTTTCGTAAATTACGTCTGTCTTATGGTCCTCATAATCGACACACCGAACAGGCTATTCAAGCTGTTGTAACCAAATTTCGCAGCGATTTTACTCTATTATACTACTACCCACTAACTCGTATGCGAAAAATGCGTACCGAGAAGTACATTGCTAGTGTATCACCCAGTGCTACTGAAGATTGCGATACTTAAATTCGTCGCAACTTTTAATAACTGATCTTGTGTTATTCGACCATCTTGAAGGTAAAATGCGATGAAAACCAATCTTTTCTTTGTCCAAAATGTAAGAATTGAACTTGGCTAATATTTCGCTTCAACAGGACAGAGTGAGAGGTGGTTTAATGAGAAATTAATCTCATATTTTGGCCTCCAAAATCTTGTGATTTGATCTCAGTGAACTTTTTCTTGAGGGTACGAAAAACTAGCAACAATTCCAAACCTAAAGGTCAGATACTGGCCAAATTTTGAATTTTTATACAGACAGTTGTATTCTACTAGCCAAGTCCTTTCAATGACTGATATCTATATTGATAGGGTTGAAAAAAAATTTTTCGCCATCTTGGCTTTAATATTTCCATAGCTTATTGTATTATTTTTGATAGGCATTTTCATTTGATACCAACATTGTGGTGGTTCCAGGGAATAAAGCCACATTGAATTCTAACTTTTTAATAGCTTACTACGTCTCAATTTCTTTCGTTTGATACCAATATTGTGGGGATTAAAGTGGGTACATTTATAATTACTAGATTTTACTCATTTAGATATTTATTGGACTCCATTTTGTAATCATGGATTTCAAATTTTTTATAGTGTTTTAGTTTGCTTCCTTTTGATGCCAGTCAAGTGCTTTCTTTTATCAATAAAAATATCACTTTCGTATGTTATCCATAAGCTTAAAAATTCGATTTGTGTTTGCAAATTTTAGAAAAAACAAGTAAGAGCACTATATTCGGCTGTGCCGAATCTTTTATACCCACCACCAATTTTGTGTACATTTAAAGCACAATATTTATTATTTTGTTACTCATTATGGTATAATCTTTTTATAATAAAATATGTATCACTTTCTTTGTAGAGGGTGGTTAAATTTTAAGGGCCCATGTTGAAGGTGAACTACAGCCAGTCTTTAAATTAGTTTTCTGCATTTCATTTCACATTTCTCAATCTCAAACTTACTCAATTTGATCCGTGGAAAGATACGCAAATGATCAACGCTTTAAAGTTATTTAGGTTTTTTATGAAAATGGGCGTTCAATTCAAAATGCATTTTGTGCACTTCGTAATTCTTTTGATCAACATAATCATTCAAATTCATCCACAATCGGGAAAATTGTAAAAAATATTTAAATTTCTGCAAAACAGGTCTGTATAAAATGTTAGAAAATCTGTGAATGCCTTCTTAGTTCGTTGAATGGGAACCATTGCTGTTTTTTGCGTTAGTGTGGCAAAAGAGCAGTCAACCTCGACTCATCATCGTGCCCAACAATTGAGCATCAACATTGTCATTGAAAATTTGGACCATCAGATAGAGGAGTGGGGCCAAAAGAAATAATAAATAAAAGAAATAATAATAATTTCCTAAATAATTTGTTTTTTATTTAAATTCAACATCGACCCTTAAAATTTAACCACCCTTTATAACTTCGATATGCTACTAAAATGCTTTTGTAAATGTAGTCTTTCAATGAAAGTGGGCGTTAAAGTAGGCGTGTCAATAAAGTTTCTGCTAATAAATACAACTTAGATATTTTAATATAGTTCTTTATTTTCCCAAAAACTTTATCAATAGAGAAATTACATGAATTTAAGAAAACCCGTTATATGGGAGGTAGGCGTTATAGTGGGCGTGTCACCTAAACTTTTTGGCACAACAACTACATTGACTAGAAGGATATATGTAGTAAATTTCCTCATCATACCTCTAATTTTGTCGGTTTTATGAGCTTTAACATTTCATTAACGGTAGATAACGTAAAAAGTGGGCGTTATAGTAGGCGTCTCAAAGTTATTTTTGCAAATGAGTTCATTTTAGATGTTTCAATATAGCCTTTTATTATTCCAAAATCTTTATTAATAGAGAAATTATATGAATTTTAGGTAAAGCGTTATATGGGAGGTGGGCGTAAAAGTGGGCGTGGCACCTTAATTTTTTTGTACAATAATGACACTGCCTAGGGGGATATACGTAGCAAATTTGATCATCATACATCAAATTTTGTCGGGTTTATGAGCTTTAACATTTCATTAACGGTAGATAACGTGAAAAGTGGGCGTTATAGTAGGCGTGTCAAAGTTATTTTTGCGAATGAATACATTTTAGATGTTTCAATATAGCCTTTTATTATTCCAAAATCTTTTTTAATAGAGAAATTATATGAATTTTAGGTAAAACGTTATATGGGAGGTGGGCGTAAAAGTGGGCGTGGCATCTTAATTTTTTGGCACAATAATGACATTGCCTAGAGGGATATACGTAGCAAATTTGATCATCATAGCTCTAATTTTGGCGGTTTTATGAGCTTTTAAATTTCATTAACGGTAGATAACGTGAAAAGTGGGCGTTATAGTAGGCGTGTCAAAGTTATTTTTGCGAATGAGTACATTTTAGATGTTTCAATATAGCACTTTATTATTCCAAAATCTTTATTAATAGAGAAATTATCTGAATTTTAGGTAAAACGTTATATGGGAGGTGGGCGTAAAAGTGGGCGTGGCACATTGATTTTCCGTTACAAAAAAGCGTCTCACCAAAAAGCAAAGTGTGCTAAATTTCAGAGTCGTACATCAAAATTTGTTGCTTTTATGACGTTTTTGTTTTTAAATATACCGAAAAATACACTGTGCGGTATAAATTTTCGTACATTTTGATCGATAACTCCTTTTTTTGGTGAGAAATATTGTTTTGACTCGAGAAATATATATTCGAAGTTTCATGACTGTACGTTAATCCGTTTGGACACAATATCATTTTATTCGATGTTCGTAGGACACGGTTTTTTCGACCTACTCTTGCATTCCGAGCTATAACTCACTTCCTAATATTCCGATATAGCCCATTTTCAATACCAAACAAACCTTGTCTATAAGAAAGATTCTGGCAAAATTTGAGCCTCCTAGCTTTTTCGGTGCGACCTCTATCGTGCTTTCAACAGACGGACAGACGGACGGACATAGCTAGATCGTCATCAAATCAAACCCTGATTCAGAATATATATACTTTATGGGGTCTAAAATGGATATTTCGATGTGTTACAAACGGAATGACAAAATGAATATACCCCCACCATTTTTTTGGTGGCGGGTATAAAAATACAGAAGTAGTTGTATTAGTGTGCTTATATCTCAGTTAGTTTTTGGCCGACTTGTCAGTTTTTCCCAATAATAGTTTTTGAGACTACAATCTACATTTCAATGTCTTTAGCGTGTCCAAAGATTAATTGGAAGCTTTACTAACTTAATATATTTAATATATAACCTATAACTTTGACGATTAGCTAACGATTTGTTAAAAAAATTTCTTTAAAAATAGCCCTAGAGACATATCATATCTAAAAATGTCAACAAACAAACAAACAAATTATCATACGGATAAACGTTTTTTATTTTAATTGTTAAAATATAGGAAAAACAGAAGTGGACGTGTTTATTTGCTCATATCTAAGAAAGTTATAGGGCGATTGTGCTGAATTTCAATAGCAATTCATCCCCGGATAATTGCAAAAGATTTGTACCACATATAGATCTAAATATACAATATGTGGGGGCTTCAAAAAGTTATTTCAACAAAATCTCGGACAGACGGGTAGAAGATCATCGCTCAATCAACACCTCTAGTCATAAACTGTGAGAAAACATATATTTTATGGGATCGGAAATTAAATTTGTAGAAATTGCAAACGAATGTGTATATAATATAACTGCTATACATTAGCAAGAATAATAAAATATAATTCTTTTACTTCTCTTAAAAGTATTCGAACAAATAAATTGTGAACAACTTCTCAAAAATAGAACATTATATCGACTATTTTAAAATTATAATTCTAGATTTTCAATTTATTCAAATAAAGTATTTATCAAAATATTTATTGAGAAACTCAATAACTAAAAAAATTTTATAAAAAATCAAAAATTTATTTAAAATAAAAATCAAACAGACAAACAATTGAGTTATTGTGGTGGCCAATGCAAACAATTAATAAATTAATTAATAAACTGCTTTAACAAATTTAAATTTGTCTATAACAAAAGGTTTATATATTTGTATCAATTTACTTACTTCTACAAATGAAAGTAAAATCAAAAATAACTGTAAATAATTTTTGCAATTAATTATATCTGTTTGTTTGCCTTTTAACATTTTCAGTTTGAATTAATGTAAAATAAAGACCATGAAATGTTAATTGAGCGACAGCCATAAAGAGGGTCATTGACAAAGTCAAAGCTTTTTAATTTGGTGGTTCAATGTATGTGTGTGTGGGTGGGTGTGCATTATGACCATATTTATAAATAAATATTAATTATACCTTCACACGACAGTTTGTCATTTCGTGTGCAATTTCTACAATATTAATATTCGACTCTATATAGTAAACATTTTCTGAAATCTTATGAAAAGTTTATTCTATTGAGGATTGTCCGTCTTTCCATTTCTAGATGCATGAAAACGTCAGCAAACATAATTGTCGCATTTGGGACGATACTTATCTACACGAGATCGAAGGAATGCATACCGAAATTCATTGTTTTGTATTTGCTTTTCGCTGACAGTATTATCTGTCTATATTTCTTCAAGGAATATATTGGCCAGGTCATTATTGCAAATGGTGAGTTCTATAGGTTGATAATTACCAACTTCTTTTAGCCTGAATTGGATGCTACATTGAAAATTCTGTACAATCGATTTGAGGGCATAGTCATCTCATGTAGAAATATTATGAACTGGACTATAAAACCGAACAATTAAATAAAATTAGTTTTTTTTTTTGAGTTTTTTAAATCACAAGCCTATGCTTATAATACATCGTATATACATAATGGCATCAATAATAATAGGCCTTTGTAGGTTAGGTTAGGTAGAACAGGCAGCTGTTGTGCAGCTCACTTGGGTTATATTGGTCCCTTTGTGATACCTGAATAGAAAAGTAAGAATAGAATAGAAAAGAGAGAAGAGAAGCAGACAAGTCCAGAGTCTCTGGCGGGAATCGAACCCGCAACCCCCAAACTAGCAGACCAGCACACTACTGACTAGTCAACCAAGGCACCCTATAGGCCTTTGTAACGACTTTTAAATTTATAGAAAGAGATTATTAGGGGACCCATTAGTAAGACACCGCCTACCATGTTTTATTATACAACTAATTTCATTAACAACGATACCCATTGTAGAACCAAATTTATTTCCTTCTTATAAATAATGTGTTTTATTATTAGTCCGGGAAAAGTATTTTTACAGCGGACGTGATGCTGTGCGCCATAAATTTTCTAAATAAAACAAAGGTACCTAGAAGATTAGAGTCAACTTACAGCAAATAGAGTGAATATTTATACATTTATATTTTCGAAAGCTATATTAACTTATTTGATCGCCTTAGGGCTTAGCAAAGTCGACAAAATTGTCAAGTAAAGTTTGTATGGCACCGTATTGACACGCCAGATTTGGTGTCTCTTAGAATGAGGCTAAGAGGGTTAGGTGTATTAGATCCACCCCTAAGCCGTGAAGTATCTCAGCAGATTGTTCGGTTTGTTAGAGAGGTTATCCAATATATAGTTGCCAAGGATCCTGTGTCTCTTGGCAATAAGTACAGGACATTAAAAAGCAATTCCTACGTCTCCAAAGCCAAACAAGCTACAATGGTCGGTCAAGGGAAGTGCGATAATATAAAGTGATCCGCCAATACCAACTGCTACATCGAGCTGTCACGCCATATGCTATCAGCCCTATCCCACTTACTACTAGAGAGAATTTATAAATTAAATATTTTTAAATGATATTTTTACCAGAATTTTTGTTATTTATTTCAATGTCTTATGTTTAGAATCATTGTGCATCTTAAGCTTTGTTCACATCCGGCAAATATTTGCCCAATCAAGTTAACTTAATTTGATTTTCCTAACATCAAATATAGTAAAAAATAAGTAAAAGTGCTATTTTCGGCCGTGCCGAATCATATATACCCTTCACAACGTGTAGTCATGCAATAACAATTGTATCACTTTTCATCTCATTAATATGACATACGTACATATGTACATACATACATATTTATATGTTTCATTTTTTAATGACTTTATCCGGTTAAAAACATCCCATTGTAAATTAAGTTTATAAATTAATGTTTAAAGAAAAAATAAAAAAAAATTTGTATTGTCTTAACTGGGATTCAAACCTAAGTTCATCCAGTTTGTATTGGTGTGAAAGTGGATCGGAAATGAAAATAGTAGAAATTTCACACGGAATGACAAACCTATATACTATACCGTTACACTCACTGTGAAGGGTATGAAAATTGGTTTAACGTAAGAGAAATTTTAATTAAATAAACTTTTGTTTACGTATATTTTGTCAAATATTTTTCTAATGCGAACAAACGCTATGTATATTATTTATGTTTTATTTTAGTCAATATGATTGTCAGTTTGCTAATTATGTGTGTTAGATATGAGGTGTTAAATTATAAACACTTTTCTATTAATATTAAATGTCAACAGCTAAATATTATACGTCATCATTAACATAAATTAAAATAAAACTATTTGAGGTCGGCGTAACAAGAAATCATTTACAAAAAATATATTTTTAATACTCATCGGCAAAACAAAGGGGTAGGGTAGGTAAATTAATTTCAACATTTCGTTGGTAACACTTCTAGTAACTCATTTAAGTTCTGTTTAATACTGTTGCACCTAAACGCATGAACCTAAAAGCCAGTTATAATTTGAATTTGTAACTTGATAACACGAATCTGATTCGACGAGTTTTCAAAAGAGTTTCTGGAGCCAAATTACGGCATTCGATCAAAATCGAAATTTTACTCGAACGATCGAGTTCGCTGTGCTATAGGTATAGAGATTCTAATAAGAATATTCAAATTTCGATCACCTTCGAATGCCGTAATTTTTCCCCAGATTCATACCGGATGGATCTGAATACGACAAAGGCCTCCGACCTCCGGAGAATGCCATCCAGATATTTACTGACGGATCGAAATCACATGCTGGAACTGGATATCTGGTATCTTTTTAATCCAGTTTGGTTTGGAATTGTCCCTGAGGCTACCGGATTATTGTAGCGCGATACAGGCCGAATTAATTGCTATTAAGACAGCCGCGGAACAGATTCAGTATAATGGAATATCTGGCAGGGATATTTATATATTTACTCACAGCAAGGCGGCTAATAGGTCCCTTGAGAGTGTGTACAGTACATCGAAACTTGCCCGGGAATGCCGGGTGTCTCTTAAGGAGATAGCGAGACATTTGATGGTTACCCTTGTGTGGGTTCCAGGATATAGGGATATTGATGGTAATAATAGAGCTGATGCACTTGCAAAAGACGGTACTACATTACATTCGGTTGAATCCAGTTGTGTTTTGGGTATTCCCTTATCGAAGGGTAAGCAGCTAATCTCGCATCCATTCTATTTGGATGCCAAGGAAAGATGGGTGAGAGAACCCACTTGTTTGGAAACCAGAAAAATCTGGCCTGACATTGATGTGCATAGGACGCAATATGCAGCGAATATGCCCCGAATCCACCATAGGAACCTCATAGCGGTCATTACCGGACACTGGCCTATAGGTACACATGCGAAAAGGCTGAATATCCCTTACAACGACTTCTGTAGAAGTTGCGATAACGAGGAAGAGGAGGAGACAACTAAATATCTTCTCTGTAATTGTCCTGCATTCGGGGACCTGAAACATCAGATTCTAGGTCAGCGAACACTTGTAAGTAAAACTTGTCTTTCCGCAGTTAATCTGGAAAAGATCCACACCTTCGTAAACAGGACAGGATGGTTGAGGAACGACGGCCAGAGGACATAGACGAACGGGCGTTGGTGCCTACGGTATCACAACGGGACCCTCGGAGGACCCAAGTGAGCTATGCCTTCGGGCGGCTGCCGGATCTAACCTAACCTATATTGATGGCAGATACTTTTGTCCTAAAATATTAAATTTAATAAAATAGGCAAATACTGTCTATAGTTTAAATAAACGTTAAGCATCGTTTATACATCAACCCAAAACTTTGTATCTGTTTTAAATATCAATTGCATGTAATATATGCTGGCGTTGGGTGCTAATGATTCTGCTTAGCCAAACATTGTACAAATTCTTACTTGTTTTAATTTTGAATTCAAATGTGGTTAACAAAAACGTATTCAAATACAATTTTCATAAACGATTGGCTAAATTATTAAGTAAATTCTTTTGAAAATATAAATATAGAAAAAAATGAACAAAATACGAATACTTCGAATTACATTAATCTTATTCGATTGTTTATGTTTTAGACCGTTGAGATTGTTACTCGTACACAACTCGTATCCGATAATTCGATCAAGTGACAGTTTAAATTTGTCACCGTAATACGAACGGCATTCCATGTTAGATTTTGATTATTTTGTTTGTCGTTGTATCAAATTATGTACCGTTATGTATAATCAAATTGTAGTTGTTGTTGAATACAATAATTCGCTATAAATTGTTGTTGTTGTTGTTGCTAGTATTTTACATATCTGGCTTATTGCCATACCAAAAGGCATGACAAACCAATAACTAAACAAACTAACCATTATGATGCCTTGGCCAACTACACTTTACTGCACGAGCCAGCTAAGTACGATATGTTTGTGCAAGTGCTAGTCAAAGCAGAATTTAGTTGCCAACCAGGCCTCCTGACCAGCAGCAAATTGTAACCAGATCTAATATATTGTCCAAAAATTATACAAAAAGTTTTTTTTTTATTTATTTTTAACCCTGAAAATGTTACGAATACTTTTATATTTAACTTATCTATGTATGTATGTCTTGTTGAATTCAAACACAAAAGCATTAACGCTTATAAGTAATCAACAGTTAATGATTGGAGTTTCATTGTTTCAAATGAAATTTGAAAGAACTTAAAGTTTAATTGACTAATAATAATTTATTAGTTACCTAAAGATTAACTGCCTTATTCATAAAAATTATTTTAAGGTTATTAAAAAAGTTTTACAAAACTGTTATTTTAACAAATTTGTTTTTTAAACATTTTATTAATTTTGTTAATTTCTTTTGGGGCAATTTAAATATTAATTACCAGGGTTGCCCTTTAAAATTGCTTTTCAAAATATTTTCCATCAAGATCGATACACTTTTTTATACGTGTGAACCAATTTTCGTAGTACTTTTTCCATTCCGAGTGGCATACCTCTACAACATACATTTTAATCGCATCAACTGCTTCATTAGGTATCGAAAAACGTTGATCTCGAAATTTATTTTTTATTTATTTATTTATTTAAATTTTGGCAACCAAGCCTCTAGGCCATAATTGGCTACAAACTTCTACTAACAAAATATTTACAATGCTTTTTACTTAAACTATGAAAATATAAAGTAATAATTTAAATACATATATGTGAATATAAAGGAATTAAAAATATAATGATAAGAAAATTGCACAGAAATTATAGGCCAAACTAACTAAACTCGAGACCAAGATTGAAATATGTAAATGGATAGAGAATGGTCATTCAATTAAGTACTATTATCAGACAACTCGCGAAAAAGTTTTTTCCTAAAGGAATCAATATTAACATCAAACGTCCTTAAAGTATCCGATAACCTATTATAAGTTCGTGCCACCCTCACACAAAAAGATCGTTCCAAAATTGAGGTCAATCTTGGTATGATCAACTGTCCTTTTCTATTAGATCTACAAAACCTAAAAAACTTAACTAAACATTCAGGTATCTGCAACTTATATAACTTATAAAAGTGTAAAATATTTCTAAAATTTATAAATTCCATAAAAGAAAATCCTAAAAACTTCAAAACAAACGATGATATATGCTGACCAAATCTGACAGAGTACAGGAACCTAACCACCCTATTAAATATAAACCTTAGTCTCTTTATAATATATCCAAAGGTACCTGTGTACACTTCTAAGCCATACAAAAATATTGGCATAATAAGAGCATGAACAACTTGTTTCTTTATATTAAAAGGCAACGATAAATTTAAACTGTATAACTTACGTAAAGTAAAGTTAATTCTAGATATAACAAAATTGACATGACTCTCAAAATTCAGACCTGAGTCAAGAATAACACCAAGGCATTTAATTTTATCAACAAATTCTATCAAAGTACCATCCAAAGTTACAGAAAAACTATTTTTAATGCTTTTACCAAAGATAATTGCCTTTGACTTTCTAACATTAACTGAAAGACCATTATCAGAAATCCAGCATGATAACAATCCAGATGTATAATCAATCATGTTCTGGAAAACATCAGGGAACTCTGTTCTGCCTATAAACAACAACTGAACATCGTCAGCAAATGAAAAAGGAACACACATATTACACGATATCTTATCAAAAAGATCATTCATAAATATTATAAAAAGCAAAGGCCCAAGGACAGATCCCTGAGGAACACTACTGTGAACTGAAAGCATTGAAGAAGCACGACCACCACTATATACAAACTGCTTTCTACCAGAAAGATAAGAAAAAATTAATTTACAAGCAGACCCCGAGAAACCATAATACATATGCAGTTTTTTAACCATAATGGAATGACTTACTTTATCAAAAGCTTTAGCTAAATCTAAGGATAACAACACACAAACACCCTTGTCAGAAACACTTTCTCTAATATGCTCAGTTAAACCTAGCAATAAAGAAGTAGTATGTTCGCTAATAAAATTAAGTCATTGGATTCTAAGTAAAAACTTTACGGCGGATGACTCATTAAATCAACGCTTTGAGTCTGAGCCGAAGTGTGCAAGATCGCATTGTCATGGGGTCATAGAAAGATTTTTTAGCGGATGCTGCTACGACATGGTTAGGTGGGCAATTGGAGAGTAAACATCTATCTCTCGTGAGTTCTTCGTGTGGTGGAGTCCGTCATAGTATTTTATGTAGTTGTTTTTATGTTCTCTTTGTTTTATGAGCGATGCGTGGCCAGTGAGAAGGTTGGAACCAACCTGAGCTTTCGGCACGAGCAGGCTATCCGGAAACCTCGCTGGGCCAAAACGGTTCGTAACATAAATGGCAAATGGCGAAGAACGATCCATTCTTGGCGGTTGGTTTATCTTCTTTCTCTGGCTAAAAAATCCTTGTTTACCATTCAGAAGTCACTGTTCTATGTTGCATTAATTAAACGATTGATAAACCTCCAGTTTATCCGAAAAACTGGCTTTGTTTTGAAGTGCTTCGAGTCCGCGTGACTCTGGTAGGATTTTGCTCTTCTTGAAAGACCTGTACAGTCGATCTCTGCTTACTCGCCGACTCATGCGTAAAGAGCCACAATTCGCTACTTGTAACAATATCATAAATATGTTTTAAAGCACCGCGATAGTATTTTTTTAACATTTCTTGGGACGAGCCTTTTTTTTTTAGCGATTTTCGAATTATGTTAGATCAAAAGCGAACAAATCATGTTTACAGCCAAATGTTAATGCAATATTAAATGTTTACTTTTCCCACTTAAGGTTGCCTTATTGTCACGATAATTTATTCACGAACAGCATCAAAGTTTTTCGTAAGAACAACCGATTTCGAACGACTTTAACGAAACTTATCATTGAGCGAACTACAATCACGATTGAATTTAGTAAACCTCCGATAAACACTTGTCCTTATTGGTGATTTATCGCAAAAAACGGATTGAGTTTATCGATGCACTGTTGTTGATTAAATTCACGTCAAAATTTGTAAAGTAATCGCACGAAAATGTTTACGATTTTATTCCATATTTTGGCCGACATGAATTCTTCAAGTTACTGGTAACAACTCAAAAAGCGTTTGTACGTAAAACGTTCGACGTAGGAATATAATATAATGTCACACTTTACTACAGGAACATCAGTTGTCGTATTGCACCGAAATATGAAAGGCAACCCTCATATTTGAGCAAAAACTAAATTAAATTTGTCACTATGTTTGGCAAATTTGCACACAAATCTAGCAGATACACAGTAACACAATTGTGGGTACAAGCCACTATTGTACTTAAAAATAATACGGCGCACCACAATTTATAAGGTAGTGGCAGTTAGGGGAATACTTTATTATTTTTTATGTATGGAGTTTCAAATTCCAAGTCATAGTGTTCTTTTAACGCCACCTATAACTTAAATTTTTGATATAAAATGGATTTTCCAAAAACCTGCTTTATTTTGACATTTTTAAAATATAATTTACAATGGTCACGAAAATCTATAAAAGTGTTATGTAAAGTATAGCCGATGGAAAAACATTTCAAAATAATGTTACCGGTACGTTGACAAACATGCCAACGGGTGGCCCAAGCCTTAGGGAATCGAAGGAAATTATAAAAATGAACACGTCAACTCTTAGGGGATTAACTAGTTTAATAACATGTCATAGGAAGTTGATAACAAGCTCTCATGAGACATTCGAATAAAATGATGTGTAGGCCATGCAAAGAAGTAAGTGAGACTTTGGAACATACACCCAGAACACAGAAAATCACATGCATTGCCAAACGAATGGTTTAGTTCCTGCAATCGAACTTTCCATTTGTGTTTATAAAATTTTTATTGCAGGAATCATAATTTATTAGTGCTGACTTCATATTTATATTCCGTAACGAAATTCTGTAGAAACAACCGTAAAATTCTACTATTACAACGAAACTATGCGATTGGACACAATTGCGGTACTCACAACCGATGCTGTTTTCTCGGAGTACCTTTGTCAATGTCCTGCACTCGAGAACTTTAACGTGGAGACAATGCCAAACTTAGAATTCCTAAAGAAATAAAATTGAAAATTCTTAAGGAACTATATTGATGGAACTACTTTCTTGACTTAGTCGAAATATTAGCAGAGTTTGGGATTATGGTTGTGTAGAGGCATTTTTCATTCCTTTAAAGCACACAACATGCCAATTGGTCATGTCATGTATACCATCTGTCATTTGCTTGGCCTTTATAACGAACCTCTTTTTCAACCTAACCTATACGCTTTAATTACCTTTTGCTTCGCTGTGTGAAGCTCCCATACGATTCGATCAACAACCCTGATATGGAAAATGTAAAATTTTTCAATGTGACGGCTCTGTGTTTCTCCATTAATAAACATTGACATTTTTAAGATTCCTTTTTCATCTTTTAAGTCTTCTTTTATAATTGTATCGAGTAATAAGTATTTACTTTTCTGAACGACATGAAAAATTATACGTTGTTCCGAAGAATAAAAGAACCATTTCTCTTTGAATTATTAATTCTAGTAAAATAATTTAGACACAAAATATGATGTCGAGATGTTAAAAAATCACCACAGAAAAGTAAACGATATCAATATCAACACAGTTGCCATATTTTGTTACACATAGCAGAAAAAATGTCAACTTTAATTCAAAAACTTTATATTCAAAAATTTAACGTAAGTTTAACTTATCTTTAGCTTATCGGTCACTTTTAGTTTGAATTGTAGTTATAACAATGTCCAATATGTCCAATATCAACCTATTTTTAGCTATAAGCAAGTTATAATAATGGGCCTAAGTACTTTTGCCACTTAATTATCGAAAATGTTCCAGGCTCATATAGACTTCTAATACTCTTCTCCCCTATACTTCATGTATTCTTCACTTTGCGAAATCATAACATTAAGCCAATGTTGTATACCAACACTTCTTCATTCGTTATCATTCTTACGACATAATTGGTCTCGACAAGAAGAAATCAACTCATTATCAAACGAAATCTTAACATTTCTAATTATGGACTTTATGAACAATAACAACAATCACAACAGCAATAATAAAAACCACTGAATCTTGTCTATGATACTTTATCTATAGGAAAAAATCAACAAAAATATTTTAATTCATAAGTACACCTGAGAAGCAATTATTTGTATCAACATGAAGCGTCCAAACGTAAACATTTACACATGCATGTGTACATATGTGAGTACAAATATATGATTGCACTTTTAATAATAAATGTTTTGTGAGAAAATATGTTTAAACATACTTCAGATATACGGGTGTGTATGTTAACATTAGACCGTACCGAAAATAAAAAGTTCGCCCTATAACTCATAAGATATTTTTGCAGGGTAATTTTAATTTTTATGGTAAACGTAAAGGTCACACTTTTACAGTTTTCGTTATATCGTTGGTATTTGCAATCGGATATTTTTATGGTATGGATATATCGATGAATTTGTCGATGTTTTTCTTCAAAAATTATTTAATACAGTTATCGCATTACTGAGAACTAATGGATAAATTTTTGGACAGGGTATTTAAGATTTATGACTTTTAGAGCAAAAATATAATGTAATCGAAACAAAAATATCGATATATCTGATATTCAGAGCCGACTGTTATGCCGAATGTAAAACAAAAAATTAAAAACTTTTCTTTTTCGAAATTGTCTTGCAAAAATGAAGAGTGTCAAAAATGAAGAGTTACGCTAGACTTGATTTGTCGACATTTGTTCAATAAAATGTTGGGAACCTTGAAACTAATATGACAGCTAACAGTTTGAAATTGGTAAATATCGATCGTTACACAATGAAACAACATGTCTTCATAAGGGCCATGACTGACTATCCTACAAATCGTGCGATTATGTCAAATAAAAATCTGAAAGGTTTCTGTCATACATGAAAACCAGTAAGAGCGCTATATTCGGCCATGCCGAATCTTATATACCCTTCACAACGTGTAGTCATGCAATAACAGTAGTTTGTATCACCATTCATCTCATATGAAATACGTACATACATGTAAAAAACATACATATATAAAAACATCCCATTGTAAAATTAAAAATTTGCGTATGTATGTTAAAAAAGAAATTAAAAAAAAAATAAAAAATTTTTAAAAAAATTTAAAAAAAATAATTAAAATATGTTTAATACATACATATATAAAACAAACAAAAAAAATAAAAAAAAAATTAAAAAAAAATAAAAAAAAAATAATAAAAATATAAATAATATATTAAATAAAAAAAAAATTAAAAAAATTTTTTTTGGCTCAGCTGGGATTCGATGCCACGTTTTCTCTAATCAGTATACAAGTTTGTATGTATGTATGTTGTTGTTGTAATGTTGTTTTTTTGAAAAAAAATCGAGGTGGTCGTGGGTTTTTGCTCATATCCCAGTTGTTTATGAACCGATGTTTCTGATTTTCAATACCGATGTACTCCCGAATATTTATGATTTTTTAATACTTCACCCGGGTCCATGCGATATCGGGGGGCTTCAAAAAGTTGATTTCAACATACACACGGACAGACGGACAGACTGACAGAGCTTAATCGACTCCCCTTTTCATAATCTTTCAGAAAATATATACTTTATGGGGTCGGAAATGAAAATTGTAGAAATTTCACACGGATTGACAAACCTATATATACCCTTTTTCACTGTGTGAAGGGTATAAAAACGCAACAAGATGTGTGATTGGATGCCAAACTGTCATAATTGCTTACAAAAGGCTACTCTTATCGCACAGAAACTATTATTTGATGAAAATTTTCAAAAGATTATCAAATAGGACACGTTGTTCAATAATTCTGTCACACATGTTGACTCTTTGTCCACACTATCACAATTTCTCAACACACATACAACTTTGGACATATCGAATGACTAAATCTGATAGCTAGTCATGGCCTTTATTAAACAATTTTTCAAAAATCATGAAATCTTGAAAGCCGCAGTTCAAAAATTTCATACAAAATATTGTCGGAATAGTGTTTTAACATCTTCAGTTGTGAAGAGACTAATTAACAAGTAACAGTGCTATATTCGGCCGTGCCGAATCTTATATACCCTTCACAACATGTAGTCATGCAATAACAATTGTTTGTATCACCATTCATCCCATATAAAATACGTGCATACGTACACGTTAGAATAAATGTGGCATCGAATCCCAGCTGAGCCAAAAAAATTTTATTTTATTTTATTTAATATATTATTTATATTTTATTATTTTTTTTATATTTTTTTTTTAATTTTTTTAAAAAAATTTTTAAAAAATTTTTTAAAATTTTTTTTTAAATTTTTTAAAAAATTTTTTTTTGTATTTTTTTTTATTATTTTTTTCTTAATTTTAATTTTTTTTTTTTTGTAATTTTTTTTTGTTTGGTATGTTTTTTACATGTATGTATGTATGCATGTTGTTGTTGTAATTGTGAAAAAAAACGAGGTGGTCGTGGTTTTTTGCTCATATCTCAGAAAGTTATGGGGCGATTGTGCTGAATTTCAATAGCGATTCATTCCTGGATATTTCCAAGAGATTGATACCATATATAGATCTGAGGAACATATAGTTGCTTCTAAAAGTTGATTTCAACCAACACACGGACAGACGGGCAGACGGACAGACGGACAGACGGTCAGGGCTTAATCGACTCCTCTATTCATAAGCTTTCAGAAAATATATACTTTATGGGGTCGGAAATGAAAATTGTAGAAATTACAAACGGAATGACAAAGCTATATATACCCTTGTACACCACAGGTGAAGGGTATAAAAAAATTTAGGGATAGTAGATCAGTTGAAGACGCCAAACACACAACAAGACGCCAATAACAATCAGCTATTCAGATGTCAATATTGAAACTGTACTTGATAGTGTCAGTGACAATTCAGGAATCTCAATTCTGCGTCTTGGACAAGAATTGAAAATTTCAAGAAATTCTCTACAGCATATACTAATTAAAGATCTGACTACCTATGCTTTAATTTTTTTAAATATTAATCAAAAATGTAGACATATTCTATCGTTTAACGCTCAATTTATACCAACTTTAAGCTGTCAGTTGTCAAGTTGTTTTTTAGAGTTGCCAACACTATACTGCACAAATGGTGACATATTAAAATCACGCGTTCATTATGGGACACGCTTTATTTTATATTCTAAGTAGCACGGCGAAGTTTTTTTTGCTGCTAAGGTGGTACACTCTAATATAAAAGTATATATTTATGTACGCATGTGGATTACAGACCATTAACTTTTCGGAAGAATTTTGCCATACGTGGTGACTTTTATTAAACCATATAAAAAAGCAAAATGAAAGAAAAAATCTAATATTTATATGGAGAGACAAACATAGAACAATCCATACAATAAAAAATAAAACATTATTTTTTCAAACACTTAAACACGCAACACGAGAATAATTCAAAATTCATACCAAATCACGAACATAAATTACGAAATACATGTGAAAATACCTTGTTACTGAGCATGAGGACGTAACGATACGTTACGTTCCTTTTCTTTGTATTCTTTTCTAACTTTGCTTTTTGTTGTAGTTTTTTTTTCCATTAACGTAAGCAGAGATTTGAAAACTCTTTTGGTAAACTTTTTGTTTGTTTCTATATTTTCTATTTATAGCAGCGTTCTTTAATCAAAAAATTTTAATAAAAGGAAATTGTAAAGCAATGGCCTTTAAACAGGTTTTTTTTTAAATTTTGTAAAAACAGCGAATTTATCGAAAATTTTGTTATAAAATTCACTTTTTTTAAGAAGTGTCAATTAAGCAAAAATTACTAAATTATTTAATCAGTTTGAAGAGAAAATTTATTAAAAATGTTGTATAAAAACTGTATCAGTATAGAATCAATGGAAAGACTTTGTCTTTAAATATAGACGGTCGAACATTTGGAGGGAAAACATCTGGAATTGTCTTTTTTATAAGCATTTACACAGACTAATATGTTGTCGGCAATATTTCTTAATTATTGTTATTATTTGATTTTCATTTTTTTAGTCAACAAAGTGTGTTGACGATTACCGAAAACAAAAACGATTTTTTTCTTTTAAAATATTCGTTCGTCTAGACCCAGACTGTGATTAAAAAACTTGCAAAACCATTTAAATGGAAAATTCATCCAAATCTTTTTATACCCTTCACACAGTGAAAAAGGGTATATATAGGTTTGTCATTCCGTGTGAAATTTCTACAATTTTCATTTCCGACCCCATAAAGTATAAATTTTCTGAAAGCTTATGAATAGGGGAGTCGATTAAGCTCTGTCAGTCTGTCCGTCTGACCGTCTGTCCGTGTGTATGTTGAAATCAACTTTTTGAAGACCCCCGACATCGCTCAGACCCGGGTGAGGTATTAAAATATCAGAAATATTCGGGAGTAGAACGGTATTGAAAATCAGAAACATTGGTACATAAACAACTGAGATATGAGCAAAAACCCACGACCACCTCGATTTTTTTTTCACAAAAACAACATTACAACAACAACATACATACAAACAAACGTGTATACTGGTTAGAGAAAACGTGGCATTTAAATTTATTGCAATAGAGCGCATAACCTGTCAATTGATCATACGTGCACACCTAACACGATTTAGGCTTTTAGTGCTCCTCTATTTCAACCTAACCTAAATTTATTGCAAATTTCCCACTTAATTTTTAAAGCATTAATTTTTTGATAATTAGAAAATATTAAAGGTTTTTTGTGGAGAATTTCTAATATTTAAAATAATTTATCAAAAACTATATCGTTGGTCACAAGTAGAAAGGCCCTAACTCAAATATTTGTAACTTTACAGAAGCAGGTAAAAATATAACAGAAACTGTATTATTCTAATTAAACTTCTTTTGTAAAATTGCTTGAAAACTGCTATTTTTGATACTATTTCGTTAAATTTTTGTGTGGAGCTGTATTTGTGTGAAATGTATAGGAATCATAGAAAAACTCAATTTCGAAAAAAACGAGTTGGGCCTTCATTCTTGTGACCAACTATATAAATGTATATATGATGAAAGATATTAAGAGTTTAACGGAAATTTCCTAAGACGAGAGAATTTATTCTAAACCCTTTAGGGTTCACCGTGGACTACTCAGCTGTGTGCTAGTCTATGCTTGCGATTTTGTTTTCAGCCAGAGATATTGATCTGTTACACTAGAAAGCGCAGTTTGAAACAGAATAGCATCTGGAAAATCCATCTGCAAAAGCACGGCCAGTAATGTTAACAACAAAAACATAGTGGCTGCTTCACGAAATGTTTGAAATTTTAATGAAAATATGGTAACATTGTTAATAGCACGAGTGACTTAAGATAATAAAGTGTTTACAAAGAAATTCTCTACAATAAAAAATATTAGATAATTCGCGACTGACTTTTGCGCTGTCTCTTAGATGCAAATTTGTATGGAAAACTTTGTTTAGTCGAAATTCTGTATGATTATTATATCCATTTCCATTGCAGGTTTATAAAGTTTACCAATTGAAAAACTTTTGCCTGCACTAACCCAACACCCAGGGTATTTAAGGGTAATGTTCGAAAAAAAATTTGTTTACCCTTTTCGTATATTGATAAGCCGTTTCATTCGTAGCTATGCCCACTTGTCTCATAACCCACATCATTATTTTATTATTTATAGAAGCACACTTATTAAGCTTCAAAATATGCTCAAGCAACAATAAGGAGTTCACATCTATCCGACGCTCAAGTTTTACCGGGTATTTTTTTCAGTGGTATAGAACTTCGAATTGAAATAAAACACAAGAAAATCGTTTTAATGACCATCAATTTGGCTTTATTGGAAGGATAATTTTATGCCATTAATGTTTAAATATGATTTCAGGCATGTGGCCGCCGCGGCTGGTTCGAATAAAGTCAATTCTACAGGTCCAATTTTTAACCACTTTTTCGAGCATATGGGGCCGTATGTCGGCAATAACGCCACGAATGTTGGCTTCCAATTCCCCTAACGTTTCTGGTCTGTTGGCGTAGAAGAGCGACTTCACATATCCCCAAAGAAAATAATCCAATGGTGTTAAATCACACGATCTTGGTGGCAAATTGACAGGTCCATTCCGCGAAATTATGCGCTCATCGAATGTTTCCTTCAATAAATCGATTGTGGCGTGCGCTGTGTGGCATGTAGCGCCGTCTTGTTGGAACCACAACTCATCCACATTCATGCCATCCAATTCGGGAACAAAATAGTCGGTTATCATGGCTCTATACCGGTCTCCATTAACGGTAACTGCCTCTCCAGCATTATTTCGGAAGAAGTATGGCCCAATGACTCCACCAGCCTATAGAGCACACCAAACAGTCAGTTTTTGTGGATATAATGGCGTCTCAAGGGTCGCATGTGGATTCTCTTCACTCCAAATGCGGCAATTTTGCTTGTTGACGTAGCCATTCAACCAAAAATGAGCCTCATCACTGAACAAAATTTTGCGATGAAAATCAGCATCGAGATCAATCTCAATTTTCGAAATAAATTTGCACGATTTGCAAGCGTTGTTCTTTTGTCAACCTGTTCATGATGAAATGGCAAACCAAACTGAACATAAATGACATTAGAGTTGCCAGATTTGACCACAAAATGCCAGTTTTATCTCTATTCGAAAAACAAACCTGTAAAAAAACACCCTTTATAACCGTCTTGTTATTAAGTGCAAGAAGAATTTTCTTCCCTTGTACTTGAAACTGCACCAGTTAATCCAGCACTAACAGTAAACAAAGACGTACTTTTTCACACTCAGGTGCGTGATAAGTTTAACTCTAGTAAGTATACACTAGCACCTGCCTTCCCGTCCGCAAAGGAAACATCAATAAACCAACAATAAGTTTAAGGATCCATCCGTTTTAAGTTCGATGTGCGATGTAGTTTTTTGACCCTTTACACTTGAATCATGTGCTCCATTGGCCTCTTAGTCACGCTAACCTCTATATGTGCCACCTCACTGAAGACGATTTCCTTTATAAAATGACCAATTAGCTATTATTGCTTAACCAACCTTTCAGGCGTATTGACGACGCTTTGTCTTCAGATCTTGAATCAATTGAACCTTTTAAGTGTGTAAATTAAAATCTTAATTCAAAATTCGCATCAGTGTTGTTCGTGAGATGTTCAATTGTTGGTCACGATGACGAGTCAAGGTCGACATTATAAAAAAAATTTCTTAAACATAATTTTTGAATAAAACCAATTACAAATAACGCTCCACTTTGGGAATCACAGCTTTTAAAGTCATTCATTAAACTTTTTCAGTTCCTAGTTTTATGTGTGAAATTTTGTTCTTTCAAAGGTTTTGGCTGTTTTGCTGCTGGTATCGTTTATTTTTTCTTCACTTAAAACCATAGAATTTACCAACTTCGAGCCAACCATTCACAACAACGTCATTGGTAGTCACTGCATTAGCAATGATGACAATAACTGACTGTCATTGCATAAATTGACAACGCAACCAGATTATTGCGTTTTAAGAAGTGTATAACACGGCAATTTGAAAACATTATTTGCTACAAGTATAAAATTTATATTTGGGATTGGAAGAAGAGGCAAATTTCTTTTAAAAAGAACATAAAAATTATATTCCCACATAAAAATATAGATTTTCTTAAATCCCAGTAGTTTTGCCATTTTTGATTTTAGCAAAAGTTTTGCAGTTTGTACTTCTAGATTTCCTACTGTGGGTTTTCATAAAATGTGTAACACTGTTTGATTTTGCATGCAAAACATATCGTTAAGCATAAAATTTTCGTTTTTATTTATATTTTCTTTCAATATTTTTAAAAGAAAAAGAATTATACGAGTGCTAACAAACTAACGCAATTTGTCGTCACTTGGCTTTAATGTCGATTATTTGTTTTTGATTTTATTCTGGACAATAATACCTGACTCCTTGTTGCTTTTCATGCTCGCCCTGTTAAAAGTTCACACAAATGTGTGTTTGTGTGTATATAGTGGCAGCTGCTGCCACTTCTTTTCAATCGTTTTAGTTGTTTATGTATTTCACAAACGTGTGGTTATGGCCATGGCCAAAAGCCAACAGAACAACAATAAAATAACATTCTTACTTCTCGTAAGAGTAGCATTTGTTGCATGCACAATTTGCTTATCGATCACATGCTTAATTTGTTCTAGGCGCCAAAAATGCGTTCAATTCATGCAGCCAAACCAAATTCAATGAACCAAACAACCATTCAAAGTGCAAAAATATCAATTCACCGATTTTGAATTGTGTAATAAAATTTGTTGAAATATTATTGCAACTGAATGTTGTAAATTTTTGTTGTCGTTGTTGTTGTTGTTGTTATTGTTGTGGTTGTTGGAAGGTGTTAATTTATGGCACCAGATTTCAATTTAGAAATGGCTGTAAATGTTACTGATGGGAAAGTAATTTTAATGGCTAGAAAAGTTTCAATTTAAAAAAAAAAAAATTTAAGGTTTCCAAACAAAAAAATTATTCAAATTTTTTAAATTTTTTAAAATTTTTAAAATTTTTTAAAGCGAACAGAATAAAATTTACTAAAATAAAAAACAACACGAAACTTTTATTTTTAAAATTAGAAAATTTTCTTATTTAAGACGAGGACAAGACGAGAGAAATAGCTTTTATAAAAAAAATTTTATTTAATTTGGTACATCTTCTCTGACGCCTAAAAAAATATTTTTAACAGCATTTTTTATAAAAATTATCCAAAGGATTAATTATAAGATTTCTTTACATTTAATTAATTTCTTTACATTAATTCACTAATATTAAAATTTTAATTCTGGTTTGAGTTCATTTTAACATTCTTATTGTAACAAAGAATTTTTAATTATGCCAAATGAAAGAATAATCTTTAAAATTATATTTTTAGCGATGCTAGTCGAGTGGAATGCATTTTCGAAACCAGCTACGATTTCATAATCAGCACTCTTTGATGGGTAGTTACATGGTGGTTGTTAATATCATCTATTTAACTCCTGGAATTTAAGTTCATCTTAAATATTATAATTTTTTTCTTCTGTTATTGAAGACAGATTGAGAAGATTTTATGAAACATGGAGACTCCAATCACGGGTGTGATTAAGTCGACTCCGACCAGTGAATATCCTTGCAAGGACACTGACGATGAAAGCGCCAATAAGACTTCGTGCCAAGCGCGGATGGTGATACAGAACATGGGGTCATGCCAGCATTATTAAGAGCATGGATTTCATTCCAACTATCACTAACTATTGCCCTCCAATTCCTATTCGTTTTAGAAGATTCGTTTTCTCGGAGACGGGAGCAGAAGAAAGCTTCTCCTCTAACAAAACCGACCTGGATGTATATACAGGGGACAAGAGGAGTAGTAGGCGGTGTCTTTATCAGATGAAGGCGAAATATCTTTCAGACGGCGATATAAATGCAGTATACTTCAGTCTAAGTTATATGCAATTAAGCGGGCGGAACGCAGGCTGGAGTACTAAAAGGTGGCCTGTTTAAAATTTTAAATTTGATTCTCCAATTACTGAGCTAGAAAAACGTTCAGTCTTATTTTCAGATTAATGTTTGACATTTGTAAAATGGGTTGCCATACGCTGGACTAAAATTTGGAAATATTAAAAACTTAATTCCAAAGTTGAGTCTTTAACACACACTATAAGAAATTCTCGTGGAAATTTTTCGAGAATAGATCAGCTCTCTTGTTCTTGTACTTATTTGAGAAGAATTTTGAATTTTTAAAAATTGCATTAATCGGATGAAATACTGCGGAGCCAGTCGAATCATATTGTGTTCCATTCTTACATAATAAAGTTCAACCTTTCCAATAAAATCAGAAATTTATAAAAATATTATTTGTATTTTTTTTTTATATCCAATTCAAATTTTAAACTTCAAATTGCCCACCCTGTATTACCTATTCCATCAGATCTTTGAGCACAACATGTCCATAAATGTCGCCCGTCCTTAAATTAAATCGTGATACATTTGGACACCACGCTTATATGGGTGCGAGAACACGGTGATAGCAACTACATGACTGATGTTCTTGGCTAAGATAATGATGACGATGTTCCGCTTTTCTCCAGCTTGGGAGCAATCGGCCTCAATTAGAGATTTCCATCGAATGCGATCGGGAGCTATTTGTACAGCTTCATTCCATGTACATTGTGCTAAAGATAGTTGATTGAGTGTTGTTGTACGCCAGGTTGTCTTTATGCGTCCTCGTCGATGGGGACCTTGTGGATTATACGTCAGAGCGGCTTTTGCGATTGTATTTGTTGATCTGAGCGTGTGGCCGATCTATCCAAATTTTCGCCTTAAAATGTCTTAGTGGATTGGTATCTGTTTTGTTTTGTGGACCAGCTCAGAGTTGCTGATCGTGTTTGGCCAGAAGCATCTGATGATACGGCGTTGGCGAATGTTTGGAGCCTCCTTGTAGCGCATTTATTGGCTAAGATAAAATGAATATAATGTTCTAGGTTTATGTAAATGGCGATATGTACATGGCCCAGAGTGTAGAGTAGTTGATAGGAAGCTGCTGGGGAACATTGGGACTACGCTGACTGGTCTCACTTCAGATTTGGCAATCATACCAGAAAAAAGGGACTTCCTTAAGTATAATGTCTAATGTAAAAGTTGTCTTGACTTAGAGAAGAAGGAGACTATTTATCACTTCATTTGTCACTGTCTCGCACTGGAACACTGAAGGACAATTTTAGGTACCTGCGTATCATATAGCCTGTCATAGATAAAAACGCTGACTCATGGTGAAATTTATACCTTGAGGTACTCTGGCTGCTTCTTTTTATCAAACAAGAATTGAGAAATTTGCGCCGTATAGAACAACTTCCAGAGCCAGAGGCCAAATCACGGCATTAGATCAAGATCGAAATTTTACCCGAACGATCGAGTTTGCCGTTCGAACGCCGTAATATGGTCACAGATAACGGGTTCTCTTCTTTATATTTTTCTTTGCTTTTTACTCATTTTAATGGACCCAAGTAAGCTGTCTGTTCTTCCTATCCACATACCTAATTATTTGCATTATTTGATACTAAAAAAAAAAACCTCTTGGTTTCCTGCTTAAAATCTAATAAAAAAATGAACACAAATACAATAAAAACCCTTGAATTAATAAAATTTAAATGTTTTTTTTTATACATTTGATGATGACAATGAAAAGTAATCAGCAAGAATGACGATAACATACAAACCGAATTTATGAAACGAAAAGAAATTAATTTCAATTGTTATGCAAATCAATCTGCAAATAATATTCATCTCTTGCTTAGACTTAAAGAGACAAACTCATGGTGGTTATTTGGAAGCTCAACTGTTTCTAATCGTTTGTAAAACCACAACTTGGTAATACAGAAGTAAAAGTGACTTATGACGAATTTTCTAGGTAGAACATTTTTAATTTTAAACAAAGCACTGGAATTTAAATTATTTTTTAATTTAATGCACTGTTAGGATCTTATATGGACCATAATTTCATAATTCTTCTTTCATTTCGAAAATTTTCTTTCTTGTTATAAATGTTTCTCAAAATCCCTTTTTGAAGAACATTTATTTTTAAAAATCGTGTAATTTTGAATTCATTGTCTAGATGAAGGTTAGTTGTGTAAGATTATTTGGCTCCCCTATATTCGTAAAAAGCTTTAGATTATATTAAATTTACTGACATCATGGCTTAGAGTATACAAATTATTTAAACATTTTAAGTAATTTACATTAGAGAGTTTCAGCAATTACTGAATAGATAAATGTTCTTCAAATTAAGAGGTTCAAATAAAATTCGGCGATAATTGTATTAACTTTTTTTTAATGTTATTGTATAAAATTTTTTCCATAAAATATTTTGCGTTCTGCTACGTCCCTAACTCGTCCTTTACTGTTAAAAACAAAAAAAAGATTTATTGCTATTCCCATTATGGATACAATTGGTGGAAGAATTTAAACCAGCAGATCATCATCAGTCGTATTACAGCTCTGGTCGGGCCAAAAGCTCGCGCGTCATTGCCATTATCTCTTAAGGGCAATCCGGCCGTCCTTTTCATCCGTCTTCGAGAGTTTTACGTCTCACTCTCGCGTGGTTAACTGTGTGGCGTCGCGTAACTGTGCTTTGGATACAGTTTCCAGACTATTCTACAATTAACCACGTGCATTTATTTTAATTGGATTAACTGGAGGAGTACCAACTAAACTCAACATTTACAACTGGAGGAGTACCAACCAAGCTCATTTTCGTAACTGGAGGAGTACCAATTAAACTCAACGCTAACTGGAGGAGTTCCATAAAACTCAGTATAATTATTTGTTCAGATGTCTCCGACTTCCTATACAATGGTATAGGTCGACTTGCGGTGACTGAACTAACGTGTTTTTTAACTGGAGGAGAACCATAAAACTCAAGATTTAATTATTGTTCAAGTGTCTCCGACTTCCTATACAGAGGTATAGGTCGATTTACGGAGCCGGAACCAACGTGGAATACCCTGGCTATTTGGTTACGTACCTCTGCCAATCAATCTCAAAGTCAAAAAAAAAAGGTCTAAATTCTGCAATGCAGTGTTCTCCAAGGATTGGCTCCAAGAAATCAGAAGTGTTGGTCTGACCTTGTACGTTCAATACACCAAAACAAGAGCGGCAGGCGTTGCCTAATATTCCGAAGAGCGGTCACGTTGAGGTGACAAACCTAAACCAAAGCGTCAAAAAAACAGTAATGCTCACTTATGTTTTTTAATAAAACTCACTTAATATAAATAAAATCGTTAGATTAACCTGAAAATAGCTAAAATGGTATTATTGGGATTTTTAAAAATTTTTGATTGATAGAATCTCTAATCAGAAACCAGATTTTGTCTGAACTATTTTATCATCGAAAATAAGACAAATAAGAAGTTTGTATTTGTATACATGTCAAATATAATATTCATCAGTTTTTAATGTATTATTACCAATGATGATGCTGATGATTAAACAGCGCTGACACTAATTATGGTGTACCTTTATTTATGAGTATTTTTTTCATTTTCGAAAACCTGTAGTTAAGTGAGACGTTAATATCTAAAATATATATTTATTGTATATATTTTTGTATATTTATTTTTTTTTTTAAATAAATTTAATTTATTACCCTAAAAAGTTGAAAAAATCGACTCGCATTTAATTTGATTACATACAAGTATTATAAATACTAAAAGAAGGGGTACAAACTTTAGGGTACAAGTTAATACTGAGCAACAGTTTTCGGTTTCCAGTTTTGTTACCTTTACATTTCAAATTTGTCAAGTTCTATTTAATGTTAATAGAACTTAATGTGCTTTTTCCTTCTTCTTGGCTTTAAATTTAATATTTTTTTTTTTGTTACTTTTTATTTCTATTTGTTTTTGCTTTATACCATTATTATTTGATCAAAATTTATTAAGCGTTTAAGTGTGAGCAAAGAAACCTTGAAGATTTTTTTTCTTTTTTGAACTGCAGTTTAAATAGTTATAAAAAATGTTTAAAACAAAAAAAAAAAATATTTTTATTTTTAAAGGATGATGTTGCAGATGAATAACGAAGATGATTTCATGATCAGGGTCAATCGCTCGTTAAGTTTCAATAGTCAATTTTTGTGTTCTTTTTTAATTATTATTTTTTGACGTAATTTTAAATTCATTAAAACACAAAAAAAAAAACAAAACACAACCAAAAACTTTTACTTGGTAATTGTTTACGAGTTTAGCAATTGGAAAATCCCTTGTAGAGAATTTTTTTTTTTCGAAATTATTTATTGAACGGCAACTTGTACCATAAATTTAAGTTTAAAATTGGCATTATTAAGAAAAGTTCTCACCTTAGTTGTTTTGCAGTTTTTATACTAATGAATGAATAATTGCCGGAATGCGAGTAACAACTAGCAATGTGTTAATTTTAAGTGGGCACAGTGTAATGAAAATATTTTGTTGTCTTAATGTTATACGGTGTGTTTTTTAACAAATATATGAAAAGCATTAAAAACATGTTCTTAAAATATTTTCTTAAAAAAATATTTTTTTTTTTGTCTAATTTTATAGTTCGACCGAAATAGTTTTTTAAGTTTAAAATTTTGCTTGAAGTTTTTAATCATAGTGCAGATAATTTTAAATTTCTTTGCTTTCTCTGTACGTCTTGACCAAGGCATATTTATTCATCAGGTAGTCTTGATTCGACAGCTAATTATTTTGTTATTCACTTATTTTAAACTTCAGGAGTCAAGCTCTTTTTATAAAAACCACTTTCTCTCTTCTGTCAATTATTTAAAACTAGCCAAGCCGGCTCGCATTGCTACGCCCTTTTTTTATGGGCGTGGCCCACTTTGCTAATTACGAAATTATATAGTCGATAGCTCAATATGAGTGCAAAGTTTAAGAAAAATTGATCTAGTGCAAGTAGCTAAAAATGATACTTAATTTTTTATGGGCGTGGCACTGCCAACTTTTCTAATCACGAAATTGTACAAACATGAGAGTTCAGTATGTGTGCAAAGTTTCCGAAAAATCGGTCAAGTACAAGTAGCTAAAAACATAAACACTCCATGGAATGTGTACAACAACTTGCCAAAGTTTGAGTCCGATCGGCTTTTTTGCTCTTTTGAGTTAATCATTGCATTAGATTTGTTTTCTTGCTCTATTTCATTATGGTAAAACAGCTTAAGTCATACTTAACCCAAAACAGCTTCATAAATAAAATGCTGGCCAATCTCACTACGAAAGCATCTATAAAAGTTTAAGTTGAATTCAAATTTTCTCAAAAGTAAATATTTTTTCATTGGCCCTTTTAGCTTCAAGCTACAGATATATAGATGTTAAACTTCATACGTAAAAAATATAAACAAAACAATTCTTTGAACTGCGATTGGTTTTGACTTACAATCGATTTGTTCATACGAGAACAGCACGGTAGTAAAGTATATTTTCCTTTATTTCCCCTCCCTGGTTAATTAGATATGGAATATCTTCTTTAAATGACGTCGAATTTATATGCGATATTTGTAAATATATTTACTTGAACAAACCTTAAGAACGCGACAATGTTTAATTAGTTTTTATTCTCTAATTCGAAAACTCGAAAGCGATCAGTCTTTATTTAATATTACTTCTGTGCAGGTTTTTAAGTGTTGGGGTTTTATCCCTATTTTTTTAACTTCAACTTTCATGCAACAAAAAGTATAGAAACTATATTTGAAATTGTATTAAGTATAAAACTACGAGGGCTTACTTTTATTGTCGATAATTAAATAAAACGACTGCTTCAATAATACCACTATTACTAATTATACTATCCCAGTTACATTTTTAAACGTTAAATATTTGCTTCAATTATTTAAAAAAATTGCAGATCTCGAAGTATCAAGTAACCATATTAGGGTATTGAGTAACCAAAACTGAACGAAGTATACAACCTAAGCCGTGCTAGCATTTGGACAATGTTTTATTTCATATATAATTGTCATGGTTTCTTCTATCGTGATTAAAAATAATAAGATAATTTTCAAAACACTTTTTATTTTACTCCTTATATCAAATAATTCGACTACAGCGCCACCTAAAAGGGTTCAAATTCAAAATTTTGTTCTTTTTTACCAAAGCTTCCTAACAGTCAAGCCTAAACAAGAGCTATCAGCAATCCACATGCCCATACAATTTATACTAAGCAAACCAAAATACCGAGGTCAATGCTTTGCAATTGGAAAATCTAATTTTGACAGAACGTTAGGTATTAAAGATGGCTGCAGTACTACCATTGTTGCCTTTTTTGTTTTTGTGATCATTTATAAATAATGCCATTTTAGCTATTTTCAGGTCAATCTAGCGATTTTATATTCATTATTTATATTTAGCGAGTTTTACTAAACAACATCAGTAAACAGTACCATTTAACTTTGGCGCTCTTGTTTAGATTAGCACTTCAATTACAATGCTTAACCATTTTGACCATTGAGTTAACTTCGCGTAACAATTACTAATAAACTGGAATCAGGAAGTATTTATTTTGATCGAGATGTTTTCAAGTTTTAAGCATCTGAACAAACCGTGACCCATGGATCCAATCAAAAATACATTTATTTTGTTTTTCAAACCGCACAGGAAAGACCATTGTTTAAAATTTTTTATATCAAAGAATCTCAAAACTAGGATCATGTATTTAAAAATAAGATCTTAAGTGAAGTAAATTTTATATTTTTTTTAACGACACTTATATATCAACTTCTGTTCTGTTTACGTATACACCAAAGCCCAATTGATTTACGTACATATTTTAAATAACTAATAGAAAAATTTTCAGACATTTATGCAAATAACTAGTTGAACTTCCTTTTTTGTCAAAAATATTTTAAATTCGTTCAGACACTTGAACTACGATCCACCTAATACTTTCTCCTGTAAAACGCGACACTATGACTTATACAAATTTTGTACATTTATGCTCATTTATAATAATTCAGAACAATAACAACAACAAACAATTGTTAATACTTATTGGCCAAATGCCAATAATTGTTTTCTTTTTATACCTTTCACCTGTGGTGCACAAGGGTATATATAGGTTTGTCATTCCGTTTGTAATTTCTACAATTTTCATTTCCGACCTCATAAGGTATATATTTTCTGAAAGCTTATGAATAGAGGAGTCGATTACAACCTAACCGTCTGTCCGTGTGTTGGTTGATATCAACTTTTAGAAGCAACTATATGTTCCTCAGATCTCTATATGGTATCAATCTCTTGGAAATATCCAGGAATTAATCGCTATTGAAATTTACCACAATCGCCCCATAACTTTCTGAGATATGACCAAAAAACTACGACCACCTCGTTTTTTTTTACAATTACACAACACCTACATACATACTGGTTAAAGTAAACGTGGCATCGAATTCCAGCTGAGCCAAAAAAATTTTATTTTATTTTATTTAATATAATATTTATATTTTATTATTTTTTTTGTATTTTTTTTTAATTTTTTCTTTTTTGTAATTTTTTATTTTTTTTTTAATTTTAATATATTTTTATTGTAATTTTTTTTTTTTGGTATGTTCTTTACATGTATGTATGTACGTATTTTATATGAGATGAATGGTGATACAAACAATTGTTATTGCATGACTACACGTTGTGAAGGGTATATAAGATTCAGCACGGCCGAATATAGCACTGTTACTTGTTTTTTGCTAAATATAAATAGAAAAACTAAAAATAACAATAAAGCTTGAAAAATGAAAAGAACACTTTTCAATTCAGCATAATTATAAAGTGGTGTAAAAAAAAATAGTCAGAAAAAAGACGCACATTTAAGTACAATAAACGAATTTGCGAACTAATAATAAATGCCGACATTGTTTTCATTGTTTTGTTAAAGACAGTCGCTGGAGTCGAGTAGCGTCAGTCGAGTTTAAGCAAAGAATTGTGCACCTTTTTTCTGCTTGTTGTTCTTTTCGATTCATTTCAATTAAAGCATGGAACAACAACAACAAAATATAAATTATGCGCGAAAAATCACAGAAAAAACGCTAAACGTATTTTCCTTTACACTAACAAATATTTAAGAAAAGTGAAAAATATTAATTAAAAATAAAAAGTTCATTTCATTAAATATTCTGCAGGTGAAATACAAGAGAGGGAAACAAATTATAAAGAAATTATAAAATAAACGTTAATTTATGGTGAGACTTTATTAAAAACAAAAACAACAACAGAAAAACACTCAATAAGCAACGCACCAGTTAAAAACGCATTTTAATATTTTCTAGCAATTATTTTTAGCTAGAAAGTAAAAAAAAAATAACAATTTAGTACCATTGCGCGTGTTTTAATACCGTTACGATTTCTTTTTAAGGGCGGTTGAACTAATTTTCAAATTAGAATTATTTTGAATAATTGTTGCAGTACGTGGTTAGATTTTCAATGCCTTTGTAATCTTAAAGCGCTATAGATACTTTTGGAACAAAAGTACCCAGTTAATTTAAATGCCCAAAACGAAAATTCCATCCCGGATTATTTTGTTTTGAATGCTCTCCAGACCAGAGACTTCCAAATTAAAAATAGTTGTTCGGACGACGCATGTTTGTTAGGGAGAAATTTTAAAGTTTTACTTACAAACTAGCTCACGAAAGGCATAAAGTATTAGTTTTTTTTAGCACAAAATATGCGTTATTCAAAGAATATTTTACAAGTGTAAATGATAGCCTTACGCATAGAGTATTTCTTATTTTCTCCCTAACAATTCTGCTTCCTACGATAGACGAAGGCTAGAGGCACTACCACCACTGAATCAATATAAAGCTTTTTCGAAGCATATTCTTTGATACACTCGATTTGTATACCCTTCACCTATGGTGCCAAAAGCAATGCCCGGTTGCCAGTGTGCTGATTTAAATCGACGTTTTGAAGACCCCACATGTACCACAGATCTATGTGTGGTATCAATCTTTTTGAAATATACGGGAATGAATCGCTATGGAATTTAAGCTCAATCGCCCAATAACAATCTGAGATATAAGCAAATAAGCAAGACTGCTTCGGATTTTTTTAATTTTAAAAATAATATTTAAAATTGTTTAGCTCTAGGATAATTTATTGACACGTTTTCTACTATTTGTCGATATCTCTCTAGGGCTATTCGTAAAATCTGACAAAACGGTCACTAATCTGCAAAGTTATAGGCAAAAATAATTTTTAAAAATATATATATTTTTTAAATATAAAGTTACTAAAGTTTGTAATAAGTTTTTGAGCACGCTGATAGCTGCCGTAGTGTCGAAAACTATTGCTGAAAAATAGGTAAGAAACTAACTAAGATATAAGCACTAAAATATAAAAATGCTTCGATGTTTATCCTAAAAGTTAAAACGATAATCAATTTTTCCAGATTCTGAGCGACATTAAGGAGCAAAAAGGACAGACACTTTTTACATAGAAGTGACCGAAAAGTAAAGTTTATGCCTTAATTTCCTTTAACTTTTAAGGTAAGGTTTATAAATTTAAAAATGCCATTGTTTCTCTACATGAAACAAAATATGGCAACTAAATTGTGATTTATATTTTCTTTTCTACTTCGACCTTTTTAATTTTTTTTTATTTTCTAATATTAGTGACACAAAACAGTAAATATATCATCAAAATTTTATTTCGTTTTGAAAATTAAATGTAGAAATTTACATTGTTGCCACTACATTTTTTAAGAACTAAATTAATTTGTTAAAAGTAATCGGTATTTGTTCCACTACTGCCATGTTGTAATAATGAAAAATATTAAAAAGTCACTTCACTGCTCACGGTAGTCAAAGTTATCTTTTATTAACACTAACTTTATAGGCAAGTTGTAATAATGACCCTTTGTGTGCCAAACTTTTTTATTATACAGGCCATATGTTATCAGAGATATTAGTTAAGATACGGGTAGTCTTTAGTACAAGTCGCTAGATTTCGTAGAAGCAAAATATTATGAAATTCGAAAATGAGATCAAAAAGTATTGCAAAGTACAATAATTTGGTAAAAAAAAACTTTACTGAACATCTGATTATCACAACAAATTATAAGCGCAACAACGTATAAAATACCTGCTCTCCATTTAAAACATATAATTTTTAACCGAATTACTTTTCTTACTTTACATTTATTTTTGAAACAACAAATAAATTTCTTACAATATTACGGAAGAGTATTTAATAAATTTTCTGATTTTTGGAAATTTTTTGAGTAATAAATATAGCATGGTACGTTTGGTTACAAAGATAAATGAACATAAAACTAAAAATGAACAAAACCGGCTTCTGTGAGTAAAAAAACCGGAATATTCGACATTTGAAAAATCAACATTTAAGAAAAACCTCCAGCTGAAAGAGTAAAAAACCGGGTCTTCAACCGGTTGTAAAACCGAATCGATCACCCTAATATATATATTCTAAATCCTTATAGATTTAGAAATTGATTTAGTTGTGTCCATCTGTCTGTCCGTATAAGAGCTGAAATCAAATTAAGGCCCCATATATCCCACGAACTCGTATGTCATAACAATTTATTCGAAATGTTTTCGAGAATTTTGCAATTGAAAATCATCAATTCTGACTTATTATCTGCATATGCCTCCGTTTTACTAAGTAAAGTAAATTTTTGATCCGTTTGCTAAATTTCACTATATAATATACATAAGAACATTAATGAACACATCGATCCATTACTTTTACTATTACAATATTTAATAACAACCACAATAATAACAAAAGCAAACGTTCGCTAATACATATCCACACAATTAAGGAAGTCTAAATAAATAAGAACCAGATTGTGTAGAACTGTGTAACAGCAGTTTCATATCGACACTTTTTTGAATTGTATATAAAGTTCGGTACAGTCGAATGTAGTGCTCTTACTTAGTTTTATTAAGATTTGCTTTTACTAAACTATTAAAACTCAGTTGTTGAAATTTCAAAGTGGCTGAAAGGAGTCTGCCAGTAAAACCAAATTTTTTTTGTTACCGAAATCTATTGGTGCACTATGGGTAAAAAGGGGGTTTAATACATGTAACTTAAGACAGCACTTAATTTAGCGTTAGTAAAATTATTTGATAAGTTATAATTTTACTTGTTGCCTAACGAACAAAATTCTGCCTTAAATAATTTTAATTTAATTTTTGAAAATATTGGTATTCTTTGTTTGGAATATTTTTATTTTTTTTAATTACTTTTTAGGTCTATTTTATTTAATATTTTTTAATGAAAATTATTATATTTTCATTTTCATGATTGCAGCAAAATAAAATAAACTTGTAAATAATAATATTACGACGTACATTGCAACTTACCAGTCGAAGTCGGAGGGACATATCGAGGTTGCTGGCGGTATTGACGGGTCACTGGATGTTAGGCAAACATGCAAGTCGGCTCGGACTCCCATCGAACGACCATTGTCGCAGTTGTCTGGATAGAGATAAGGAGGAATCGGTTTTCCACTTTCTCTGCGAATGTCCTGCACTGGCGGCTAAGAGACACAGTTTTCTGGGCGAACATATACTAGATGGCCTCTCTGCGATATCTGAAGTTGGACTGAATTATCTACTGAGATATCTCAGGGCCACGGGGTGGATCTAGTACCCTTACTCTTGGATTTTATTCTGAGATACACTAGAAGCTGACGAGTGATGTGGTCCTGTCAAAACGGAGTCATACAGACTCTACTTGACTGTTGGCGTGCAGCGAACTACCACGATAACCAACCAACCAACCAAAATAATAATATTAATTGTGTAATTGAAATTCTTACTTATTTTTTCATTCGTCCGATATGTAAACAATTTGCTTGCTTAAGCAGCTAATGCACATAATCAAGCTTAAAAAATATTACAACTACAGCAATAATCCGGACATTTTTTACCATCATATACAATCAGATGGTGTTGTTTTTATTATTATTTGTTCTTGTTGTTTTTTTAAAAAATGGAGGAATATTTGGTTTTTTAGTGATATTTCAACCGCTAATAAGTTTAAAATGGTGATTTTAAATACCACAATTTTCGAAACCATTTCTAATGGAATGATATTACACATAAGTCCGTAGGATAACTGGGAGCCTCAAAATGTTGATTTCAACGCTTACCCGGACGGACAGACGTGATAAACTTTTCTATCTATAAAGAGTCAAATTATATTTATATTTAAGGGAAAAGGAATGACAAGCTTAAATATCGATGGTCACTTGTATTTTTTATAAAATTTAGTTTTCAGTGATTCCAATACATCTCACACAAGTATACTTCGACAAAAAATTTAATGCAATAGTTTTAAAAATAACAGTTTTGCAAGCATTTCTACAAACGCAGTTGAATTATGTATAATACAGTTTCTATTATTTTTTTGTCTTGTCCTGTTAAGCTGCAATTATTTGAGTAAGGGCTTTTCTACCAGTGACCAACTCGTTTACACTCCAATTATTCTCAGTCTAAATTTTTAGGAGTGATGCGTTTGTATGTGGACTACCAGGAAACATTAAAAAAGCGATTTCGTTAAAAAGTACGCACTTTTTTTATTAAGCCATTGATATAGTTTATAGTTTGATTTACAATTTGAAATATCCGTTAAAAGTAAGGTTTATTATTGAGTAACTAAACGAAAATTATTGAATAGTATTGAGTTATAAATAGTAGTAGAATTTTAAATCGCTAAGACAGAGACATTCGTAATTATACCCAAAACAAGTAGTAGAAGATTTAAGCCGCCACCATATTTTTTTTTAAATCCGCTACCGCCATCGAAAAACCGGCCATCGCAGTACTCTGCTCATTATTTGCTACTTAAGTTTAATCCAAGAAAATTTGTTTACTTTTCGTCAAGTGCGCAAGAGGTACAAGGTTTTAGCTTTAGAATTACTTTTTGGAACGTCAATATGATAAATTATCTAAATACGAGTGTTGAAATTTATGGAGTAAAATTATATATTTATTTTTAATTTAAACACAAGATTCTGAAGATCTCTTTCAAATCTGGCTGAGTAAAATTTATAAATATACCTCGTTTATATTTTTACAGAAATATTGACTAAATTTCTGTTTTAAAAAAATTCTCTATTTTTATAACTTTTTTGATTACCCAATTCCCATTGTTTGATGTAATCGCCTTCGGTAACAATTTGGCTCTACATTAAGTAACTAGAAAATTGACAAGAGCTACATTTTTCCCTGCAAACTTTTGTTTTTTACTTATTTTCAAGAGATAAACTTGAAAACTTAAATAGCAGACAAATCGTAGACAACCATAAATATATAAAAAATTACAAAAATACGCGAAATCTTTATCATACGTGAACAAGTTGAAACAAAAAATAAAAAAAAAAAGAAAAAAAGGACGACAATAATAAGAAATTTATACATCATCAGTCATCACCCTCTGATTGTCTGAGACGACGAGACAACAAAAATCTAAAAGCAAAAAAATATCAACAACAAAATTTTGATAGAAATCAGGGAACTTAGCGTTAAGGGTAGATTTGTTAACAACATGAATAAAGTACGAATGTAGAAAAGAATATGAAATTCAATAACAACATTAATTTATTATTTATGTAATAAAATGTACATATAAAATTATCAACAACAATCAGGAAAAGGAACTAAAATCTTCTATTAAGTTATTTATGATGGTTGTCCAACTAACATGGCCATGTTGTTTAAGACATTACAAGAGGGGACATACATATGAAATTTGTACTGGTTATTTTGGTAATAAAACTTACAACAATTTACAAACGGACAGACGATTTAAAAATATTAGACAAAATTTACTTTATTTATGAAACGAAAATTTAAAGAAGCTTTAAAGAAACAATAATTTAGTTTTTTTTTATATAATAAAACAATATTTTTTAGTATGTATGTGTATAAAAAGAGAAGTTATTAAAAAAAACTCGCACAGATTAAAAATTTAAGAAAAGTCTTTTACAAAATTAAAACTTTACTTCATTTCTTATTAAGAAAAGTTTCAAATTAATTTTATTTGTTAATAGAGAATATATAAAAATTTAAAATTTTTAAAGAATTCTTTTTAAAAATATGCAAGTTTTAAAAAATCCAAATTGTAAACACCACTCATATTTGTATTTGAATTTTTTTTTTTTTTAAATATTCAAAAACATTAATATAAATATTTTATTAAAAACGAATAAAATAAAAATCGAATTTTTGTAAATTGCGATGTGTGTTATCACAAAGCAGCACTACTTGGATTTTAAATTTTCAGGACCTTTAGGTTCCTATTAAAAGGAAATAAACAAAATAGTTTTCTCGAGAAGTCCTAGAATCTTTTGTTTTTTCAATAAATGATGTCGTTATCTCTTTATTTGGGTTTCCAAATTTGTCTCACATAACATTATTAACATTGCTTGCAGAAAATATGTTTAAAATTAGCATTAAAACAATATTGGCACTTTAAAATTAGCCAAAGGAAAAACAGAATGATATAAATGTGATATATAGAGTTTTTATTCGCTCATTTTTCGAGAAAAAAAACGAAAAATTTTTGCGGGAATTTTTTTAAATTTTCTGAAGTTGTTTTTTATTATAGCAGCAATTCTTGAGGAATATCCATGTGCAAGGTGCATATAATAAGGTAACCTCAACTGATCAGCTAATGGCAAAGCACATCTAAAAAAAATTCCCAATTTGAAACAATAAAATCACCGGATTAATATATCGGTCCATTGTGAAGCCTTAAAAGTAATAAATGAGATCAGAAATTAGAATTAAAACATGAAAAGAAGGGAATGGAAGAAAGAAAGAAAGAAGACAGAAAAAGGAGAAGAAGTGGACAACAAACTAATGTCAAAAAAGATCCAAAACCATACAAACGACCCATTCCCGGTCTTAAGTCCTGAAGCCAGGTCATTCCCATTACAAATCCTATCAGATTCTCGAGTCTGCAGCCCAAAACATCACCTAACTCGCCAAGAAATCTGCTACCTAGCCATCTCAACTGGCCAATCTGCAGTCTGGGACATTGGCACAGAATGTAATCAACTGTCTCCAACTCCTCTGGATCCTCGCACAGCCTGCACAAATCCGAGAGGCTCCGCCCCATTCTTACCGCCATCCTGCCCAACATGCAGTGGCCCGTAATCACCCCTATCATGGTCCTCACGCAGACCCTATCTCTGTCTAGAAGCAAATCCTAATCATCTTTACTGAGTATCTGCCACAGCTTCCGTGATACTCTGCAGTCCCCTCGGTTACTCCAGACTCGATTAGTCTCGCTCAGAACCCATTCCCTGATCCTACCAAAATAGAACCCAAAGGAGGCCTAATGGCCTCCAACCTATCAGGATCCACTATTTCCGAGCCCAGTCTCGCCATCTCATCAGCCATCTCATTGCCGCTAATGTTGGGGTGACCCGGCACCCAGCATAGCCTCAACCTGTATTCCATTAAAATCTCTCGTAGAGCTCTCCTACAGTCATCGACTAGCCCGGAATTCACATGATAGCCCCTCATGGCACTAAGAGCCGTTATCGTTACCCCTAACCAGTTCTACGGCCCTCATGATCCCTTGAACCTCCGCCTGAAACACAGTACAGTCCTCATGAAGTCTGTATGATTTTCTGATATCCAGATCCTTAATATAGACCCCAGCACCAGTGCCTCCCATCTTCGAGCCATCAGTAAAGACAGCAGAGTTTGTGTATGTATGTATGTTTGAAAAAAAAAAAATTTTTTTTTTCTTAAATGGGATTCGAACCTATTAGTGTGAAAAGACGAGGTGGTCTAGCAATTTCCATCATATCTCAGTTGTTGATAGAGCGATTTTTCTGATCTGATCCGATCGATCTGAAATTTTGGTACCTTATTTATTAAAATTTAAATTTTTATTAAAGTATTTATTTTAGTTATGTCAATAGATTAATAATGATGAAATTAGTATATTTTATTGTAGTGATAAATTTTGTTGATAAGTTTTTATAAAGAATAAGGCAAAATTAATATTCGCCTGTTCAACAAAAACATGTCTTTTTGTATTTATTAAGAAGTCTAACCTGTCCAATGAATTTTAAATGGCCGCAGTATTTTAACTGTGCAAAGGTAGCATAATCATAAGTCTTTTAAGTGAAGGCTGGTATGAATGGTTGGACGAAATATTAACTGTTTCATAAAAATTTATAACACTAGGCAACAGCCATTTTGTTATTTGGTTCTAGCATACTTTTTCTCATGGATTTGGACCTACTGAACACGAAAATGAATTTTAAAATTTTTTCTGTCGATTGGTTTGCGAGATACAAATTTTTTAATTTTTTTTTTTTAATTTTTGGAGGTACACTTACTATTTTGAGCATATCTTTAGTCTTCTTTGACCTATTTTATCCTACTACTACTCAAATTAAAGACAATTGAGCTGTCTACAACTTATTCTCAGAAAATTTTCAAATCGGGTTAGTAGTTTTGATGTTGGCGGCTTAAAAAGGTTAAAAAACTGGGTTTTTTTAGTAAAAATGTGGCTGAAAAATTCATATAAAAATTCATATAAAATATAAAACGCGATGTTAACAGCGATTTTAATTTTTTTACGTATAGCTGACATTTTCCAAAGAAAATAAGCCCTTACTTAACAAAATCTGATGACAAATGGCCGACTTATTATTTTTTTGGTAAACGACCGAAATTCCGCTATTTCACGATTTTTTGATTTTCATTATTTGCACAGCTTACCTACCCAACGCAAACGAATAAATACATTTGAACTTAATTTAAAATAAATAAGTTCAAAAAAAAGACAAAGTTTCCAAAGAAGTACTTAGTTTGGCAAGCTATATGCACGCGCGGAGAAAGAAGCAGTAAATTTATTACTACTGGGACAATCAACACTGATATTTACATCAAGGAGTGCTTGCAGAAGAGGTTGCTTCCATTCATACGAAAACACAATAAGTCAACATATTTTTGGCCCGACCTAGCGTCGTGTCATTATAGTAAATCTGCAGCAGAATGGTATGAAACAAATAATATAGTGGTAGTACCAAAAGAAGCAAATCCACCTAATTGTCCAGAACTAAGGCCCATCGAACGTTACTGGGCTTTAGTCAAAAGAGTGCTGAAGGATACAAAACAAGTTGCTAATACTACTAAAATTTTTTCCCAGAAATGGTCTTATTCCAGCAATAAAGTTACTAAGGATACCATCAAAACCCTCATGGTCTCAATTCCGGAAAAGGTGAAACAGTTCATCAAAAAAAGCTGAATTTTTAAAAAAAGCATTAATATTTTAATTTACTGTTATTTTATTGTTAAACCACGCTATTTTCATTAAAATGGATTAATTCGTTTCAAAGTTATTGCGTTTTATTCGTGTTAGGGTTTTATCGATCTCATTCTTTAGTCTTCGTATATTATTTTTTAATTTATTTACAGCACTACATGCTCATACATATTTAAACATAAGGAGACACGGTTATCAATTGCATTTCAAAACTGTCTGTGAAAGTGTAAAGAAGTTAATATTTAGAAAACGCAAGGAAGACAATGAGTAAAAGACTACGTGTGTTCGAGTGTTTGAACGATCCAGACAATTTCTGCAATGTTTGTGGCCAGTTTATAAAAAAAAATCACGCACACAAGTTTACTCCAGCAGTACAATTGCACTATTTGAATTATTTTGGTATTTCACCAAATATCACAGAACCATGGACACCTAAGTCGCTGTGTGATCTTTGCTATATAATCTTAACCAACTGGGCAGCTGGCGGAAGGTAAGAATTTTTATTTAAACACATTATACATAGCGAATATAGTAATTTATTTTAATTTTAGCCGCCATATGAAATTCGATACACCAATGATGTGGAAAAAGCCGCTATGCCATTCCACAGACTGTTATTTTTGCCTCACCACAAACAGTGGGGTAGGAAGATTTTTTAAATGGAACTACGCTCAAGTGGGATCGTTTGCGCTTCCAGTACCACATTCGCATGATGTGCCATATCCAGTGTGCCCTGGTGCATCTCTTCAAAAAGCAGAATCGTCAGAAGAAGAGTCCGAGTCAAATGCAAGCGAATTTGAGCCGGGTGCAAAGCGAAAATTACTGTCACAGGCCGAACTAAACGATTGGGTGCGCGATTTTGGTCTCACTAAGGAGAAAGCCGAACTTTTTGCGTCTCGGATGATACAGTGTGGATTTGCGGCTTCAGAAGTGAAAGTAACAGCGTACAGAAACCGTCACAAGGAGTATGCAAAATTTTATACAAAGAAAGACCAAATATGTTTTTGCAGCGACATTTCAGGCTTGTTCCAAGAGCTTCACCAAATTCACAACCCCAACGAATGGAGGTTGTTTATTGACAGCAACAAAGAGAGCTTGAAGGCAGTTCTCTTACATAATGGGAATGAAAAGCCATCTGTTCCTATTGCTCATGCGGTTCATTCAAAGGAGAACTATGAAACTATGGACATTTTGCTGAAATGCATAGAGTATAGGAAATACAATTGGAAAATATGCGCCGACCTTAAAGTTGTGGCCATTCTGTGTGGACTCCAAGGAGGCTATACGCGACATTGCTGTTTTCTGTGCCTTTGGAATAGCCGCGCTGATGATCAGCATTATATAAAAAAAAAAATGGCCGGTACGAACGAAACCTGTAGTTGGAGAAGCGAATGTTCAGCGCAAACCACTAATAGAGAACCGTGAAAATATAATACTTCCGCCGCTGCACATAAAATTGGGTTTGATTAAAAATTTTGCCAAAAAATTAGACAAAGAAGGTGAAGCTTTTGCCTATTTACGGTCAATTTTCCCTTACCTTTCGCTGGCAAAAATTAAAGAAGGAGTCTTCGCAGGACCCGAGATAAAAAAAATTTTGAAAGATGAAAAATTCCCAAAGCTGTTATCACCCATCGAAGCCGCAGCATGGAATTCCTTCAGGCTTGTTGTGGAAAACTTTTTAGGAAACAACAAAAGCCCGAATTATAAGGACATAGTTGAGGATCTGGTAAAGAACTATGAAGCCATGGGAGTGCACATGTCACTTAAAATACACTTTCTGCATTCTCATTTGGATTTTTTCCCTGAGAATTTAGGAGACGTGAGCGACGAACACGGCGAGCGCTTTCATCAGGAATTGAAGGCTATGGAACGACGCTATCAGGGCATCTATGACACAGCTATGATGGGTGACTATATTTGGACCCTAATACGTGAGACCGATTGCAGCGAATACAAAAAACAAAGAAGAAGTCAGCAGTTTTTCCACATGGCATAAAATGTACACTTATATCTTTGTTTTTACTCATTTTTTTTGTGCGATGATTTGCTTAATTTAATTAGTTAGTTTAATTTCGTTAGTTTAGCTAATTGTGCGATACATTGAGCATGTAGTGCTGTAAATAAATTAAAAAATAATATACGAAGACTAATTTGTTTATTTTAAATTAAGTTCAAATGTATTTATTCGTTTGCGTTGGGTAGGTAAGCTGTGCAAATAATGAAAATCAAAAAATCGTGAAATAGCGGAATTTCGGTCGTTTACCAAAAAAATAATAAGTCGGCCATTTGTCATCAGATTTTGTTAAGTAAGGGCTTATTTTCTTTGGAAAAGTGTCAGCTATACGTAAAAAAATTAAAATCGCTGTTAACATCGCGTTTTATATTTTATATGAATTTTTATATGAATTTTTCAGCCACATTTTTACTAAAAAAACCCAGTTTTTTAACCTTTTTAAGCCGCCAACATCAAAACTACTAACCCGATTTGAAAATTTTCTGAGAATAAGTTGTAGACGGCTCAATTGTCTTTAATTTGAGTAGTAGTAGGATAAAATAGGTCAAAGAAGACTAAAGATATGCTCAAAATAGTAAGTGTACCTCCAAAAATTTAAAAAAAAAAATAAAAAATTTGTATCTCGCAAACTAATCGACAGAAAAATTTTTAAAATTCATTTTCGTGTTCAGTAGGTCCAAATCCATGAGAAAAAGTATGCTAGAAACAAATAACAGACAAAAGTTTGTTATTTGTGACCTAGTGTAATATAATTTTATTTTTTATTCAAAAAGCTAAAATATAATTTAAAGACCTTAAAGACGTCGGACACACGGACAGACTGAAAGACGGACAATGCTTAATTGACTCCCTCATTCATACGCTTTCAGAAAATATATACTTTATGGGGTGGGAAATAAATATTGTAGAAATTTTACACGGAACGACAAACCTCACTCACTGTGAAGGGTGTCACTTCGCGAGTTTATTGTCAATGTAAGTGTAAGTAAATCATATAAAGAAATAAAAATCACGCAAACAGCTGTTTAAGCATAAGTTGATTTCATCATAATGTACTTATGTTGCTATTATGACATACATAAACAACATTTCGTAAATATGAAAATTTTATAAAGAAAAATTGATTTACTGCCTGTTCAACGATGTCGAAAGAAAACACAAGCGAACTTTCATTCGTACAAATATATTGAAAACAACAACAAAAACTAAAAATTTCATATCTCAGTTATAAACCGATGTTTCTCATTTTCAATACCGATCTACTCCCGAATATTTCTGATATTTTAATACCTAACCCGGGTCCATGCGATATCGGGGGGCTTCAAAAAGTTGATTTCAACATACACACGGACAGACTGACAGAGCTTAATCGACTCCCCAATTCATAAGCTTTCAGAAAATATATACTTTATGGGGTCGGAAATGAAAATTGTAAAAATTTCACACGGAATAACAAACCTATATATACCCTTTTTCACTGTGTGAAACGTATAAAAAACGCGTGAACTACAGAACATGCAGAAAAATATTTGCTATTTTCGCATGCGATTTTCGATTTTACAATCGTTAACAAAACAATCATTTTTTGTTTTTTACTAGCTCAGTGATAAGCTGCAATCATAATAAACTTGATAAACTTGAATAAATAAACTCATACAAATAAAGAAAATGCTTCGGCGAATGTATAATTTTACTAGTTTTTTTAATTATAACCAACAAAGTTGATGACTACATATTGAAATTTATCTAGAATTATCAGATATCTTTTTATTACGAAATTTTTTTTTTGTATAAAATTTATTAAATGTTGACCAGTGTCTCCTGTTGTTACAAAAACCTTAATTTAATTGCTTAATTTGCCGTACTAACTTTCTTCATTCTTTAATACGAATTAAAGACAATCATTTTGTTTGGGATTTGTTTTTATTACAACCAACATTATCGTAATTATTGTCATTCTCTTCATCATAATCATCAGGGTCATTGTAGACATCGTTAACAACAGTTCATCAAAAGTGAATTTGATATAAATTGAAAATGCCACACGTCCAATGGCGCCAATATTTATTCATTCATGCGCACATAGGCATGGACGCATTAACAATATCACAAATACCCGTCAGTTTTGATAATAGATATCATATAAGGTAATAAATTACGCACATATGTTTACTGTACAATACACCGAATAACATTCGACACTTAAGTACAGATAAGTAGTCTATGAGGTAGTCTTATACATTTATATAAATAATTTTCTCATTGATGTTTTTAGAAATTTGATTTAAAGACTGCCGAATTTTAACTTAAAGTTTACTTTTAAAATAACTAAGGATCAAGAGAGTGAGTGAGAACCAATTTAGCTTGTATTGTAAGTAACATATGCGTTCCAAGGTAACAATTGAAATCAACAAGGTAATACATTTTCAGATAAGTTTACACTATAATACAAGTCGTATGATTTTAATTAGAATTTATAGCAGTGATTGAAAATGTAGTAGTTTGGCACTTTCATCTAAAACAAGTAACAGTGCTATATTCGGCCGTGCCGAATCTTATATACCCTTCACAACGTGTAGTCATGCAATAACAATTGTTTGTATCACCATTCATCCCATATAAAATACGTGCATACGTACACGTTAGAATAAATGTGGCATCGAATCCCAGCTGAGCCAAAAAAATTTTATTTTATTTTATTTTATTTAATATATTATTTATATTTTATTATTTTTTTTTATATTTTTTTTAAATTTTTTTAAAAAACTTTTTAAGAAAAATTTTTAAAAAATTTTTTTAAAATTTTTTTTAAATTTTTTTTTGCAGTTTTTTTTATTATTTTTTTTCTTATTTTTAATATTTTTTTTTTGTAATTTTTTTTGTTTGGTATGTTTTTTACATGTATGTATGTATGTTGTTGTTGTAATTGTGAAAAAAAAACGAGGTGGTCGTGGTTTTTTGCTCATATCTCAGAAAGTTATGGGGCGATTGTGCTGAATTTCAATAGCGATTCATTCCTGGATATTTCCAAGAGATTGATACCATATACAGATCTGAGGAACATATAGTTGCTTCTAAAAGTTGATTTCAACCAACACACGGACAGACGGGCAGACGGATAGACGGACAGATGGACAGACGGTCAGGGCTTAATCGACTCCTCTATTCATAAGCTTTCAGAAAATATATACTTTATGGGGTCGGAAATGAAAATTGTAGAAATTACAAACGGAATGACAAAGCTATATATACCCTTGTGCACCACAGGTGAAGGGTATAAAAAAGGCTGTGCAAAAAACGAAAAGTACTGAATTTTCCATCGCTGTCATAATATTGAAACAAAATTCTACGACGTGTATTATTTCGTCTTCTGTTATCCTTGACTTTAAGTTCTTGCGGTGCAATAACAAATCGGTCGGTCTCATCCTTACGGAATCCACCGAATCATTTGTCGAGAAATGCTGTTAGTTGATCAAAGAATTGTGTGGCCCATCTTATGTCACTTCTGCTGACAAACCTTAACAGAAGCAGAGATTTGGTTTTCCGAGTTCCGTATGCAATTCGGCTACCATATGTTTGGAATTTTCCGCAGGCATATGTTTGTAAAGTTATGTACGCATGCGTTGATTGCACTTGTACGTTTCCAGATTTCGCAGCCGTAAAAGAGAATGAACTTGACGTTAGAATTGGATATACACAGCTTAGTGGTTTTTGATATTTTTAAATTCTCCAAATTCCATCAGTGATTACAAGGATATGAAATAGGTATTATTGGCCTCACTGAGTTCCGTGCCGCCATAGACGTTTATTTCAGACAATAATGACTTTACATTGCAGCACCCTTTGTAATCGCCAGCATTTTAACCAGATTTTTTCCTCCCACAGCACTTACATCCAACGTGTGCTTGCCGGTGGTACTAATTCCTTTGCCAGCCAATGCCAGACATTCGCATACTGCATGCGCCGTCATCTCAGCAGTCTCAAGCCGCATTCTACAAATATCATCCTCTACAACTTTAATCTTGTGCAGATGATATTAAAAGTTACTAAGCCCTGTGACCAAAGCAGTTATTCAGCCCAGGGGCCTCCGACCATATCCGAAACCTTAACTGCATTCCTGCCAAGGGGCTCCCTCAGCACTATACATGCCTGTTTAAACGTGATTGTCTCCATCCACCATCCAGGTTTATCTTAGTTTTAAAAATATTAGCTTCCAGCTCAACAGATAGCGAGTCAGACCCAATGGCATCAATAGTTTACCGTAGATGTCTTGCGACCTGGCTTAAAAGACATACGCCACAGGCATATTCCTTTGCCTGGAGGTTCTTGACAAGATACATCCTTGTCCTACAACAGTGGTAACCTGTAACAACACGCCCCGGATCAAATTGAGAATTTTCGGTAGTGGTCTACGCATCTCCAGAATCCTTCACAGGCAGCGTCTATTAACGCTATCGAACGCCATCACAAGGTCGATAAACGACAAGTTAATAGGGCTGCGGAACTCATAACATTGTTCTAAGAATATTCTCTGTTGTTAAGATCAACGCGGGACCGACTCACTGTGAAATAAAAGTATTGATCAAGTTGTTTTTAGTTATTTACAAATACGTTTATGAACAACTTTTCCACCGGTCCGCAGGGTTTATACGTAAATATTTTAAACATTTTTGCGGTAAAACATCAATACTTAGAGTCAAACTATTAGACTCTTGTTGTTACTTTGATTCACTGCGTAAAAAACTCCATTATCAATCGGCCTGAGGTAACAACTAACAGCTCTTCTTTTGTGCATTGCACAGTGGAACAAAAACTTGAAAAAACTGCTTCTGTTAGTAAAAAGAATTCAGTCTTAATATTGAGGTAAAAAATTTTAATTTCAAAAAACATACAATCCAAATGTTTTACGGCCATATTCATAATACATCTTTAAATATATCAGGCGCTTGTTAAACATATTCTTTAAACCATTAATAAACATAAAAATTGATTAAGAATATGTAGAATAATATTTATTAAGGGATATTACAATTCAGATTTGTTTGTAGAATTCGTAAGTTTTTACAAAAATTCTACTAAATTTAATTTTTTTTTAATAATTTGTTCAGTTTACGCAAACCATTGTTATACCCTTCACACAGTGAAAAAGGGTATATATAGGTTTGTCATTCCGTGTGAAATTTCTACAATTTTCATTTCCGACCCCATAAAGTATATATATTCTGAAAGCTTATGAATAGGGGAGTCGACTAAGCTCTGTAAGTCTGTCTGTCTGACCGTCTGTCCGTGTGTATGTTGAAATCAACTTTTTGAAGCCCCCCGACATAGGTTGGACCCGGGTAAGGTATTAGAATCTCAGAAATATTAGGGAGTAGATCGGTATTGAAAATCAGAAACATTGGTACATAAACAACTGAGATATGAGCAAAAACCCACGACCACCTCGATTTTTTTTTCACAAAAACAACATTACAACAACAACATACATACATACAAACGTGTATACTGGTTAGAGAAAACGTGGCATCGAATCCCAGCTGAGCCAAAATAATTTTTTTTTTAATTTTTTTAAAATTTTTTTTAAATTTTTTTTAAATTTTTTTATATATTTTTTTTTTTTTTTTATTTAATATATTATTTATATTTTTATTTTTTTTTTTAATTTTTTTTTAAATTTTTTTTTGTTTTATATATATTATATACATAATAATTTTTTTTAAATTTTTTTTTTAAATTTTTTTTTTAAATTTTTTTTTTAATTTTTTTTTAAATTTTTTTTATTTTTTTTTTTTTTGTTTTTTTAACATACATACGTGAATTTATAATTTTACAATGGAACGTTTTCATATATGTATGTTTTTATATGTATATATGTATTTCATATGGGATGAATGGTGACACAAACCACTGTTATTGCGTGACTACACGTTGTGAAGGGTATATAAGATTCGGCACGGCCGAATATAGCGCTCTTACTTGTTTTAATTTAGTTTGCCCACTGTGCTTTAAAGATTTCCATATGAACAACAACAATTTGTGCAAAAGCTACTCAAATACTTCTACCACCTTTTTGTTGCTACCTTTATTGTATGTGGCGGCCACCGCTTTTACTCAATCGTTGCTGCCTACCGAAGTTTTGCCTGTTTGTCCTACTCCTAGCATAGCAACATACATACATACATCACCTCCTTCTCCTTACACTATCTCATACTTATTTACTTGACTGTGATACCTGTCAGTTAAAAAAAAATATTTTTTTTTATAATTTTATTTGCTTGTATTTATTTCAACAAAAAGTTCTTTCAACTTAACGTCTTCTTTCGGCTGCTGTTATTTGTAGTTGTTGCTGTGCTGCCATTGTTGTTATATTCTCTGTTGTTGATTCTAAATTTCTTTGGATCATTTTTTTTTCTCTCATTTGTTATTTATAGTAAGAAATTCCTTAAAAAATGGATTTTTGATTTCATTTTATCGTAACTGTCCCTGTAGAAGTACATACATAAATACCTACATACATACATACGTACATACATACATACATACATATGTAAATTAATAAGTAAATGAATGCATGTTCGTTACTGAGTAATTGTATGCCAGTGTATTGTCAATTATTGTTTCATTTTGATATTTCTTATTTACTACTGCCGACAGACGGAAGTATCGTGTAAATTAAAATGTTGTTAAAGTACATTGTGTTTTTCCCTCAAGTTTATTACTTTGATCCTTTAGATCTGACTATAATTCCCAAAGTCGTGACAAATATTTATAACTAGCCAATCCCGGCGCGCGTTGCTACGCCCCTTCACGAATTTTAATCGCATTCTAAATTTTAATCGAATATCAAGTGCAAGGCTAAAAACTATAACTTTTTCTTTATGAGCGTTGCACTGCTCACTTTTCTAATTACGAAACTGTATAGTCATGACAGCTCAATAAGTGTGCAAAGTTCCAAAAAAATCGGTCCCGTGTAAGAACCTCAAAATGATACCTTTTTTTATGGGCGTGGCACTGCCCACTTTTCTAAATACGATACTGTATAGTTATGACAACTCAATATGTGTGCAAAGTTTCAGAAAAATCGCTCCAGTGCAAGTACCTTAAAATGATACCTTTTTTTTAATGGGCGTGGCACTGCCCACTTTTCTAATGATGAAAGTGTAAAGTCATGACAGCTCAGTATGTTTGCAAAGTTTCAGAAAATTCGGTCCAGTGCAAATAGCTAAAACTGATAAATAATTTTTTATGGGCGTGGCCCCGCCCACTTTTTCAATCACGAAATTATAAAGCCATGACAGCTCAAAATGTGTGCAAAGTTTCAGAAAAATCGGTCCATCGCAAGTACCTCAAAATTAAAACTTTTTTAGGGGCGTGGCCCCGCCCACTTTTCTTATCACGAAATTATTTAGTCATGATAGCTCGATATGTGTGCAAAGTTTCAGAAAAATCGGTCAAGTGCAAGTAGCTAAAACTGATAACTAATTTATTATGGGCGTGGCTCCGCCCACTTTTTTTCACCCATAAACACTCCCTGGTATGTGTACAACAACTTACCAAAGTTTGAGCCCGATCGGTTTTACAGTTTCGGAGTCTATAGCTAACACACACACACACACACACACACACAGAGTTTCACTTTTATATATATAGACTAGCCAAACCCGGCGCGCGTTGCTACGCCCCTTAATGAATCGAAATGCATTCTGAATTTTAATTGAATATCAAGTGCAAAAACCTAAAAATTATAATTTTTTTATGGGCGTGGCATTTCCCACTTTTCTAGTCACGAAATTGTAAAGTCATAAGAGCTCAATATGTGTGCAAAGTTTCAGAAGAATCGGACCAGTGCAAGTATCCCAAAATTAAAATTGTTTTTATGGGCGTGGCCTTGCCCACTTTTCTAATCACGAAATTGTAAAGTCATAATAGCTCAATATGTGTGCAAAGTTTCAGAATAATCGGTCCAGTGCAAGTACCTCAAAATGATACCTCTTTTTTATGGGCGTGGCACTGCCCACTTTTCTAATCTTAAAATTATTTAGTCATGACAGCTCAATATGTGTGCAAAATTTCAGAAAAATCGGTCTGATGCAAGTACCTCAGAATTATAGCTTTTTTTATGGGCGTGGCCCCGCCCACTTTTTTAATCACGAAGTTATAAAGTCACGACAGCTTAATAAGTGTGCAAAGTTTCAGAAAAATCGGTCCAGTGCAAGTACCTCAAAGTTAAAACTTTTTTAGGGGCGTGGCCCCGCCCACTTTTCTTATCACGAAATTATTTAGTCATGACAGCTCGATATGTGTGCAAAGTTTCAGAAAAATCGGTTAAGTGCAAGTAGCTAAAACTGATAACTAATTTTTTATGGGCGTGGCCCCGCCCACTTTTTTTCATCCATAAACACTCCCCGGTATGTGTACAACAACTTACTAAAGTTTGAGCCCGATCGGTTTTACAGTTTCAGAGTCTATAGCTAACACACACACACACACACACACACAGAGTTTCACTTTTATATATATAGATTAGCTTTGTTCGTTCAAGATCATATAAGGTTTATGTTTTAAGGAATAGCCTTCACGAAATTATAAAGGATAGGCTTACATGTGTAAAACGAATAAACTAGCTAGACTTCAGATTACATAGGGAAAATAACAAACAAATACTATTGATTTTTTTATACCCTTCACCTGTGGTGCACAAGGGTGTGTATCTATATAACTTCGTCATTCCGTTTGTAGTTTCTACAATTTTCATTTTCGTGCCCACAAGGTACATATTTTCTGAAAGCTTATGAATAGAGGTGTTGATTAAGCTCTGTCCGTCTGCTTTTAGAAGCAACCATTGTTCCTCAGATCTGTGTATGGTATTAATCTTTTGGAAATATTCGGGAATGAATCACCAAACAAAATGTTTTTTTAAATCTCCACCAAATAAGTCTTGAAATTTTATACTTAAACCTGCAGGGTGTTAAATAGTCCTTTTATTTCAAAATCTTAACTTCGTTTCGTATTAGTTTTTAACATTAAAAATTACCAGATTTTATATCCTGTATCAAATTTTACATAATTTTTATTTAATTTTCAAAGTGACTATGTTCGTCTGCCTCTGCATGCAAGAGATTTATGGAGTTTAAAATTCCATAGAACAAGTTTGAGAAAATTTAAATAAAAAAAAAAAGAATTGACAGAAGAAACTTTCGCACGACTGTTTTAAAAATATTTTCCAAAACTCTAAAAAATTAAATATTTAAATATGCAAAAATGCTTTGCCTGTCATTTGTGATATTTTTATGACCACAAATGAAGAAAATGTAATTTTGAAAATTAAAAAAATATCTTATATTTATGAACTTTTGGAAGAAGAACTTATTGCGAATTTTTAAATATTTTAGAAAAGAAATTAAATTTAAGTTAATTTTTTTTTGTTGCAAATCTTTACTAGATGTGGATTAATGCAAACTAATTAGAATAAGTTTTACACTTTTTTTAAAAGACTTTTTATAAAATTTTAAAATTTTTTACGAAATCACAAAGCAACTATGAGTTAAATAAATAATAAATATATTTTGACAGTTTTTAGGACTTTTTTAAAAGAAAGACGATCATCAATGCAAGCAAAGCGTCATGAAGATCTTGATTTTATGATTAAGAAAGCTTAAAAAAATTTGAATTCTTTATCAAAAGTCCGCAAATGTTTCTTTTTGATGATTGTTGCCTTGATTAAAAAGTGTTTAAAAGTCAGTATCATTATAATTTTTTAACATATTGAATGTAAAGACAAATTTTCTTCGTTTAAGTAAAAAGCACTTAAATTGTTAATAAAATATGACTTTCCTAATGAAAAAGGTCCCAAAGGAGAACAAGGTCGTTCAAATTTTATGCAGAGTAAGACAATAACGACTTTTTGAAAAATATTTAATTTTTGTAAGGATTTGTTTCATAGTTAGAATTCGGGGATAAGTTTATATTCCTTTAATTTTTTTCTTTAACTAAATTTTTTTAAGTTATTGATAATTTATAATAACTTTTATAAGATTTAAAAAAAAATCTCAAAAACAACCACATTTAATTCATAGCGCAATTACATTTTTTTAAATTTGCTATATGAAAAGCATTAATTTCTTCTTATTCTGAAAAGTGTTTAATAAAATCCCCAAAAATACCCACTTAAACTGAAATTTTTTTCAACAAAATGCTTTTTAATTAAAAAGCATTGTTATTTAATTCGATAAAAACTTTAATGACATATTTTAAAATTTCCAAATATTTTTGAAAATCTCCCTTAATATTCCAAATATTATTTATGAAAAATTTAATATTTTTAACAAAATTTAATGTATATGAAACACAATACGTCTATACATCTTAAATTCCTAAAAGTGTTATAAAAATCCCAGAAAATCCTTACCTGTGCTAGAATTAATTTAAAAAAAAATTTGTTGGTGTGAAACGTAATTAGGATTATTCTGATATGAAATATTATTTAAAATTTTTTTAATTTAAAAAATTTTAAATGAAATACCAAATACCGAGTATCTGAAATTCATAGTTTCAGTTTCACCCAATTTACATGATGAATTTTATGACGTCCAATTTTGTTAATTCCCTTTTGAAGTTGTTACCAAAAACTACTCAAATTTATAAGATGGTTTTTTTGGACGTCTAATTTCTAATTTGTATTGCAGACTTAAATTTATATTTTCAAAATTTTTTATTTTCTTTATTTTGAATGTCGAAAAAACTTATTACTGTTTAATAGTTTTTTTTTTATCAGTCAAAAGGCACAATCCAGTTTATGAGAATATAAAAATAAAACGTAACAGAAAGAACAGAAAAAAGTGTAAAGCGAAATGTCAAAAAAAAACCATGAAAACAGAAACCATGTATATTTTTCTACCCGCCTTTCTTCTCTACACCGCTTGCTACCAAACAAAAAATGACGTCCAAAATTGGACGTCATAAAATTCATCATGTAAACCTACTGTTTTTTGTTAAAATTTTTTTATATATTTGGTGTATTCACAAGAAGTCCTAAGTGTAACACTATGTGATTTCAGCAAATATTTTTTATAATTTAATATGACATATGTATATATTTTTTTCACCCACAGTGTAAAAGGGTATATATAGGTTTGTCATTCCGTGTAAAATTTCTACAATTTTCATTTCCGACCCCATAAAGTATATATTTTCTGAAAGCTTATGAATAGGGGAGTCGATTAAGCTCTGTCAGTCTGTCCGTGTGTATGTTGAAATCAACTTTTTGAGGCCCCCCACCATAGGTTGGACCCGGGTAAGGTACTTAAATATCAGAAATAGGTATTGAAAATCAGCAACATCGGTACATAAACAACTGAGATATGAGCAAAAACCCACGACCACCTCGATTTTTTTTTCACAAAAACAACATTACAACAACAACATACATACATACAAACGTGTATACTGGTTAGAGAAAACGTGGCATCGAATCCCAGCTGAGCCAAGAAAATTTTTTTTTAAATTTTTTTTTATTTTTTTTTTTTAATTTTTTTTTTAATATATTATTTATATTTTTATTATTTTTTTTTAAATTTATTTATTTTTAATTTTTTTTTATTTGTTTTATATCTATCTATATATATAAAAGTGAAACTCTGTGTGTGTGTGTGTGTGTGTGTTAGCTATAGACTCCGAAACTGTAAAACCGATCGGGCTCAAACTTTGGTAAGTTGTTGTACACATACCAGGGAGTGTTTATGGGTGAAAAAAAGTGGGCGGGGCCACGCCCATAAAAAATTAGTTATCAGTTTTAGCTACTTGCACTTGACCAATTTTTCTGAAACTTTGCACACATATCGAGCTGTCATGACTAAATAATTTCGTGACAAGAAAAGTGGGCGGGGCCTAGCCCCTAAAAAAGTTTTAATATTGAGGTACTTGCACTGGACCGATTTTTCTGAAACTTTGCACACATATTAAGGTGTCATTACTTTATAATTTCGTGATTAAAAAAGTGGGCGGGGTCACGCCCATAAAAAATTAGTTATCAGTTTTAGCTACTTGCACTGGACCGAATTTTCTGAAAGTTTGCAAACATACTGAGCGATCATGACTTTACACTTTTGTCATTAGAAAAGTGGGCAGTGCCACGCCCATTAAAAAAAGGTATAATTTTGAGGTACTTGCACTGGACCGATTTTTCTGAAACTTTGCACACATATTGAACTATCATAACCATATGATTTCGTGATTAGAAAAGTGAAACTCTGTGTGTGTGTGTGTGTGTGTGTGTGTGTGTGTGTTAGCTATAGACTCCGAAACTGTAAAACCGATCGAACTCAAACTTTGGCAAGTTGTTGTACACATACCAGGGAGTGTTTATGGGTGTAAAAAAGTGGGCGAGGCCACGCCCATAAAAATTAGTTATCAGTTTAAGCTACTTGCACTTGACCGATTTTTCTGAATCTTTGCACACATATCGAGCTGTCATGACTTAATAATTTCGTGATTAGAAAAGTGGGCAGTGCCACGCCCATAAAAAAGGGTTATAATTTTGAGGTACTTGCACTGGTCCGATTCTTCTGAAACTTTGCACACATATTGAGCTGTTATGGCTTTACAATTTCGTGATTAGAAAAGTGGGCAGGGCCACGCCCATAAAAAAGGGTTATAATTTTGAGGTACTTGCACTGGTCCGATTCTTCTGAAACTTTGCACACATATTGAGCTATTATGACTTTACAGTTTCGTGATTAGAAAACTGGGCAATGCCACGCCCATAAAAAAAATTATAATTTTTAGGTTTCTGCACTTGATATTCAATTAAAATTCAGAATGCATTTCGATTCATTAAGGGGCGTAGCAACGCGCGCCGGGTTTGGCTAGTATATTATATACATAATAATTTTTTTTTAATTTTTTTTTTAAGTTTTTTTTTGTTTTTTTTTTTGGTTTTTTTAACATACATACGTGAATTTATAATTTTAAAATAAGTTGTTTTTATATATGTATATTTTTTATATGTATGTACGTATTTCATATGGGATGAATGGTGACACAAACCACTGTTATTGCATGACTACACGTTGTGAAGGGTATATAAGATTCGGCACGGCCGAATATAGCGCTCTTACTTGTTTTAAATATTTTTGATTTAATCAAAACAAGTTTTCTTTTTATCATTAATGGGTAAATGATAAGATTTCCTGGATTTCCCTAAACTGTCGTATGTAATGGAAATTCATTGCATGCGAATAAGAAAAAGATTTAAAAGGGAATTCGTTAGAATATAATTTAATTTAAAGATTAATATTAAACTTAAGTCAAACATTTTATAATGCTTTGTTTAACTCATTTCAACATTAAATATAAATTTACCCAACACCTAACTTTGGTCATTCTGTCGCAGTCGCAACATTAATTTGAGCAAAATATTTCCGCGCCTATTAATACAAATTTGGTATGGACGTTCTTAGACAACAATACCAATAATATACCTCAACGCGAAATAATACAATTTTCACAAAAAAGGAAAAAGAAGCATAACTTCATGTAAAACAGTACATACAACTGAGAATATATATCACCAAATTATTCCTGCATCCACAATACCACACAATAAAATGGTTAAAAGAAAATAAAATAAAATTGCTCTCTATACGAGTACACAATAGAAAAATTCAAAAACAAAGACACACAATAGTAATTGCCAAAACGTACAGAGCAATGCATCATCCGACCACCCACTTGCTTAAAATTCGCACAAATTTAATGTCGTCTACAATATAAATTCTCCTCCTTGTCCTTTCTGAATTCTTAACAGAAAGATTACTAGTGACTATGAACATTCAACCAGTCTGTGTGTCCGTCTGTCTATCTGTATTTATGCTGTTATATCAAACTTACAATTTGAACATTTTTACAACGTTGAAATGTACGACTTTTGCAAGCATCCCACAGGACAGGACTACAAATGTTTTACTACAAAAGCAAAATGATGTCCAGAAATTTCGAACCAATTACTTAAAAACAGCATCAAAATGAGCTGTTTTAAACGCATATATAAAACAAAGACAGTCTCTTTTTTTTGTGTGGCAGCACAAGAAATAATATCTATTTTTATGAAAAATATATGTATGTATATATGTATGTACCTATAAACAATAATATATTTAATTAAAACCTCAAAAATATAACCCCCATATTCATATAATTTAAAATGTGTTTGAAACGTATTTTCATAAAAATTTTTATAGAACATTTTTCTAAAATAGATTTAACAAGTAAGAGTGCTATATTCGGCCGTACCGAATCTGAGAATACCCTTCACCATCATGTACATAGGTATAATCCCACATCGTAGCTTAACCTATATTTCAAGTTATACGCAATTTTTCTTTATTATTTCCGACGCCATCCTTGATTTTGAATTTTTACGTAGTTATCTAATAGTCAAGCCATTTCATTTGTTCTGCCATTTTGTTTTAGATGCCATCTTGGATTTTACATTTTTAAATAATTTACTGTATTCTACTGGTCAAGGCCTTATTGTCCGCCATTTTGTAGTGGCGGCCAACATGAATTTTAACGTTTTTATAGTGCTTTTATTGCGCTAGTTTAATCCTTTCAGATGACATAAATATTGACTCTCTCGGTTGTCTAGAAGGTGAAAAAAATTGATTTTAGTTTGTAAATTTTTGGAATATACATATATATATTTCAAAAAAAAATTTGCCTATAACTTTACCGATTTCACGAATATCTCTAGAGGCATATTACATCTACAAATATTACCAAAGGTAAGTTGTTCTATAGCTAAAAAATTTTAATTTTAGTGGTAAATATCTCAGAAAGTTATAGGGTGATTGTTCTGAATATTAATAGTGATTAATTCCTGGATATTTCCAAAAGATTGATGCCAGACACAGATCTGAGAAACATGTGGCTGCTTCTAAAAGTTGATATTAACCAATACACGGACAGATGGACATGGCTTAATCGACTCCTCTATTCATATGTTTTCAGAAAATATATACTTTATGGGGTCGGAAATGAAAATTGTAGAAATTTTACACGGAATGACAAACCTATATATACCCTTTTTCACTGTGTGAAGGGTATAAAAAGACCATACATCCCTAATACACTTGCCCTTACCACTTACACATGATACAATACTTATTTTAAATAAAAGTATGCACATGTTTTTTACAACAATACTACTAATATTGTGCCATTTTTGAATGCCACAAAAAAGCGACAACTTCTAACTAGTTGTTTTATAGATATTTCTATGAATACCGGCAACATGTTGGTTGTTTTCTCTTACTATTTTTAATTTTTTTTTTCGCCATCCATACTAATTTAAAGAAACAAATTTTAATGAAATTGACAAGAACAGCTGAGACACATTCATGTCTGACATTATAAAATGTCAGATGCGGTAAATTCAATAACGTACAACCAATGATTTGCTAAAGTTTAGAATCTAAGCTGAGCATAGAAAAAAAACAGGGAGCAACAAAAAGAAATACTGGCGAGTCTAGAGAAAATGTTTGATTGGCGCATGCTTAATAAACGGAAATGTATTTACCGGCTACAACAACAACAACAACAACAACAAACACAAATTCAGCATCATCAGCAGCATCAACGTCGTCATGAATGACAACAACGATGAATTGGAGACGTGAGAGTGTAATAGTACGAAATACATTTTTACCGGCGAAGAAAGATTAAAGGAGTGTAAACGTATGGGTTTTGTTGAAAGAGGATAATGATAATGTTATAAGATATGAAAAAGTTATAGAATTTAAAAGGCGATATAAAATAAAATATTTAAACATTGTTCATATGATATTTTAAGGCTACAAAAGACTCTTTTTATATGTATATTATCTGGAGGATTAAAAGGGGTTAAGAAAGTCCTGGAATAAAGTTTCATTATCTCTGCTTAAATGATGTATTTTGCAAAGAAAAGAAACAAGAGAAAACTTTTAGACTTATTTGATTAAAGTAAATATTTCTCAAATAAGACTAGACCCATTAGAAGTCATGTATGATAAGTATCAAATAACTTCTTCAATTATATTATATATTCTTTATTCGTAACTAATTTTCAATAGCACAGTTTGTATTACATATTTCCAAGGATTTCTCAGTTTCCAATAAAAAAATAAATTGTTTTTCTTCTAATATTTATTTTAATAAAATAAATTCCTTTGAATATCTGCTGCATTTACGCTCTATAAGGATTTTAAAAACATGTGATTTTTTTATTGTATTGTATGTTTGTTGTTGAAAGATGCTATTCAAATTGCGGCATTTCTGCTCGTACTAAATTGCTGCCAATACAAGTTCGGACAAAAAGGATGCCGGTTATTGTAGTGCTCATTAGACAAACGTAAGCCTTAAGTTACGGATGTGTGGTATTTCCGAAATAAACATAAAAAATTAAAAACGCAAATAAAACGTAAAATGTTAAATAAAAATTTTTTTCTAGGATTCTTTTAGTGATTTTGTGTGTGTGTGTATGTGTCTGTGTTGAAAACATTTCATTTTTGTAGTCTTTGTTCTTTTACCTCTGGAAAAAGTCAGTAAGCTTAGGCCACCAAAACCAAACATTCATTCATTGCAGACATGGTTGGTAATGGTAGTGGGGTATACATTTGAAATTGACCAAAGACAACTATAACAACAACAACAACAACAATTTAGTGTTAAGTGTTTGTTTATAGTTGCTAAATGTTAAGAACAAGAAAAAAAAAACAAAAAGCAGAAAACCTGGTCTATTAACTATAGAGCCATGCAAAACACAACAAGAAGGAAGCTTTGACTGCAGACGCAATTAAATAATTAATTAAATTAAATAATATAAAAAAATAAAATGACACCAGTGTGTATCGCGTTCTAAAGACATGTTAAAAACTAACAGCCCAACAAAACTTTTTATTACCATGGAATTTCTTAAAAAAAAGACAAAATTACTTTTATGAAAACTATAGAAAATAGTGCAAACCATGTTTATTTTAGACGCTTGCTGATTTTTTTTTTCAGATTCTTGTTAAATTTTCAACCAACAACAAAAGAAAATAGAAACCAAAAAATTAATAACATGTTAAAGTTCAAAACCTATTGTTGAACTGCCGACAAACCGGTTATATTTAGGAAAAAATAATAATTTTAAATGTATTCTTGGTACTTAATACATCATCAACCTTATCGCCACCAACGTGAACAGTAAAAAAAGAAGTCACAATTTTTTTGGCGTTTTCAAGCCAAAAAAAAAAAAATTTAATGTAATTGTGTTAGTTTGAATTATTGTCGTTATTGTGTGTAAAACAAAATAAGGAAATAAGCAAGGCGAATTCATACAGGTGAAATTATCAGCCCAGCTGATTGGGAAACTTTTTTGTCAAAATTGGTGGAATTCGCCTTGATTTCATTTATTAATGCAGGGATAGGAAATGTGATTTTGGTTTCGGTATTAAACAATTAATTTGAGTGTACTTTTTTGATAATAAATGTGCTAAATTTATGTATATTTGTTGCTTTTGCGTCATAAATAATGTGTTTAAAAAATTTATATCCTTTTTTTAATCAAATTTTATTATATTTAATTTGTAAAAACAACTTTTCCATCCCTGATATACGAATTGGCCTTGACAAAAACATCCCATGAAAAGTTGCTTTGTTGTATCAATTCGCCGTTGCATATACCTTATGGATATGCCTTGGAAATAAGTGCGTGAGTTTGCTTCATTACAAAATATTGGAAAAGAGTTCAAATATGTATTTCAGTGTATCCTAAATAGTTGTAGGACTTAAGAAATAGTAATAACTACCAACATTTTTTTTACATAATCTCAACTTAAACGAAAACAAGGTAGAATGCTATATTCGGCAGTGCTAAATCTGATAATACCCTTCATATTGGTATATTGATCACATTGCAATTTAGATTAGCGAATAAAATTAGCACTGCTAACAAAATTCAAAAACAATTAGTTGGAAGCAAGGCATAATTATTCATGAGGTTACCGCAGTTGTTGTTTTGTTGTTTATATTTTTTATATATGAAGTCAAGGCATATTTATTCATCAGGTAGTCTTGATTCGTCAGCTGATTATTTTTTTCTTCACTTATTTTAAATTTCAGCTGTCAAAGTCCATAGATAAAAAACAAAATTCTCTCTTCTCTAACTTACTTCAAATGCCAAACTTCATATTAAAAATATATAAACAAAAATTTAATTTTTGAACTGTGGTTACCTGATAAATTAATATGCCTTGATATGAAGTATGATATTTGAAATAAATAAGAGAAAAGAGAAAATTGTTTTTTATCTATGGACTTTGAAAGTTTAAATTTAAAATAAGTTTTGTAATTGTTTGTAATTTCTACAATTTTCATTTTCGACCCCATAAAGTATATATTTTCTGAAAGCTTATGAATAGTGGAGTCATTTAAGCCCTGACCAGCTGTCTGTATGCTGGTTGAAATCAACTTTTAGAAGCAACTATATGTTCCTTAGATCTGAGTATGGTAGCAATCTTTTGGAAATATCCGGGAATGAATCGCTATTGAAATTCAGCACAATCGCCCCAAAACTTACTGAGATATGAGCAAAAAACCACGACCATCTCGTTTTTTTCACAATTACAACAACAACCTACATATATACTGGTTAGAGTAAACGTGGCATCGAATCCCAGCTGAGCCAAAAAAAAAATTATTTTCTTTTTTTATTTTATATATTATTTATAGAATAAGAAGCTCAATCTTAAGGCGTATCATAAAAGTGAGTATATTAAAAGGTAGAAATACTAAGTTTTAGAAGGACGTGAAAAAAATTATACATTAAGGGGGAAGGATCCAAGATATCAAAAATTACATCTTTAATTTGAGGTTAGATTAAAAAGTCACCAAGGGCAAAAATAAAGCCATAGTTAAGCCATAAACAACGAAATGCGATATCATAAGCTCGGACTTTAAATGGCGGCGTTATATATAAAAAACAAAAAGTACTGTATTTTGGGGCTTGGCAAAAAAAATTGTCCTGTTTCCTAGAAACTTCATTGACATATCTTTCATTTAGAGGGTGACTGACACAACTTTTTTTCCACCCGCCTTAATGTATGTATGTACATATGTATGTGTTTAAAACTAATTTTTTTTTTGTTTAAATTTCATTCAGAATAAATGAACGAGGGCTCACTGCTTATTTTGTTACACAGTGTGCTCAACATAAACGAGAAAATGTTTTCTGGTAAATCCATGGCAGATAAATAGGGTATATATACTTTCCAGCTTTTTTTAATAATATGTTTGCATCTGTAAAAATTATTTTTTTTTTATTTTTATCTATCTTCTTCTATATATATAAAAATAAATCCCTTTTTCCCTTGGTCACGGCATCACGCGTGAATGGCTGGACCGATTTCACTAATTCTTTTTTTGTTGTATTTTTTATTATTAAGAGAAGGTTCTTATGTAATAAAATAATCACTCACTGGCAGTAATATTTACGTAGTTGACATTAAAACAAAGAAACGTAGTTTACACGCTCTTTGCAAATATATCGGTCGGAGTCGGTCTGTGATCGAAGTTATAATAACAAAATACCTACATAATTCATTTACCATTTCTTAGTGTACTTTTCACATTGGTTTCTACAGGATAATTTGTACTGTGTGTTTTTTTCTGAAGTGTTTGTTTAATAAGGTTAGTCAAATTAATATAGAGTTGGAAACTTTTGATAGACCATTTTGATACTTTTGCAAAAGAATAGGTACTATAGTTTTTATACCCTTCACCTGTGGTGCACAAGGGTATATATAGCTTTGTCATTCCGTTTGTAATTTCTACAATTTTCATTTCCGACCCCATAAAGTATATATTTTCTGAAACCTTATGAATAGAGGAGTCGATTAAGCCCTGACCGTCTGCCCGTCTGTCCGTGTGTTTTTTTTTGTAATTTTTTTTTGTTTGGTATGTTTTTTACATGTATGTATGTATGTTGTTGTTGTAATTGTGAAAAAAAAACGAGGTGGTCGTGGTTTTTTGCTCATATCTCAGAAAGTTATGGGGCGATTGTGCTGAATTTCAATAGCGATTCATTCCTGGATATTTCCAAGAGATTGATACCATATACAGAGCTGAGGAACATATAGTTGCTTCTAAAAGTTGATTTCAACCAACACACGGACAGACGGGCAGACGGATAGACGGACAGACGGTCAGGGCTTAATCGACTCCTCTATTCATAAGCTCTCAGAAAATATATACTTTATGGGGTCGGAAATGAAAATTGTAGAAATTACAAACGGAATGACAAAGCTATATATACCCTTGTGCACCACAGGTGAAGGGTATAAAAATAATAAAAAAAAAAAATTTTTAAATAATTTAAAAAAAATTTTTTTAAAAAAATTAAAAAAAAAATATAAAAAAAAATAATAACAAAATATAAATAATATATTATATTAAATAAAATTTTTTTGGCTCAGCTGGGATTCGATGCCACATTTATTCTAACCAGTATATACATATGTACGTATTTGATATGAGATGAATGGTGATACAAACAATTGTTATTGCATGACTACACGTTGTGAAGGGTATATAAGATTCGGCACGGCCGAATATAGCACTGTTACTTGTTTTTTTTATTTTCAGTTGAATTTTTGTTTTTGCCGGCAATTAGACGTACAAACTTAAGTCCCAGAACCCGTAATGCTGCAAGTCAAAGAAATACAAGAGCAAGTCAAACTGACGAGCAATACTTAATAAAGAAATTAACTTAATTCAGATAAAAAGGTAACAGATATTTCTTGATTATAGGGCGGTACGAAGTTCGCTGGGTCAGCTAGTTTTACAATATGTAATTCGTCGTTTCAGTTTGTTTAGAAATTTTTAACAGGTTTATTAAAAATTATTGAAATTAAAGCAGAAAAGAAAAAAATTGTGTGACATATGCAAATGTCTGCAAAAGCAAAATGTATGGGTTTTTAATTTGTTGTTTTTTGCCGCGATGCATATACCTTATGAATATGCCTTGAATAAAACCTTAGTAGACATTTTCTTCATAAGCAAAACTTGACGTAAAAAATTTTTTTTGATAATTTTTTGTTACAAGAAAAATGTATATACGTCAATAAAAATGTTTTATATAATAAATTTTTGATTAATTTGAAATTTAAATAAATTTAAGTTAAATTTTTGTATACCAAATTTTTTGACCTTGTATTTAACAAAAAAATACTAAAACGTGTATTCTGAACTGTAAGCGTTACAGGCGCTGTTCGTAAATAGAATTCGCCGCACACTAGCAGCCGCAGTAAGTTTTTAAAATAAAACTCCAAATTATCCAAAAGCTTTAAATTAATGAAACTAAACGAAGCCCTTTAGTTGCTAATTCGGTTTTAGGAAGAAGACCTTAACTTTGAACGAAATAAAGAATATGTTTTTAATGGGATGTTTAAACTCAATCGACACTTAAAGGCAAAAATGCCATCGTTATCAACGGCGAAAGAATTTAACGATTTGGAAGAAGACATTATGTATTTATAGCAAAATAGTGATACGTCGCTCAAGTCTAACGCCGCAATAGACATTCTGAAATTTAAGAGGTGAGGTTAAATTTAATTTTATTCCGCTATACCATATGGCATCGTGGGTTTTTAAACGCACATACTTGCAATTGCGTTTGAATAAAATTTTTTTTTTTTGATGCAATATTGCACTTTGAAGCTTTAAAAATAACATGTGAAAAAAATATCTGTATGTATTTACAAGTATTTCTGATACAGAGTGTATTAAAATCCTGCAGGTCCTTAGGTCGAAGAGAGTGAACTATAAAATACCGTTTTTTACGAAATTTTAGAATACATTTTTTTAACTTAAATTTTTTAAACTCATATATATATATATTGGTATATATATATATATATATTATAAACGGCTTGTACAGTGCACTCTCGCTAACGTGATCTAATTAAAACCAAAGCAGTTCATGTTAGCGAAATTTTTCACATTAGCGATTTTCGAGTTAAATGAGAGATATATAAACTTTTGCAATATTAACCTGAGTTTTACACGATTGAACGTGAAATTATGTTATTATTTGTATTATTTCAAATATAAAATTAAAACAAGTAAGAGCGCTATATTCGGCCGTGCCGAATCTTATATACCCTTCACACCGTGTAGTCATGCAATAACAGCAGTTTGTATCACCATTCCATATGATATACGTACATACATATAAAAACCATACATATATAAAAACATCCCATTGTAAAATTATAAATTTACGTATGTATGTTAAAAAAAAAAATAAAAAAAAATTAAAAAAAAAATTTAAAAAAAAAAATTTAAAAAAAAATTTGTAATGTTGTTTTTGTGAAAAAAAATCGAGGTGGTCGTGGGTTTTTGCTCATATCTCAGTTGTTTATGTACCGATGTTTCTGATTTTCAATACCGATCTACTCCCGAATATTTCTGGTATTTTAATACCTCACCCGAGTCCAAGCGATGTCAGGGGGCTTCAAAAAGTTGATTTCAACATACACACGGACAGACGGTCAGACGGACAGACTGACAGGGCTTAATCGACTCCCCTATTCATAAGCTTTCAGAAAATATATACTTTATGGGGTCGGAAATCAAAATTGTAGAAATTTCACACGGAATGACAAACCTATATATACCCTTTTTCACTGTGTGAAGGGTATAATAATTATTTATAATTCATTAAAAGGTTACGAGATTCCTTTTTGCAAACTATCTATAAAGACTGCCTTTTATTTTAGCTCCAAACATTAAGACTTTTTTCAACACTCATAATGAATTATTCACTGCTTCACATAAGAAAACGAAAAGATTTCGATGCCATCTATACACAAAAAATGTTTTAGAGGATACCCACAGGGGATTCCCTAAATTTTAAAAAGCGAAATTAATATATTTCATTAATGTCTATATGCTTAAAAAACATTTCCAGTAAAAAAAAATTGTTCAAGATATAGAGCTTTCTGAGTTTGTTCATGTTACAGAGCAGTCAATGTAAACAAAAGCTTGTTCACGTTACAGCGAGTGCACTGAAAATCGAATCTAGTTGTAGGATTTTTTTAAATTTGTAGTTTTTGAAAAATAATATTTTAATATAAACACAAATATTAGTAGCCTAAAAACTAGATTTTTAAGGTTAAAATCAAAAAAATATACAAAGAGGGTTAAAGGGTTTTATAAAAACTCAGATCTCAGCCTCAATCATCGATGTCCTCAAAATAAACGTAACACATGCATTCTCGTAAAAATTCCTCTAAAACATCTGTCAAATAAGCCCTTAATAAATCTAAAATATTTTTTATGAATACGGCCCGTAATATTTTAACAATTATATTTTTTTAAGTACCTCACGAGAGCTTATTTGCTTTATTTTAACATAAAACAGCTTAAAATGAAAAGCTCTTAAAAAATTTAATGAATTCCAATTACAGAAAAATTTTAGTAAGTTTTCGTTAGAAAAATTAAAGTTTAGCAAACGTTTCCAGTTTTATAGAGAATTTTTTATTTTGTACAAAGTGTTTTCAATATAGAAAAATAAGCAACCAAGACGAGATTTATTTATAAAATTATATTACGAGTTAAAAATATGTTAATTAAAGAAATAAATAAGAACGAACCGCTTCAAATTCAGTTTTATTCTACTTTGTCAATGCAGCAGCTACCCACATATACAGGTCACTTAAACAAAATCCATTATAAGTATTAACTCGTATATTTTTAGATTATTTTTTTGTGAGCTTTCAATTTCAAAGTAAGTTACATAAAAGTTTCCATGCACAGAGTTTTTTTAAAGTCATCATTTACACTACACCAATTAGTCATAAAATAAAGACAATGTTCTATTATAAAAGATAAGAAAGGTAACGAAAAATATACCCTTAATCTTAATAACGAATAATTAAAAAGTTTATGGTCACTTAGAAAATTGAGCCAAAGATAGAATCTTTAAACTTTTTCATTCATAATTTTTTGTTTGTTTTTTGCTTTTATACTAAAATAAAAATGATCAAAGAAGCTTCTGAGAACTAGTGATTCTGAGTTTATGATTAAATTTAAAGATAAATTTTTATTTTACTACTGCAAAGATTCATGATACGCACCAAAAACAATTTAAACAAAACTGTTTATTAACTTACCTGTCAAAATTGGTGTTTTAATTTAAAATGTAAAAAAAAAAAACGTAAATTTATATAATGACGTAATTAAAATTTCATTGAAATAGATGTTTTAGATATTAAGTTAAATGACACCTTTAAGCCGAAAAAAAATCATTTTGTTATATCTTAATATTTGTATGTACATAAATATGTATGCGGCATCTTTATGAACGTGCAAACATACATACGTAGATAATGAAAGTTAAAACCAAGTTAAATTAACTCTGGCTAATTTTTTTTGCAGTTACGTCTTAAGCTTAAAAGTTTTAAATTTAAAAAAAAAATTTGTTATACAAATATTGTTAAACAAATTCGGGAATACAGTCATTCCCTGCTTTGCGTCGCTAATTGGGACTGGAAAAACGAGACGCAAACTGAAACGACGCAAGCCGAATAGCAGTTTTCCATACATTTCTATTAATTTTCATTTAATTCATTCCGACACTCATATTTTTAGTTAAAAAAATTGTTTTTTTTTTAGAAAATATAAATTTTATTTTTGTAATAATAGTTTTTATTAAAATAAAAAAATAACGGTTTATGAAAAACACTTAAAAAATATAACAAAAATATTAAGATTAAAATTAAAAATAAGAAATTCATAGAACTTTAATTAAAAAGTAAAAGTCTATCAGCGTCTCTGGAACAAATGTTAGGTTTCTTCCAATATCGACAGTTTCCTCCCCTGATTTAAAACGCTTTAAAATATCCACTTTTTATTCTAAGCTTATTTGCTTTCTTGTTGACTCGTTAAAAAATATTTAGGTTAAACTTCACTTCAGCAAATGTAATTTAAAACTACCAACGAAGACAAACTTGAAGACAACTTTCACATACAAATTTATATTAGACTTAGACGGGAAATCCCCATTTTATATTTTGGCTTTGTACAAACATTTTTTAATCAACGGCGCAATTCGAAGCACTAACGACGCAACATCAAATTAACGAAACTTTTAAAAAGACGCAACTTCGAAACGACGAAAACCGAAGCGACGCAAACCGGGGTATCAGTGTATATATTAAAAAAAAAATATTTTGCTTATAACTTTACGGATTAGTAAGCGATTTTTTATCTACAAATAGTATCAAATGTGTCTATTTATAAATTATTCTAGGGTTATAAAATTTAAATTTATGTGGTTGAATCTGAAAAAAACGAGGCAGTAGTTTTTATTTGCTTATATCTCAAAAACTAATTAGGCAAATGTGCTGGATTTCAATAGCAATTCATTCCCAGCTATTTGTAAAAGAGATATACCCTATAAAGATCACTTCAGCATGAAGTTGCTTCTAAAAGTTAATTTTAACCAACGCACAGACAAACGGATATTATTCAATCGACTACCCTATTCTCAAGCTTTCAGAAAATATATACTTTATGGGGTCAGAAATTAATATTGTAGAAATTAAACATGGCATGATAGAGATTTATAAACCCTAAGGCACTACAGGTGAAGGGTATAAATATTCTATTGAAATGATTTTTTGTTTAAATTATTTCTTTAAAAAATGTTTATCGTCTAAATTTCTTGATTTTTCTGTTGATAATGTATGATTTTTATTTAAGCTTGAGATCACTTTTTTTGTTTCTTTCATAAAAAATTTAGCTACCAAACCATGGGTAGCTTCTTCAGGGTAAATATGTATACAAATTATATAAAACAAAAAACAAATTCAAAACAATTACAAATTGAAAAACTAAATAAATAGGATAAAATTCATATACATATATTTAAAAAATACTTAACGAAGAATTTTTATAAAAATATTATCGAATAAGTTGTATAAAAAATATTTTTCTGACGAAATTTTTTTATAAAAAATATTTTTAAACATTTTTTCTATAAATAAGAACAAAAATTGAAAATTTGTTCTATCAAAAGTTATTTATCGAAAATTTTTTATAAAAATATTTATTGCAAATTTTGCACGAAAAAAAAATTTTTTTTTTAAAGGTTGGTATTATTTGACACTTAACTGAAATACCTTACAAACGGGAAAATCAAAAATTTTTCTCCTTAAAATGATTTCTGATTCATGACTCAAAAGGTGTATTTTTAAAATAATTCTACAAATTCTAAGTTCTTTAGCACACTGTGATTTGGAACTTTCTAGTATCTTTATACGACTTCGACCCAGCATTAGCTTAAGCTCTGAGCATAAAAGATTCAAAGCATTTAACTGTACGAGCTACTTTTCAGATAGAAGTGCTAGGTGCTCTTTGAACATTTTTGCTTTGCCATATCTGTTAGTCCTTTTCATGGATTCCTTTTAATGTTCTAGTATTCCTTATACTTTTAAAACAGTACGACGACAAACCTTCAGACCCTGTGCTATTAGTTTGAAAGTCCTCATTGGATTTCTTTGGAAAGTTTTAATTATTTTCCACGTACTTTTTTTTTTTATGTCCATTTTGACCGAAGTAACAGTTAAAAATTAATGATTTAAAAAATATAATATCTGACATATTTTTAAAAGCTAACGTGATTTAAAAATAATAAGGATAAGTTTTGGTTAGAACAGTGTGTATAAGTTTATTCTAGTTTACTCTTTTTTAAATCCATAAAATTATTGGAAAAAAGCGTGTGACCGCGAATTCTTCTTGCGGCTATCGGAATAAAAATTATAATTATTTTCTTACAGAAATTACCAAATTTGGTAGTGAAATATTAAATGAAAGTAAAATTAAATTGTATATAAAAAACTGATCTCAAGCTCTCATATATGAACAATATGTTAGCAAATAAACGTTCACATTTATTATATTTGAAATACTACAAACACTTTGCTCCCCTGCACCTGATATATTATTTAAGACGCTGAAAACAAATCAGCATCTGTTGCTTTTAAGTATGAAGGTAGTTTCGTGACATACATATGTATATTGACACATGTATATCGGATAACCCAAAAACGAATTATCTAGTTTAGTTGAGAAAATTCTAAATTTTATAATAGAATTTTCTTTAATATTGTTTTTAAATCTGCCCACCAGTTTCAGAGATATCGTGAAAGTTTCGAAACAATTTTAATTTTTATTTATTTGTCGAACTTTTTTAAGTTTAATTTAACTAATATTTTTTAAATTGTCGGCAAGACATACTTTTCCAAATTATTCTTTCGTTATGACAATTAAAAAAAATATTAAAAAAAATTATAAAAAATTAAATTAAAGCTGTATAGAAATTCAAAACAATAAATTTTTTTCTATACAAAATTTAAAAAAATTTCTGTTGTTAAAAAAAGCTAAAAAAAAACTAAAACAACGGATTCATTTTTGATTCAGTGCCGCCTAGCTAAATATATTTTAAACAAAAAACATTTTTTCATTCAAAATAGTGAGCAATTTTTTTTATTTTATTTACAATTTAGTGACATATGTACGTTATTTTCACAAAAACTTCAATACGATACGATACTAAACACAAGACTTGGGTGTCCGACTTGCTTAAGTTAATTCTAGTTCATTCAATATCCAAGCCTCATTTAAATAAAATTGTTGTTTGGAAGTAATTTGTGTGGCACTAAATTTAAATTCACGCTTGCTTTTTTTAATTAGGTTTAGCTTTCAAGATGTAAAAGAAATTTTTGATTTTCAAAAATCAATATTATATTAAAAGCAACAGAACAATCTAACTTTTTTTCTATGTTTTTTTTTAATATTTTTAAAGATTTAAAGCTTTAGGCAGCAATATTTAAAAAAAAATATTAATTGCAATCGCTATAAAAAAATGTTGGTCTATCGAATATTTTAAGTACCTTTTTTTACATGACCAATTTATTTATTTTTAAAATAAAAAAATTACATTATTCATGTCTGCTTTACAAAGGTCGTTTTGACCCAAAATATGTCAAAGGATTAATTTAATTTTTTTCTCAGTACTGAAATTCATATAACAATATTAACTAATTCAATACAATAAAAATATTAACGAATTTATCGATAATAAAGTCTGAGAGTCACTTTCACCTATAAGGTCAATGATTTTTATAAATGTATTTAAAATAAATGTGTAGTAAAATTTGCGCATCCTAAAGCAATGCTGCAGTCATGACTACAATTTTCAGCATTGAAGTTTAAAAAATAGTGTCAAAATATTCCAACCCATCCTCCCATGTTTTTCCACACAAACCATTGTCACTTTTATAAATGTACATATATGTATGACTTTACAATAACTTATTTCATTTTAGAAGTATAACTCTGATTGCCCCAGTATTAGGGTTTTTTTCCCGGAATTTTTCGTTTCCCGCGGAAATGCGAGATTTATGTTTTAATTTCCCGGGATCCCGGGATCCCGCAGCAAAATAAATAAGAAGTAAATTTATTTTTGATTAAAAATAAACTTTTTATTAAAAATCATAAAATAGTCTATAATGTAAGAGGAACACTTCAAAACTATAAAAATTAATAAAGAAACTTGAATTTAAAATATAAATTTAGTATAAATGTTTCTAATTGAAAAAAATATTATTCGCTAGATATGAAATCAAATATGAGCACAAAAAACAAAAATACAGGTACTTCAGCTATGAGATCAATAGAATCATTAGAATTCAATTTCAAAAACATATAAATACAATGTATAAATAAAAAAATATAACGTAAAAATTTTTAACGACTTAGAAAATAATTTTTTGATATGCTCAAAGCGCCCTGTTACAGAAAACACTGGTTCAATTTCTACCGATGTTGGGCGAATAGTTACAAGTGCATTTAACAAATAAACAATATTTTGGGCTTTTTGACCACTTCCCTCAAAAAATTTTAACTCTTTCTTTATGGAAATTTTGAAGTATTGGTAACGTGGGCTTATTTTTTTAAATTTTTGACGGCAGTTCCTTCTAATTTTTCATATCAGCTAACTTTTTCTCCCAGATTGCTTTGTGCAATGATCTCAAATGAAGCATTAATCCGCTGGTGCTTCGGCCTTTACATGAAATTATCTCTGCACATAAGGTGCATAAATCAGTATCATCAGCCTTATTTTCAAAAAAAACTTGCATGCTATTGAACTTTCCATCTGAAACAGTTTCGTTTCTTTTAATAATAAAAAAAAGTTCATAAAATTACCTCAACCAAGTACATATATCAAATTATTTATAAAAATATTTTTAAACATAAAGTTAAGAAAAACCTTGAAGAAAATATTTTTATGAAAAAGAAATGTTACAATATAAAAATATGCTTCAAGTCGTAGCCAATTTTTTTCATTTCCCGGTATCCCGAAAAATAATCCTGGAAAAACGGCAAGATTAAGTTACCGTCCCTACCCTACCCAGCATTAATATGGAATCATATTTATTTTTCAGACATTTTCTTAATACTCTTTCGTAGTACTAATGTACTGGAAGAAATGTTCCTCTTGCTCTTCACTAAACCACTCAGTGTTTTGGAAAACTCTTTTAAATGGCTGAGGAGAAAATCTTTCTAAAAATTTAGCATTATCTGCTCAATAGGTAGTTTTATAAAAAAATTAATTTAAAAGCGAACCACGACAAACTACTTGTTTTTTTTTTAAATATCTGTGATGTTAATTAAATAATTTAAAAACTTTTGATGATTATAAAACAAAACGTCGCCGCTCTGACGAAATCGGTTGTGAAAATTTTAGAAAAAATTTTTATTGCTCTATTTTGAACTATTATTGATCGTACATCTATCCACCAAACTGTTTAAGGATATGTTGATTGATTCCGAAATAAACATAGTCAGTATGCGTAGGTTTAACGCTGTAAAGTAAGAAAATAAAATCCTTTTTTTGCTCTCCTGAAAACTCGATAAAAAAAAACACATAACTGGGGCCAAATCGACATTTTACTCTAACGATCGAGTCGCTGTGCTTTAAGTATAGAGAATCTAATAAGAATTTTTAAATTTCAATCAAGTCCGAATACCGTAATTTGCCCTCTGAGTTTGATAGAGCAAAAACGAAAAATTTCTTGAATCGAAAATTTTACGAATTGTTTTTAAGAAATCAGAATTGATTATAAATTTAAAACAAATCGAAGCCAAAGAGAATGGATCTTATAAAACAATTAAAGTAAATTATTTCATGTACAAATAAAAAATCTGTTTAAAGATAACTACCCGAATGAATTTAAATTCGCATCGTTAACAATAGAATGGTAAAAGATTTTCATGGTATTGCCAGTATGAAAATTATGCTTTTGTTAAAATTAATGTTTAGTTTAAATAATGTTTTCGAATGCGCTTTTTTAACAAAGGAATGTTAGCCTTAAACCGTCAACTAACTAATAGGTATCTATTTTTAATCTACATGAGGGATTTTTTTGCATACGGCCGTAGTTCTTCTCTTGTCTATTTTAAGTTGGTAAGTTACTTTCAGCAACAACAGCAGTAACATAAAACAAAAAAAAAAACACGAACAAGAAGTAAAGATAAAAAAAATGAATTAAATGTACAAGAACAACAATACGTTAAACATAATAATGATGGTCTATGTAATACATATAGACAATGAATAGGATGATTGTGTTGATCATCATTATCGAGATCATTAAATTTCATACTAGCAACAACAAAAACGGCAACATCAAGAATAGCAAGTAAGCGAGCAATAACAACAATTGCACAGCATTAAATTGAGTATGGCCAAGAACTTGAACATGACCAAAGTTCTCACGACAAGCACGAATAAAAGCAACAACAATAAAACAACGACGACGATTACGACGACAAAGAAGAAACGAAATGAAACGATCAACACAAAAGCAGCAGCAACAACAACGAAGTGTAATAAAAGCCAAGATAAAAGCAAGTAAAGTTTTTTCTTCATGTTGTGTTGTGCAGACACAAGTACAAGAAGTAAAAGAAGTTACAACAAATAAAAAGAATCGTATGAATTAAATCAAGCATAGACTTTTAAAATTTAAAGAACTTCTTCGTCTTTGTGGACGAATTGACTAAACAAGCCACAACTTACTAACCACTACCACTTGCACGTATCCTTATAACCAGCCCCATGTAAGTGTGAAATTGTTGTTGCTGTTGATGTCTCAAACCCTGTAAATGGTTTGAAATACAACATGGTCAAGTTAATGAAGTAAAAGCCGGCTTTTTTTGTGCAGATAAAAAATGCCAAAAAGAAAATTTATTTCATCGATTGCCGAGAGCAAAAATACCCATCTCTTGTTAAGACATTATGCTATCGTCAAACCAATTGACTTTACTACGCGAACCAAACACAATGCCGGTTGGTTGTAATAAGAGTAAACAGCAAAATTTTTACGCGGTTTTTCCATAAACATACTCGCTCGGCAAACTCTCAGTTTTACAACACTTTAGAAAAAAGTAAAAATAAATGTTTAGCTCTTTTCCTCATTTGTTTGATGCTACCAAATTTTGTGGCTGCTTTTTTTGCACAACATTTTTGCCATATTTGTCTAGGCTGCGCTGTCCGCTGCAGCGATGACTGTTTACTGCGACTTTGATCTTCAACTTGACCATCGTCATACATGCCACAAAAAAACAACACTAACATAATTACATGCATTTGGCCATGCAATTTCTCCCTAGCAAGTGTTTGTTAAAATGCAATATCATTTGTTGCATTACAACCAACTTTGTGGGCCGGGAAAAAAGTTTGAAACAAACATGAATCGAGTTACAAAAGTTTCAAAATCAACAACATTAGTTGCCTGAGTACCTGTATTATAATAGGTTCGTTCGAGAACTCACAATTTTGTACGAATTTGTACAAATTTTTACTGCATTTTACGAAATTGCGTTCGTTTACACAAATTTGTAGTAAATGAGAGCACAAATAGAGAGCGAAAAGTGACAGTTTTTGACTGAGTACTTGTAAATTTTTACTACAGAAATTTCTTGCAGTAAGATTTAGCAAAACCAAAAAACATATAATTCAAAAGGTAAACAAACAAGAGTAAGACCGTATTTAGACCATGCAATTAACGCCGCAACTTTATCGTGCAACATTTTGTTTGTTAGCAAGAGAACACAGAAAAGCATAAACCGAAAACTATCAAAGTAAATGCTCGAGAAAACAATTGTAATGTAAATGTAAAAAGATTTTCGAAGCAACTTTAAAAGAGAATATCGAAACAAACTCGGCGTTAATTGCATAGTCTAAATACGGTCTAAGCAAACAAAAAGTATACAAAAAATTATACAACTAACTTTTCCTAGATATTCTGTCATTATCACATAGAACTTATAGCCTAATATAAAATATAAAAAGTATACAATTTGTGAAAAAATATAAAAAAAGGAAAATCCAAACAAAAGTGCAAAATATTATTAAATTTAAATTGTTTGTGAAATAAAGTTAGTTAACAGTGTCTACAGATGAAAGAATGGAACTGCCTGAATCTGGCGCAGGTATATATACTTAAATACATATTTGCACATATGTATGCACATAGTTCCCATTAAACAACACAATATTTATTTACCATCAGCTGTTGCTTCACTCTTACGAATTTTTACAAATGTCTGTTCGAGTACTTTTTTTGACAAATTCTCTTTTTGAGAGTAAAATTTTCAATTTACTAAATACTTACTCATTTACTACAAAGTGCAGTAAAAGTACTCGAACGAACCTAATAACTAAACTATGCTTGTATCAACGTAGAATTATATTAAAACTAAAACTTTAAGCTCTATTGCCAAGCAAACAAATTTTGCACTAGTTCAATGTGGATAACATTTTTCATGGCCTTTAATTCAAAAGTGCAAAAGGAGTCATAAAGAATGCCTTCTCCAAATACAAAATAATTAGCCATTATTGATGCGCTTCAAAATATGTGCACATGCATGCAAAATATCTTAAATAATTAATGCAAACAAACATTTGTAACTCATGAAATATTGGTTTCTTGCATGCATGCGGTCTATGCACTTATTGGAAAGGTATGTGAGTCATATCTTCTAAACATAGAAACAAACATGTTTATAAATTATTCTTGTGCTAAAAATTGTGGAGTTTCATGGGAAAAACATTCGTGTTTATTTGCTCATATCTCAGATAGTTATAGGGTTTATAGGATTCTTTTCCGAATATTTCGAAAAGAATTATAATATGTTCAGATCTGCAGAACATGTGGCAGCCTCTAAAAATTGATTTCCACCAACACACGGACAGATTGACATTGGTAAATCAAATCTCATGGTCATAAATTTTTTTTTTAAATTTGTTCTTTATAGGATGGGAAATGAATAGATATTGTAGAAATTGCAAACGGATACATATATCCCATCGGAAGCACTAGTGAAGGCTATAATAATGATTAATTGCACAAAACGTACCTTTTTACATTATAATATTATATTTTTCAAATCTTTTAAAAATCGTGCGCTTTTTTAATACCGCCAAAATAAATGCATTTTTGCTTGCAAACATGCGTTTATTTTTTTCGCAACGTCCAGTTGACTTAACGTTCGCAGCGCTGGCCACAGCAACGCAAGGTCAGCGTCTACAAACGCTTCAACTTAAAATTGTGGTTTGAATTGAACTGCACTGTAATAGAGAGAAATGTTTGAATAAAATTTGGTACATACAACATGTACTTACTAATATTTTGTATGAATAAAATGTTTGGAGCGTTAAGTTGGGTATGATTGGTGGCGGTGGTAGTTTTTTTTGTTATTTTAATTAAATAATATACAAATGTTAAAAATAATGATAATGGAGACAATAATGTTAATAGCTGCTCAAATCTCCCTATATTTGCAACTAATAAATGTTGTTATTGCATTTAATTGCTGGATTTTATGCTGCTGTAGTTGGTTCGAAGTGTTAGTTGGTTTGAAGATGTTCTTTAGGGTTTTATTCTTCTGCTAGTCGTGAGTTTGAAATGCTGCTGATACTGCTGCCTCGGTCGCGGTCGACGTTTTGCGGTAGCCATTCGTGGCTTGTTTGAGAATTTCTTTCTTTGGCCAAACAACCAACCAACCAACCATTCATCCAGCAACTTAACCATTCATTGATGTATCTGTCTGGTGTTGGTCGATTGAGTGTGTGTCTCTGTTTCTGTTGGTTTAACTTTGTTGTCTGACTGACTCTGATGATTATTCTCTGTATCTGTGTGGCTGTAAGTTTGTGTTGTTGGTAACATTTGGATGTTATGTATATTCTGTGTGTTGTTTTATATTTTTGTTTGGTTTTCTTATTTGGCGGCTGCTGCTGCTACTAGTGATATACTTACTGTTGTATTTAACACGCTGCCTCGTCATTGTCGCTGGCTGACTGATACTTTTCTCTATGTAAAAAAATCGCCGCTTAACGGAGGCTATATAAATAAGCGTAGAGAAGTTATGACTCCGAGTCTCTTTGAATTTAATGAAGCGGTTGTATCTTGGTGCCAAAATATATTATTCACAGATATTTTTTGAGCCCACTTCTATGGAAACAAAAAATATTATACATCATCTATAAATTTTTTACCAATTTATCTGTTAAAAATTTAAAAAAAAGAAAAAATCCAAAACTTAAAAACCATAAAATAAATTTCATAAACATAGTCAATCATTTTGCAATCTCAACTTAACAAAAAAGTTTAATAAATTTTTGTGCAACAAATTAGTTATCCAAGAAAAAAAATAATAATAATTGATTTGATTAAACAAAAGTTAAATGTATTTAATCAATTATTTATAAAATTGATTAAAAATTAACAAGTGCTTAAACTAAAATATACATTGTGTGAATGTATAAAAAGTGTGCTAACGAACCCTTCAATCAAATAGGATACTAATTTTTTGAACAGCCGGTTTTAAGGCTTCTAAGAAGGATACAATCCAACTAGAATATTTATTTAATTAAACGAATTCTTATAAGTTAAAGAGAATAAATTGTGCTAAAAATATTATTACAAATAAATCGAAAAAAAAAAACGAAAACTAAACAAAAACTTGTGCCAAATCGAATTGAGTGTTTTAAACAATTTAAGCCTGAAGATATATTGCGAGTAAATAAAGGAACGTTTGTTGGATTTTTTTCGGAATTTGTCAAGTTTAAAAGGTGAGTGCTGGAAATTAAAAAGGACAAAATTTTTAAAAATAAAGTGTCACAAACTTACATATATAAAAATAATTTACTTAAATAAAATAAAAATATAATAAATTTGAACCATATAATATTTTCATAAAAAAAACAGGACCTTTTTGTCTTGAAAAAATGTAAATTATATATTGTTTAAATACAAAGGTTTACAATAAAGGGAAAATTTCTATAGTAATTAAAACTTAAATTTTGCAAAATTTTATGGCAAAAAAAATATGAAAATTTTAATATACTAAAAAAAAATTAAGTAAAAAACTTAAATTCTTGGGAAAGTGTTAAATTAAGGACTCAAATATTTTTAATATGAAGTAAATGATAATCATTAACAAACTAAAAAATTCAAGTAAAAACTAAAATTAAGAAAAATTATATTTTTTGTATAAGAAAGTAAAAAAATAATTAATAAATAAAAAAACTGTGAATCTTCCTTCTCCTCTACAGTTTTTTTTCAATATAAAATTTTTTTATTTTCATATTTTTTTAAGAAAAATTTAAAAAAAATATCAGTAGGAGGAGAATATTTATGAAACTTTATAATTTCAAAATCTTAAATAAAAACTATTAATAATTTTAAATTGTCAAAATATCTATGAAAATTAACCAAAATGTTTATTCAAAATTTTGAAGCAATAAAAATTTAATTATTAAAAAAATTATTATTATTATCAAAACAGTTCAAGTACATATTAATTTAAATTTTTTTTTAATTTAAAAACTTCAAAAAATTAATTTAATTTTGTACTATTAAAACAGTTTAAATACATATTGATTTATTATTATTTTTTTTTAATTTAAGAACTTTAAAAAATTATTTTAATTGAAAAATAATTTAAATTAAATTTTTTTAATCCAAAAAATTAAAAAAAATAAAACAATTAAACTTATTAATTTATAAAAAAATATTTAATTTTTTTTATATAAAAACTTAAAAAAATTAATTTAATTAAAAAATAATTTAAATAAAAAAAAAATAAAATAATTTACAAATAAAAAACCTAAGCTTTTATTTATTTATAAAATAATATAATAATTTTGATTTTTTTACGTATAATTTTTTTAAATGAAAATGGGTAACAAGGAATCAATTTAAAAATGTAAGCTTTTTATAAAATTTTCAAATGAATCTACGAAATTTTATATTCTTTAACAATTTATCATAAAAATTACTCATACGTTCTATATGAAAATTTTTACATCATCCTTAACCATTATATAATAGTTAATAAAAGGTGTATAGTGTTTTCATTTCTTTGAGATAAAGATCACTTTTTTTATAAAAATTATTATTTTATTCCGATATTTCGCTACCACATTGGGTAGCTTCTTCAGGGAAAGTTTTTACAATTTATAACATTTAAAATATAAAAATTGTTCAAAAACACTTTTATAAAAAAAGTGATCTTTAGCTCGAAGAAATAAAAACACTATATTAATATAAAAAGATCGAAGAAATTTACATAATATTTAAAAGGTGTATATTTAACTAAGACCACAGCTAACATTGTCACAGAAAAGGCATTGGAAACAAATAAGTATTTTCCATTAAGTTTAGAATTATTTAATGATTTGTCAAAAAAGTTGAAAGTTTTAGCTTAAAATAATTATCTTTCAGTTGGACTATATAAATTTATGTACTTTAAAAATATTTCCAATCACAATAAAAGAACTGAAAAAAATCTTTATAAAAAATAAATAGTAGTTATTTAAAAAATAAAATATAATTCAAAATTAATACTTATTTTTAATCTATTTATTAATTTTTTTTTTTTTTTGATTTTTAAATAAAATGTATTATCTAAATTTCTTGATCTTTTTATTGATAGTATATGATGTTTATCCAAGCTTGAGATCACTTTTTTGTTTTTCTTTATAAAAAAGTGATCTTGAGCTTGGATAAAAATCATATATTGTTAAATAAAATGTGTAATTTGTAATAGTCTTTAGGCTTTAGCTTTAGTCCTTTCAATAATAAAAAAAACTTAGTACTTCTTTTTTTATTTGTTAATTAAACTATAAATTAAGACAACTAAACATCAAGACACTAAACTAACAAAAAAAAAAATATATAATAAATACTCGTATCCTGATGATGCTGCACAAAGAGGTAGCGAAATATCGATAAAAATAATAAAAAAAAATAATAACAAAAAAAATGTTATTATTAAAAGACCTAAAGCTTACAAAAACTATTACATATTATTGAAAAAGGTCAAAGAAACTAATAATTAAAATGTCTAATTCTTAAATTATTTTTTTTAGAAGTTATTATTAATTTAATTAAATTATAACAGGAGAATTTTAAAAAAAATTTAGAATTTAATTTTTTTTTTGTATTTTTTGTTTGTTTTATTTTTTATTTTTTTGTAATTTTTTTTTATTTTACAATTTAGCATTTAAAAGTTTGTACATTTTAAGAAAAAAAAAATTAAATAATCGGTTCCAATATTTATTTTAAATTTGAAAATTTTAAACGTTACATAAAAAATAAAATATATATTTAAAAAATACATAAAAAATTTTTTTTATATAAATAATATTTTCACAATAATTATTTATTTTATTTGACCTCTTTTTTAAATTTTTATATTTAATTATCCAAGCTTAAGGTCATACAAAAGTTTTTCTTTTTTTTATATATAAAAAGCAACACACACTTACTTAATAAAATTAAGTTTTCAATTTAATCTGTATTATTTTTTCTTAAAAAATCTTTGAAATACATTAATTGACTTAAAGAAAGCATAAATATTTTACAAAAAAAAATATCTTTTAATTTTATTATAAAACAGAAAAAAAAATAAAAAAAAACAATACAAAATTAATAAAATAAACTTATAATAGACATATGTCGTAAATATTCAATTTTTATAAATTTTTTTTTTAATATTATTATTTAAAATTTTTAAAAATAATTATTTAAAACATACGTTATTTTAGCTTCCTTCAACAATTAACTTAACTGCCAAAGTAATACTTAATAATTATTCAGATTATATTAAGTCATGAAAAAGTAATTTTCAAAAGCAAATACGATTTTATTTGCAGCACACTCAGTATACTGCCTTTCGTCGGCTTAATATGCAAACCTGCTAACTCACTTTCATCAAATTTTACAGGAGAGACAAAAAACTTCTTATACATATTTAGTAATTGTAGCTTGAGAGGAAAAGCCAAAAATATAGTTGGTTTATTTTGTGGTATTCTTCATGTATGACTACAATCTACAAAAATAAAAAAAAAATAAAACAACAAAAAATAAACAAATTGAAGTTAGTAATAAAGACTGAACTAAGAATATACTACACTTAGCAGTTTTTCTTGCAAACATTTTTCTGTGAGAGGACTTAGCAGTTTTTCTTATCAAACCCTTTTACACACTTTAAGACTTAAATTTAAAAAAAACTACATGCTGGTCGACGAGGAGTAGTATCTTTCTCTACCACACGTCATCGAAATCTCAATTTACTTAAAAAGTGGATTTAGCAGGTTTGCATATTAAGGCGACGATTTGATTTAATGATAATAGAATACGGGAAGTTTATTATTAATTTTTGCATTTTTACCAAATCATGTTTTCTTTTATACCTGAGTAAAACTGAAAATATATTTCTACACAATTTTGTTAAAAATTAGGTTTTAAAATTTTTTTAAAAATTCAACTACATAATTTTAAAAATATTAAAAACCAATTTCTATAATTTTTTTCATTTAAAAAAAAAAACATAAAATTTTGGGATAGTCAACTTTAGCCCATCGTGTTTGCATTTAAATTCAAACGTTGTTCTTCGTAGAATAATATTTTTAAAGCCCAACTCCTTTTTTTAGGAATTCTCAAGTTTCAAATAATTTTGAATATCCATTTTATTCGCCAAAACCTATACTTTTCATCATTGATTCAATCCCAAACACACTCGCGTACAACAAGTACAACAACACTTGTTTGTTGGTATTGTTACAATTTTAAGATGTGATCTTACAACTTTCGATCTAAATTATACTAAGTTTTCAATATTCAAAATGGTTATTTACTCTTAAAAGCATCCATCCTGCTGTCCTGTCTAATAACGTCTTTTGAATATTTAAAAGCCTTTTAAAATGTAGTGAACATGAGTAGCATTTCTAGCTTCAAGTGAATCAAGAAAAAATATACAACATATCTTTCAAACTCTCGCAATTTAAACTGCAGTGCATTGATATTAATCGGAAAATTTACACTGTCCCTTCTATTCTGCTTAATTTTTTTTTACTTCCTTGTATTTTTTACAATTACTGCGAAAAATGCAACCACAATTTAACAAAAAAAAGAACGCACACACACACACATATTTGATGTTAAACTTTTTCATGAATGAATATTTTATTAATCAGTCAGCCAGTGTTTGGTTGCTTGGCTGGTACTTTTTTCTACAAAAAATACTTTTTTTTCATAGTAAATGTGTAAACTTATTAACTTGAGGCAGAGATTTTAGCTGGTTGTATATGACGTGCTGTCTAGGTGGCTATGAGTGTGTGTGTGTGTATGTGTATCTTTCTGTCAAACTCTATTTGACTATTTTATTTTATTTGAAAAATATATTTTATTTATTGCATTTTATTCCCAATACTTAAATATGTAGATGTCAAGGCTTTTTATTTGCTTGTATTCAATTGAGTCATTTTTTATTGCAAAACTTTTTGCAGTAAGTGTGTGTATTTCACCACAATAAAAAAATTTAAAAATTTATAATATTATTTTAAGCAAATACTCAATAATAATAAATTAATATTTAATTAGAAAGTTTCAAATTTTGACGGGGTTTTTTTTTAATAATTAAAGAGAAAATGATAGACAAATAATCGATCTATTTAAGGAAAATCTGTGATAGAATGACATTTATTGAACGAAACTTTTAATTAAATAATATTTGTTTTTATATAAAACAAACCACTTATTTCCTAATTTATAAGGAATTATTAATAAATTTTATTTTTATTAAACATTCTTTTTTCTAATATAACTTAACGAAAATTTTCCCTACTTTAAGTACATAGAAATTTATAAATAAAATTTTCATTAAAATTTTAACTAAAATTATTTAAGCTTAAGGTGTTTTAATTATTTAAATAATATTTTTAATTTTTATTAATTCTTCTACAACGGAGTAGCGAAATATTCTTCCACAACGGAGTAGCGAAATATTGGAAGAATTTATAAAAAAAATGTAAAGATATTATTTAAATTATTAAAAGACCTCACGCTTAAATAATTTTAGTTAAAACCTAAATTAAAAAAAAGGTAAAAAAACTAAATAATTATTATTTTCATTAAAATATAAAAATTTCTTCGATTTTTCTTAATCAATATAATGTCGCAATTTTTAAGCTTGAGATCAGTATTTTATATACAAAAATATTTTATTCTAATCAAATATTTCGTTATCACAGTGGGTGGCTTCTTTGGGAAACCATTTTTTATACATTTTTATATTATTTAAAATGGTTTACCTAAAATTTTGTCGAAAAAGCTACGCAATGTGTTATCGAAATATTGGATTATAATAAAACAATTTTTTATATAAAAAAAATGATCTCAAGATTGAAAATTCCAATAACATATTATAAAACATAATTGATAAAATAATGTTTTATTAAAAAATATAAGCAGTTGTTTTTTGTTGAGCTTGAGATCACTTTCTTTTAAAAAAAATTGTTTTAATTTTATTTTCCGATATTACGCTACCACATTGGGTAGCTTCTTCAGGGAAAGTTTTTACAATGTGGTAGCGAAATATCGGAAAATAAAATTAAAACTATTTTTTATGATCTCAACTCAACAAAAAACAACTGCTTATATAAATTAAAAAGATCGAAAACATTCATTTATTTTATTAAAAAATTTTAAAATCTTTTTTTATAATATAATTACTTATAAAATTTGTTTTTTATAGATTTTTTTTAAATTTGATTTTACAAATCTTCTCAGAATTTTTTTTTTTAATGTAATAATTTTAAAAATTTTTTGAATTTTAGTAATAAATTCATGAATCATTTCATGAATACCTTTAGCTTAATTTTGAGTAAAAATAAATAAATACACACCATAGGAAAGCTTAAAAATTTAATTTTTTTTAAATTTTTTTCTAAAAAAAAAGTATCTCTATTAAAAATTGTCTAAAACTTACCTTACGCTATCTAGTTGATGGCAAGAGCAGAACAAAGCTAGTGATAATATGGAATATAATAAAAAACAAAAGAAAACGGGTTGCTGTTGGTAAATTTCAATTAAAGAAAATATGATAAAGGAAAACTAATAATTACTGAATTCTATTTACTGGGATTGCTGATGATGAAATCATATCTGGTTTCGAAAATGCATTTCACTCGGCTAGTGGGCTTAAATGTACTTTTTCGGATTAATTTTCCATTATCACAATTAAATATCTTTATAAAAAATAAAAAAAACTCATGAATAAAATTTTAATATTCAGGTATTTCAGAAAATCTGATTTAAACACGTTCCCTTTTTTTTAAAACAATGTTAGGCGTGATGTATTTGCTATAGTCGTTTTGTCAATCATTCTCAAAGTTGTTTTCCAATCGTTTTTGGTTATTTTTTTTATTACATTTTTTACTAGTTATTTATTCTAGCTACAAGTCAATAGTTTGAGATGGGCTTAAAAAATATTCTCTAAATCTATGGGAGTTCAGTACACCTTTTTGTAAAAATCGTATTAAAAACGATTGTTTTACATCACACACCTCATTAGCTTAACGAAACTTTGTATTTTAGAAAAAAAAACACTATTAATTAATTTTTATAAAAATTCCTAATTAAATTATATTTTTTAATGAATCAGTTTTCAAAAATTTATATTTTCTTAAAAACAACCTCCGACTAAAAAAAAATACTTTCGTGAAGATACTAGGGTGATCGATTCGGTTTTATAACCGGTGGAAAACCCGGTTTTTTATACTTTAAGCTGGCGGTTTTTTCTAAATGTTCATTTTTCAAATGTCGAATACACCGGTTTTTTTACTCGCAGAAGCCGGTTTTTTCATTTTTAGTTTTGCATTTACGAAATCTAGCGACTTGTACTGAAGACTACCCATAGCTTATCTATTATCTCTAATAACATATGACACAAAGGGTCACTATTACAACTTGCCTATAAAGTTAATGTTAATAAAAGGTAAATTTGACTACCGTGAGCAGTAAAGTGACTTTTTAATATTATTCATTATTACAACCTGCTTAAACGAATTTTGTTTTTCTAGTATGGCAGTACCAGAGCAAATACCAATTACTTTAAACAAATTTATACATTTTATTTACAAAACGAAATAAAATTTTAATGATTTATTTACATATTTTGTTTCATGTAGAAAAACAATAGCATTTTTAAATTTATAAACCTAATCTTAAAAGTTAAAGCAAATTGAAGCATAAACTTAACTTTTCGGTCAGTGTTAGGTAAATAGTTTCTGTCCTTTAACATCTTTATTTACAAAAACGGTATTGAATGTGTGTCAACTTTAAATGCAAATAAACCAAGAACAAACTAGTTTATAACTATATTTGTATTTCTGTCATGGGTATAAAAAAAAATTATATTTTATGTATTCGACCGGTTAACCGGTTTTTTCTAAATTTTTAAAAAAGCAACCGGTTTTTTGTAATTCTAAATTTCAAACTATTTGAAAACCGGTTTCTTAAAAATGTCGAATAATCGATCACCCTAGAAGATACTTTTTTAAATTTTGTTATAAATTACAATTTTCAAGAAATTTTCTGCTAATTTTTGGCAATATCCTTTTATTTAGAGAAATTTCTATAAGTTCTCTATTTTTTTTTTGCTTTTAAATTTTTAATGAATTTTTTGATAAAAATTTTTAATATGTGCTTTTCTTTAAATAAAAAGTTTGATAATTTTTTTTAGCAACATTTTTTTCATTTTACTTATTATTGATTTTCCTCAATCTTTCAATTTTCTTTAAATATAAAATTTTAAATTTTAAAAACTGGGCAATTATATTGCACGGCACAAAACATGGGAATGCTGCGGTCAGTGGTGTGGCTGAAATCCTATGGGCAAACCAAAATTTTAAAATAACAAGAGAAATTCTATGACTTAATAGGACAACACTTGATAGACTAATTAGTAAAACAACAAGTTATGTAGAGTTAAAGCTATTTGAGCTCATATGGGACTGTCTGAGAACACGTATGCACCCATCTTTTTAAAGTCCTGTGTTTGATCGTAAAGTATTCATTTAAGTATTTATAGAAGGGGACTAGACATAATTAAAATACTCGTCAAACCTTTTAGTAGTGTTTTTCACTCAAACACCGTATGTTTAACACATATAAATATATTTTCACGAAGCCTATTACAATGCCTGTTAAATATGCGTGATGAATGTCTAGCCGCCCCTTAGGATTTCTAACTTGGGCGTAAGTACTATGTTCTTGAATCAACTGAAATAGAAGAAACCTAATGGACATATTCGTTAGTAACTTCCCCAACTAGAGCACTCAACATGTTGTATTTGATATATGCACAGAGAAAACAGTATCGGTTGTGTGTAGCAGAGTTGTTGCTAATCGTTTAGTTTGGTTGTGGTAGTACAATTTTATGGTTGTATTTACAGAATTTCGTTTCGTAATATCAATGTATAGTCAGCACTAAGATGTTATGAATCTTGCAATAGAAATTTTTTAACCACAAAAGAAAAGTTCGATTGCGTAACTGAACCATTCGATTGACAATAAATTCAATCATTTTATAAAAATCGTAATAAATTTTCGTTAAAAATGAAATTAAGGAAAAGCTTCCAATCATCGACAATTTCTCTTTTGCCACTTAAAACAACTTGTTTTTTTTATTATTTTTTGGCGAAACTAAAAAAATTTCTAAAATTTATTTTTCTATAGTTTAGTTATTTAAAAAGTCCATTAAATGCTTGGAATTTCTCTACATTCGATTTTTTTTCGAATTAAATTGAATCTTTTCTTCATCTTTTAATTTCTTTTCGGTTTATATCATTTTCATCTATGTTTATTTCCATTTACCCAGATGATTTACATCTTTCAAATCCATAAAATTTTGTTAATAAAAAAAATGAAAAGAAAAGAAATGATTGAAAATCTGGTTTAAAATACACATCTTCTTGTACGTACTTAAAGCCGGCATCACTACTGCTTGAGTCTTGTTAGGTGTTAATTATAATTATAATTTATGATTAATGATTTTAAACAGGATGTCGTGTGTGTAGTTGCAAAAATATTTGCCTGTTTTGTTATTATGTATTATGTTAATTAATAAAAATGCATTAGTTTAATAACGGTGGTTTGTTCTATAAATAAAAAAAAATAGCAGGCAAATTTCATACACATACTTGTGCTTACACTGTTTTTAGAATCCGAACGATTGCTTTGAGTGAGTCTAAAAAGCGATCGCTTGAATTGTAAAAACACCACAATATTATTTTTTTTAAATAGGCTTATGATATATTGTAGGAAAAGGCTTGTTAGAAAACTTTCAATACAAAACGGAGTTATAAAAAGAAATGAAAATAAAATTTTTTTAAATATTCTGCTGTTATGTTGACATTTTTGAACAAGTGTTATAAACAACACAGCACTTTGCTGGGGGTTGCCAGATTACTATTTTTCTGCTTTCAATTAACAGACAGAATTACATTTGAATCTGTTCAAAAATATCATACCAATTCAAGTTTTCAATAATCACTTTCTGGCAAGAGAAATTACAAAAGATTTCAACGTATAGACAAGATTTGTTTAATTTAACTTAAAAAAATTACACTTCACATTATAAAATTATACATTTAAATTGGATTCAATTAGATCCAACCGCTTTATTACCTAAAACATGCCCTAAAGATTAAACGCCGTAATCATTAAAAAAATATAATTTAGGTTTACCAAAGGGTTAGTTATTTGATAGATGTCGTACAGAAATTTGTCAAAAAATCTTAAAGAGAAGAAATACGGCAGTAAAAAAATTAGGAACAAATTTTTTTAAACTCCTATTCCAACAGGTTAGGTTAGGTTAGATCCGGCAGCCGCCCGCAGGCATAGCTCACTTGGGTCCTCCGAGGGTCCCATTGTGATACCGTAAGTACCAATGCCCGTTTGTCTATGCCCTCTGGCCGTCGTTCTTCAGCCATCCTGTCCTGTTTATAAAGGTGTGGATCTTTCCTAGATAAACTGCGGAAAGACAAGTTTTACTCCCAAGTATTCGCTGACCTAGAATCTGGTTTTTAAGGTCCCCGAATGCAGGACAATTACAGAGAAGATGTTCAGTTGTCTCCTTCTCTTCCTCGTTATCGCAACTCCTGCAAAAGTCGTTGTAAGGGATATTTAGCCAGTGTCCAGTATTAACCGCTATGAGGTTTCTAAGGTGGATTCGGGGCATATTCTATTGCGTCCTATGCGCATCCATGTCAGGCCAGATCTTCTGGTTTCCAAACAAGTGGATTCTCCCACCCATCTATCCTTGGCCTCCAAATAGAATCGATGCGAGATTAGCTGCTTTCCCTTTGATAAGGGAATACCCAAAGCACATCTAGATTCAACCAAATCTAAGGTGGTACCGGCTTTTGCAAGTGCATCAGCCCTATTATTACCATCAATATCCCCATGTCCTGGAACCCACACAAGGGTAACCGCCGAATGTCTCGCTATCTCCTCAAGAGACGCCCGGAATTCCTGGGCAATTTTCGATGTGCTGTACACACTATCCAGGGATCTAATAGCCGCCTTGCTGTCAGTAAATATATGATATCGAAATATATATCTATTCCAACAAAAACAAATAAAAATTTTAAATTTAGACTCACGATTTTCTTAAAAGTACAAAGTTCATAGATAAAACTTACATAAACCTATAAAATAAGCCGTAAAATATATTTTCAATTAAAAATCGTATTTTGTCAACGATTGACACTGCGAAATACCAATTTGTGAAAAATTTTGTTTGTCCGTCTGTCTTTCTATATGAGTTCCTGAATACGATACACGCAGAAATTACTACATGGATTGTTATTAATAGTGATATAAAAGCACTTTGATGCCTTTGTTAATATATAGAATAATATTAAATTCTATCTTGTTGAATGACTTGACACAAAGAAGAATACAAAGTAATTTGCAATAACAAAAACAATAGAAAATACATTCCAATGTAAATGCAGTTAAAAAGTCTATTTTGTTGAAATTTTCAATACAGAAAATTCAGATCAATGTCAATAGGCTGGCAGACAATAACAATTATTTTGTTTACTATGATTAATGATTAACTAAGCTAGTACCATCATAATATGTTCAGCTAAACAAACCACATTTTTATAGTATCTATTCTATAGAATATGCATTTAAAGCAATACATGCATAATTTTTAATTTATAACAATAACTGCAAAACTAAGTATTAAAAAACCGATTTTTATTATTTAATTATTATCTAATTTAATTATTATCTGATTCTCAAAGATATTTTGTTGGCCATGTTCTTAGTCTTAAGGGAAAAAACTTGCATTTGAACGAACATCCCGTCCCTGACCATCACTATTGCGATTTGTTTGATATAACTTAAATATTTGAAAAAGTCAGTATGATTTGCGCCTTAAATACAAATTGACACATTTATAAAATTACTGCAATTAAATCCAAGCACTTTGTTACCATCAAAATCAAAAAGACACTAATTAGCACCTTGAAGGTTAAAGAATATAAAAATCTATTTTTTTTTTTTTTTTTTTTGTTAAATGTGTAAACAATTAATTTACTTTTTAAACGTAATCTTATGGAGAGACAAAAAAAATAAACAAAAACCTGAATTTCTTTCAGGATTTAAGTTTTTTACAATTTTGAAGAAATTTTTTATAGATGATAGAATCGAAATTTTTATGATTAATATTTACAAAATGATATTAATGACGGCATATTTATTTTAAAAGAACCGGCTTATTAACGAAATTTACAAAAGAATTTAATTTGACAAAATTTGCATAATTAACAATAATAAATACGATAAAAGGTAGTGATATGTTTTTTTTTATTTGTTTGTTTTTTATTTATATTTTATTGCAATGGTACAAAGAATTTAATCTTGTTAATTAAAGTACATGTCCATCTGAGTCTGGCAATAGTGAAATAACAACCAATCGAGTCAATCAAAAACGGTTAATAAATGGCAATGAGGAAAGAACATATAATTCGAAGAAGAATTACATACACATTTCCATCAAAAAATATTTTTTAAACTTATAAGCAGTTCTGACTTTATTCGCTTATTTTCTTGCATACATGGAATGTTGATATTGTTAGCATACAAAAGTGCAATTATTATTTTAATTGTAGAAAAGAATAGGGAAATTTATTTCAAAAGTAATTTATTTATATTTTTTTCCTCTTACGCTCTGCTGAAAAAGGCATAATGGCCTACGAAGATAAACATCGCATATTCAAATCATGCCTTCTTGGAAGCAGGTAGGCACAAAGTAGGCAATTTAAGAAGTGCTTGGTAGTAATGATTTTTTGTTTATCTGCCTTTACCGCATTGAAAAATATAATATATATGTACATATGTATATCGATAATTTAAATTTGAATGATTTTTCAACGTTGATTTATATACAAAAAATATTGTTAATTCATCTACAAAAACAATCAAAATAAAAAGCTATACAGTCGACTCTACCCGCATTTTAGCTATTGGTTTATTCGTGCTAATGCAGGTTTTTTCCCTTAAAATTATTATTTCTTCTCCTCCATAAATAAAATGTTCTTTTAATAATTCCAAAAACAGATGGTCTGTCTACCTTAACCTATTGTGCACCCAGAAGTCAGACCATCAAATGCATTGCCCATCGAATGGTGCAGTTTTTGCAATCGAACTTTTCTTTTGTGGTTATTAAATTTCTATTGCAATAATTATTATTTCTTGGCACTCTTTTATTCCGATACGAAATTCTGTAACTACAACCATAACATTATACTATCACAACTAAACTATGAACAAGTGTGGTACACATAACCGATGCTAGCCAATCAAAATGATGTTTTTTTTTAAGAGATTAAAACTTACGTTTTAGTAAGTCTATATCTGGGGCTTAGAGCTAAAAGGGCCAATGTCAAAATATTTACTTTTGAGAAAATTGGAATTGAACTTTAACTTTTATAGATGCTTTCATAGTGACATTGTCCAGCATTTTATTTATGAAGCTGTTCTGGGTTAAGTATGACTTAAGCTGTTTTGCCATAATGAAATAGAGCCAGAAAACAAATCTAATGCAATGATTAACTCAGCAGAGCCAAAAAGTGGCATTGGCCCTTTTGGCTCCAAGCCACAGATATATCCTTAGTTATATAAATAAGGATTTTTTAAAAGTTTATTTGATTAGTAACATTGCAACAACACAAAAATTTTTAATTTTTTTTTTAACTTTTCTCTTTCTGTTAAACCATTTAAATTGTTATAATTAAATATTATTATTACTTACTTTGCAATAAGCGTTATGATTTTTATTAATATAAATAATGATTTTGTTAAAGTTTATTTAATATCAGTTTAATCACACTGCAACAAAACAAAAATTTCTTAATTTTTTTTTTATTTTTTTCTTTCTGTCAAACAATTTAAATTAGTGTAATTTAATATTTTTCTATATGTTAACTAAGGCTTCAAATTACTTCTATATCAATATTAATAACAATTCATCCAGTTACTTTTGCGTGAATCGAGTCCGGGAAGACACATAGAGAGACAGACGGACAAACAAAAATTATAAAAATAAGTATTTCGCATTAGTAATCGCTGAAAATATATGATTTTTAAATAATATATTTTATTATAATTTTTTATTTAATAAATAAATATGTATGTATGTATATGTATGCGTTTTGTACTATAAGAAAACAGTGAGAATGTATTAAGCTTTTCGAAATTTTTTTGTTTTTGTTTAAGGAAAATATTTTTTAATCTTTAGTGCTTATTTTAGGAATGTCTATGCATACATATTATAGGCGCCTTAAACCAAATTTTATTGTAGTACAAAATTCGTAAATTACAACCTAATTTAAATATTATTTATTAGCATCCTGTTTATGCAAAATCTTATGAATTAAATAAAAAATAAAACGCTTAATAAAAAATGTAGCAGGATTTTTTCATTTCATATTGACCCTCTAGGTTGTGAAGAATCAAAAAAAAACTTATTTTCGTTTGTAAAATTTAGAAGAAAAAAATACCGAAGCTGGTGTATATTGGTGCTTATATCTCACTTAGTTTTAAACCGATTCCTGAAAATTAATTTCCGAGGTTTCGGAAGCCACATATAATATAAATAAATATATAGTTTTTGAAATTATTTTTGCCGACTAGTAACCGGTTTGTCAAAAATTAAACATCTTTAGTTCTGTAAATAGTATCAAACCTGCCTCACATATATTTTTTAGCTAAAAATTTTTAAATTTCGTCTTCGCCCCATAGGTCAAGGGCACACGCAAAGAAAAACCATGGTTACAACATGATCGCGATGATCATATTATATTCTCTGTAACAATAGTTGGTTATCCAAAACAAGTAATTGTTATTTTGTTTTATTATTTATTCCGCCACAAAGGGTTTGTTTGAATTCTAACATTTAGTTTTAACTTTTCATGAAATAATATGGTTATGGTTTAATATGGTTGTCCTGTAAAAATAGTATGATTTACAAAATTATTGTAATAAAAAATATGAGGAAAAGTTTTGTAAAACAACAGTATGATTACTAATCAATCAAGCTATGATATCTCTTAATAATAATTTGTTTTCATGGGTTCTTCTTCTTGTTGAACACATTTTCATTATTTAAAAAGTTTGACGAAAAGAAACAAATATACAAAAATTTAAAAAAAAAAAATGCAAAAAATCATAAAAATTAACGATAAAATATAGAAAAATATTGATATAAAAAATTTTTAATTTAGAAAGTAATCACAATCAATTTAAATAATAACAAAAAAAATAATAATTTACCTGCAAAAAGAGGTAACTTAATGTGATTATTATAACGTACAACCAATATACATATGTTATAACCACAATCATACATTTCAATCGTAGTATGTTGCTCTTTGATCATGATTATTTCATTGGATAATGTTATATAAAATAGCCCAGGTGATCATAATGTTTTCTTTATAGTGAACTAGCTAATACCCGGTGTCTTCGCCACCCCAAATTTTAGTATTAAATTCATGTAGCCACGCCTACTATTGCAAGTACGCCCATTTTTTACCCAAATGTTCGTGTGGATGTCAAAGTTTACCGTACTTAATTTGAAGACTCTAGCTGCATTAATTTTCCTGATATATAATATTTAATACTTATTCTTTAATAGGGCGTGGCACCCCGCCCACTTACAATTTCAAACCAAAGTATAGCCTATAGTTCCTTCCAGACATACGGAAAGATTCTGTGAAAATTTCAAGGAAATCGGTCCAGCCGTTTAACCGTCTATAAAGCACAAACAAACCTACAAACATACAGCATACAAACACACATTGATTTTCATATATATAGATATGGTTTATAGCTGTCGCAATAATAATTTCGTAATTGACATCACGACCTTGATAACTTTTACTTAAGATATTAAGGATTTTTTTTTCTAAAAAAAATCTATTTAATTCCAGCTCGGAACCATACAAACCTGTGTGGCTCCCCTAACAAATTATATATTCGGTTGATTCACGTCATAACAATTTTTTTTTGTGTTGTAAATTTGTCTCATACGTAAATTAAATATTTTTTCTCTAATTTTAATTTAACATTTTATTAAGGTCACTGTTCTAATAATTCTTTTACTTAAAAGTAACTTTATATCTCACTTAAATTAAACAGTATGTAGTCAACAAATTTTAGGCCCGCAGCAAACAGCCATAATGTTTTTCATATAGAAAACTTGAAAACAAAAACAATATTAATTTTTGTACCTTCATTTATGATATCAAGCATAAAATATGAATAAATTTTCTATGAAAATAAAACATAATCAGCAAAAACAAAAATTGGATACAAATAAAACACATCTTCTATACACATTCTACACTGGCAATTATTTTATATTTAAGATAAACGCACGTCAAGAAAGAAAACCAACTTAAAGTTAAATATTGTCTGCTAAAAAAGGCAAGAAAAAAAAACAACTTTTACCCTCCAAAATAAAATCATATACATTTTTCAGTTGAAAATAAAAAAAGAAAACCTTCTTTATTTTTTGCATGCCCTAAATGGGTGGCTGGAAAATTGACTACAAACCCAGACATTGACTAGACACACATAAAGTTTAAACTCTTACATAGAAAGGATACACTTTATATTCAGACAGCATACAATCTTTGCATTAGATATTTACACACCCAGAATTTACAACGCCCCATATGTCCCCTCTTTTAAACATTCATGTCTGGTTCACTCTTTAATACTCTCATACTCGTCGTGTTTTTGGTTAACGTAAAACAACAATAACAACAATAAATATCCTTTAACTATTGCTGCTGTTTACTACATCTTCTACTGTCTGACCTCTTATACTTTCGTTTTGTGTTTGTGTGTGTGTTAACGTGCATACAAACATTCATTCACTCATACACTTGTTCGTTTCGTTTTTTAGCAGAATTTTTATTGTATTGTTCGATTTTATACGCATTTTATTTAATTTATTATTTTTTTGTAACTCCTCGTCTATATTGCAAAATAAGCGAAAGTAAATTTTTGAACATTTGCCAGAAGAAAAAAAACCATTTGTTCTGCGTTAAAGTCGGGAACTTTAAATTTAAAACAAAATGGAAAATTTTTATTGCTGAATCTTTAATTTAAAGAAAAATAATAAATAAAAAATAATTTTTATTAAATCAAAAATTTTTGGGAAATTTTGAAAATTTGACAATTAGAACTTTTTGTGAATAAGGCAATTATAAATAATTTAATAAAACAAATTTCAAGGCATATCCAAATGCCTTGACAAATTTGTTATATATTCTTCTTTTAATTCTCAAAATAGAATTGGAAAACGAAATATTTAATTTGTCAATAAATACCTGGATATTAGTGGCTTTTAATATGGGTTTTTAAAAGGCCAAACAAAAATTATTTACAGAACCGAAATTTACATTTACTTTTGTGTTGTTAATCTACCGATAGTACAGGTATGTAAATTAACACGTTATAAAATGTATTTAAAGCAAAGAAAGGTTTTCGTGATTAACGGCTGTCACTGTAGTAATTTTCACAAAACTAAAACGGCACTTGGAGAGACTGTCAAGTAGTAGTAGTAAAACTGATCACAAATATAGTGATATTTCTTCTAACGGGGGGAGCTACAAATTTAAAATCGTGTTCATACAGTATTTTCTGCCCATTGTATTCCATTTTAATGACTAATTATGAAAGAAACTAATGAGCCACAGGCTTACCGTTGTACCTTATATCTTGGCTAGAGCCGGGATAAAACTTACTTCTTCAGTTTATTCTTACATTATCACAAAAAAAATTTAATTTCTTTATACAGAAGAATTAAAAATATACTCAAACCAAACCAAAACTAAATAAATAAATATTGTCTTTAAAAAATATTTCTTCTCAATCTTTATCTTTAAAAAAATATAATCAAAATTTGAAAAAAATTTGACCACAACCTTGATCGTTGACAGCTGATTCGAAACTGACTTGTAAGTATAAAATAATTATACTTGTATACTGTATAGGGCTCAGACCAGGGTTGCAAAAGTTGGTACAATTGTACTTTTTGTGGTACAATTTAAACCTCAAAAGTACAATGGTACACCAATTACCCATTTGGTACAATTTACTTACTTTCTCAGTTTATGTTTACGAATAGCATAGCGCCACTTCTAATAAAATTTTTCCCAAACGAATACAAAAATTTTGGCTCAATTAATACACAGCTTAGATCCCTGGCGTATATAGAAGAATTAAAAGATTTTAAAAATGAAAGTATATGCAACTTTTGGGCTAAAGTTTCTGAAATGAAAAACCAATTGAATGAATTAATGTTTTCGGAACTTTCAAGAGTTCCACATTCGCAGACGATTTTTTCCTTCCAAAATATTATTAAAACGAAAGAACGAAATAGGTTTCATGTGCCTACAGTTTCCGGTCTTATACAGACAAAAGATTTGTTAAGGTCATCAAATTTTTGTTGTTTTAGTTTCAAAATACCAAATAATTTGTTACCAAAACCAATTTGATCTCGCGAATATATCGGTAGACCTTTTATGTAATTTATTTTATCTATATATCTTAGTGCAGTTTCTTTTTTTAAAGATATACTTTTAAAGTATAAATGAATTTTTAAGTACAAATGTTAATTTTAATATTACAAAAATGAATTTTTATGTACAATTGTGTGTTATGTTTATGTTTTTTTCTGGGTTTTATTTAAAATAAAAAAAAATTTTTTTAAAAATTTTTAAAATAAAATTTTTTGGTACGATTGGGGTCGAAAAAGTACAATTTTATGAGCTTCTTGGTACAATTTTGATGTTCTCATTTTGCAACCCTGGCTCAGACATACTCTCGTAACTGGTAAACTACCCAACTAACTATCCTACACAATCGTACGACCCATTCACAGTAAAGTCTGATATAATTCTGCCCTATAAAAAAAAAATCGTAACAAAATCTGTTGCCGGTGCCACCCTCTTACACAAAATAGATGCAAAAACATATGTTTTAAATATTTTTGAAAAACTTTGGTTATTTTGTTTGCGTAAGAAATAAAAAGTTTTGACATCTGCATTTTATGCATAAAGCAAACAATATTGTTTTCTATCATATACGTTACAAAATGTAACTCTGAACGCATAGAAATTATCTGCGTTGCCAACTTTGAAATTTCAAAATTTACAACAATTTACAATTTAATTCATAAAATTATAAATTTTAATATAAAAATATAATAAGTTCTTATGGCTCCTATTAGGATGAATTTAAGAATAAATTAATTAATATAAATTTTTTGGCGTAGAATACGTCTTACCTTACGGTATAGGGAGTCATGTCAGATTGTTATTGTTGTAATCTTTATTTCATTGATTATGAGGAAACGGCGAAATAACTTTTTTTTAAATTTTTTTTTTAGGTAAATGAAGATGTTATCTTTCGTTTGATATACATTTCATATTGGTTGATAACTTCCTAATATTTATATTTCTCAAATGAAAATTGTTTAAACACATACACTCAAACATTTGTGTGGTGTTTGGTTGAGTGTTTGAGTTTGTAGCGTGAACACAAACTATGCTGCTGTTTCAGTGTGGACACAAACCTTCGGCTGTTGTTTTGATTGATGAAATATTGAAATTTCGTATATTTACTTATGTATTTAAGTGAAACAAAATGTAAAATGTGAATTTGAATTTAACATGGATATATAATTATAAAAAATATATGAAAAAATTAATTCATACATTTTTATGTAAAATGAAAGTGCTGCCAAGAAAGCAAAATAACAATGCTGCTTGATGCTGTTTGACAGCAGTAACTATCAAATAAATAAATTCATTTGCTTATATTATTTATCATTTATTTTTATATTTATTGTTATATATGGCGTATTCTACAGTAACTTAATGGCCGTGTCTCTGACACAGCCTGCAGGGACAGACAGACAACTGTCTGCTGTTTTTTTTTTTTGTTTCTAAAAAAGTACGTAAAAAAAAGTAGTAAAAAGTACGTTTAATATTCAAATTTTTCTTTCTTTATAAAAATTAAAACAAACGCACGAAGCACTGACTTGAAATTTTTCCGCGACAAAAATTTCAAAAAGCACTAAAATTATTGAGTTGACAAAATTGAAAATTATCCTTTCATTAAACTCTTCATAAAGTAACTCAAATCGGGCAGACCTGTAAAAATCTGTCACACATATTTACTATTAAAACAAACATTCATACATATTAAGCACTTTCGACTTTTTGACAGATATAACGACTAATTCTTATAGTGAATCCAGGCCTTTAGTAATGTGTACGCCTAACATATGTGAGTTGTGGGAAAGTATGAGTTGAACGTCTCGAATTAATACCAGTACCTTTTTGTTGCCGAACTCAACCAAATTGCAGAATCGTATGATGTCACAATCTGGTTTAAGTGTGCAATATTTTGGGGTAGAAAATTAGTGCAAATATCGGTGTATTCAAACGATAGTCCGAACTTAAATAGACTTGGATAAAAGCAGAGGGTTCACATTTTAATTCTCTGAAAACCATAAATTATTTTATTTTACGAAGTTATCTTTAATGTCTTGTATATTATAAAAAAATATCAGTGTTATTACATACAAAAAAATTATAGATTGTATAATTTTAACAATAAGTTTAAAATAGTACCAAAAGGTACCGAATGGTAAAAGAGTAGTATTTAAAAAAAATTACACAAACAGTCTATTTTGTATTATAAAAATTTTTAAACCTAATTTTTAACCTAAGCCGATAGATTTGTCTAACCTCGATTAAACACCATGTTTTAAAAAAACCATTTATAGAAAACTAATTTAACTTAAGTTAAAAATTTAATTATTTACTTAAAATTTTATTAAGCATTAAATAAAAATATTCAGTAAAATTGTCTTTAAATATATTCTACAATTTTCCATAACTTTCTTTATGTTTATGTTTTTTTGTTAATGTTTTAACATTGTATTTTGTTGCCTTTTTGGTTTTCTACTTCATTCTCATCATAAATAATGTATAGTAGCAGCTGTTTTTATTTCAAAACATAACAATTTATTTGCAACAAACCAAAATTTTTTTTGAATTTGTTCAAAGGATTACATACTATTCTCTACCAAAAAAAATATATAAAGAAGAAACCGCAAATATTTTACTTTACTAAAAAAAATGCAATGAAAAAAAAAAGAAAACAAACAGGGTAATACTGAAAAAAAGAGAGAAAATTTATGAAATTGATTTGATTTTTTAAGCATTTATAAATTTCTATGTGGAAAATATAAGCACTTTGCGAATAATTATTGAGCAGTCCGCCGAGTGGCAGTCCCCCCTGTACATGATCTTTATACATTTTGAGAAAGCATTCGACACCCTGAGCCACGATGCGATATGGAGTGCTCTTGCGTGTAAAGGTGTTCCACCAAAGATTATCATGCTTACTCAAGCTCTGTATAAGGATGTTAGATGTCGTGTTGTCCATGACAACGCACTAAGCAACAGTTTTAACGTTGTAACCGGAGTGCGCCAGGGATGTATACTATCCCCTCTTCTCTTTAACATCGTCCTAGACGTCATAGTGCGCAATGCTACTCAGGAAAGCAGAGGTTTACGATGGGGACTCACTCAACAACTCGAGAGTCTGGAGTACGCAGATGATATTTGTCTTCTGTCTCACAGCTATCGGCATATGTCAGCTAAACTTAAGTCCGTCGAAACCGAAGCTGCAAAAGCTGGTCTAAAAATACTCCTTAAAATACTCCTTACAAAGAGTAAGGTAATGCGCTGCAACACCTTTAATAACAGCAGATTTAAAATACAGGATGTTGAACTAGAGGAAGTAAGGTCGTTTTGCTATCTTGGTAGCATTTTAACTCATACTGGCGGCTGCAGCAATGACGTCGCCTATAGAATGTCAAAGGCCAATCAGGCATTCGGTATGCTCCGCCCTGTATGGAAATCTACTGTTATTTCAAAGCACACTAAGATCAGCATAATCAATTCGTGTGTCAAATCGGTGCTCCATTACGGTTGTGAGTCATGGAACACAACAACACGTGAAATAAATGCCATACAGGTGTTTGTTAACCGCTGTCTACGAAGGATCCTTAAGATATTCTGGCCAAGCACCATATCAAACATTCAACTATGGTCACAAACAAATCAAAGTCCAATCAACATCGAGATCCTTAAGCGAAAATGGCGCTGGATTGGTCACACGCTCCGTAGACCAGAAGGCGACCCTACTAAAACTGCTATTGACTGGAATCGCCATGGAAATACACGAAGAGCTGGACGCCCGTCGCACTCCTGGAGACGTCAACTCGAAGATGAAGTAATCCAAAGTGGGCTAAGATGGAGGGAAATCAAACACCTAGCATCAAACAGAACCGAATGGAAAGAGTTCGTTGTGGCCCTTTGTTCCTTATAGGAACCACAGGACATAATATATATATATATAAATTTCTTTAATAATTTTATAAAGCCTTATAACACATGCCCCCAAAAGTATGCTTCACTTTTAGCATTAAATTTAATTATTTTTGTAAATACTAACACTAGTTTATGCTAACAAAAAACGTTAAAAAAAAAATTTTTAATTTATTTAAATCTTATTTAATTTCATTTTTGTCCCTACAAAACATTAAAACATTCTAGCAAAAACTTATAAAAACTAAAAGTTCATTAGTTCATAGCATAGTTTGTAGCATTAATTTGTGTTTATGACGAATATATCTCTAAACTGTAATCCCTACTGTGTTTAAAACTCAAACTCTTTAAAAGAATAAACCCTGCAGGTTTCACAGTGCCACTGTCAGAGTTCGAAAAGTTTTTATAAATTATAATCTTAAATTATTTTTTCTATTTGTTTTTATACCCTTAACCTGAAGTGCCAAGGGTATATAGAGCTTTGTCATTTCATTTGCAATTTCTACAATACATACATATGTTTGAAAGCTTATGAATAGTGGATTGTCCGTCTGTATTTCAGTTTGTCTGACTGTCCGTGTTGGTTAAACTTTTAGAAGCCACCATATATTATACAGATCAGTGTGTGGTATCACTATTAAAACTTCGTACAATCGCCTATTAAAAATCGCCCCAAATAAACAAGACTGCCTCTGGTTTTCTTCATTTTTGTTACCACAAAAATTAATATTTGTCAGCTCAGTGATAATTAATACTCAATGAATACACTGTATATTTATTTGGGGGGATATTTGTTAACAATTTTGGACTATTAATTGGCAAAGTTATAGGCAAGAATTATTTGGAAAAATATTACTTTTTTAATTTATATCAAGTTTCTCAAGCTCCTTAGTAACTCTTGGACATGGTATTACAAGTCGCAGCCTTAAATATTATTTCTAAGAAAAACTATCAAATTGATTTCAAACTAACTAAGATTTAAGGCCCAAAATACAACTTCTTCAATGTTTTTCGTAAAATTTACATACAATAATCGATTTTTTCATCTTCGGCCAACCGAGAGAGTATTATCAAATATCATAAAACAGTGCTAGATTTGCAAAATATAAAACACTATAAAAAGTTTAAAATCCTGGGCGAACAGTATTTAAAAATTTACCCCTATCAACACCTTCAATATTGGTATCAAAAGCTACGATCAGTAATATACAGTAAACTATTAAGAAGTTAAAAATCCAAAATGACGTCTAATAAAATGGAGGACTTATTCTTCTTAGCTCGATCCTTTTGGGTGTTAAAGGACTTGGATAGTAGAATTGAGTTAACTATGTAAAAATCTGAAATTTAGGCCATTCTTGGGTGTGGTCATAATACCTATGTATGTACAGGATGCTGAAGGGTATTACTTAATTTAGTATGGCCGACAACAGCACTCATACTTGTTTTTTTATGGATTATGTTGCTAAATTATCATGCAATTTTCTCTAAACGGCTAAGAGTGTGGTCAATTTGTTTAGGGTTTTTTTTTATCCAGATAAGTGCTTTAAGAAGTATCATTAAAGTTTGGTTACTTACCTTACTGCAACTTGTATATTTTTTTTTAATGATGTAATATATCCTTAATAGTTCACAGACGTAGTCAGCAACAATTAAAAATCTGAAAGTAGTCCAAAGTTGAATCTTATTAAAAACATTTTCCAAAATTTTACTCATATTCAGATGCCAGAGAATATTTTTTATCACTTAAAAGCCTATGGTTATACATACATATGTAATCTAATATACATTGCATATTGACTTTTTTAGTACAACGAAAAATTACTTTACTTTTCCTTAGCAAACTTAAACTGGGATATTACGAGTTTTCCCACTCGAAATTCGTTAAAAACGTGAGACATATATAATGCATATATTTTGAGATCGTGATTTTAAAACAATAACTCCTAACAACGCCGCCATATTTTTTCTCTAAAAATTATTAATTTGGTAAACAAAAACCATATGTGTATAGTTGCAGTATTGTTATATTAAATATTTTAATTTACAATACTTTTACTTGAAGTTGCCCTAATATGTTTATATATTGTTACTCATATAAGAATAGCACAGCTGCAAGAAAATTCCTTTCAAGTAGTATATTTCTCACTAAAATATATAAGATAATACAAATTAACTACTTGACTCTACTCAAGTACACTATAGTGTAAATTATTTTGATGATTTTTAAATATGTATTCTATACAAATCTCTAGTTCTAGGATATACATATATTACAATTGTCGTGTAATTTTTTTTAAATTACCATAAGAAGGTGTGCATTAGGGGCACAACCAAAATAAGGTCCTATCACCACGCTGTAACCGATGTTGTGCTGAAACCGACAAATGTTTCCTCAGGTCATTTCGGAACAAAAACGTTCCGCGTCGAAGCCGATTTCTGAAAGACCTTAAAGACTTTTTTATTTTTTCAAAATTTTTTATTTTTCAAAATTTTTATTTTTTTCAAAATTTTTAATTTTTTCAAAATTTTTAATATTTTCAAAATTTTTAATTTTTTCAAAATCTTTCATTTTTTCAAAATTTTTAATTTTTTCAAAATTTTTAATTTTTTCAAAATTTTTAATTTTTTAAAAATTTTTAATTTCTTAAAAATTTTTAATTTTTTCAAAATTTTTAATTTTTTCAAAATTTTTAATTTCTTCAAAATTTTTAATTTCTTCAAAATTTTTATTTTTTTCAAAAATTTCTCAAACTTTTCTGTTTAAACTAATATTTTAATTTTTATCAGGCTTGAGTTCATATTAAAATTATTCATGTTTACAAAGAATTTTTAATTGTGATAAATTATGACAAATTATATTTTTACCGACTCTAGCCGAGTAGAATGCATTTTCGAAACCAGCTACGATTTCATCATCAGCATTCTTTGATTGGTGGTTACATGTTGATTGTAAATATCATCTATTTAACTCCCGGGACTTAAGTTAATTGAATTCGGTAACTACTTTTTTAGTTTTTCCTTTTTCATACATATATTTTACCACAATGAGTTAGATTGAAATTTTTTATTTTATAATTATTAAACTATTTACATTTCTTAATGTAATTATATAATTGTAATCAAAATCACATTTTAAAAACTATCATTGTTAAGTGAAAGTACTTAATTTATTTGAACTTACTGATCCCAAACTTAATTGCATTTAATGCGGAACCTTTTTTAACGATATCGAAAATCCAAAGATGCAGTTCTTATTGTTTTTTTATGCACTACATGGTATGGGTAGAGCCATTTTGATATTTTCAAAAATTGTAAAAAAATCTGTATCCCTAGTGTGCATATCATGGCATTCAAATGGTAGATAAATAATAGTGGAAAAGAGAAGTATTATAATACTAAAAAACGTCCCTATACGAGTAAAAACTGTAACATTAGAAGAGCTCCCAAAAAGCTCTCAAAAGAATTAAGTTATTATTTGAAAGGATTTTAATGCACATCGAAAAGGCATACAAGCAACAGTTAATCCATGCAGACGCCCCCGTTATATTTATACAGTTTAAGATATAACCAACAAATCACTAAACATAATTTTATTTATATAAAATATTAAAAAAATTGTCAAAAAAAAAATAATTTTTTCTACTGCCAAATGAAATTTATAGTCCCACAATCAAAATTAATTCCAAAATCATGTAATCAAGAGTAACATTTGCATACAAAATATATTGTTTCAACTTGAAACCACATTTTTTATTTTACAAAATATAAAAACTTAGTTTTATTGTATTTGAAATTTATAAAATTAAATAGACATTTCTGTAAAAATGGAGAAACCCTAATGCATAAAAAGAAGGATGCTTGAATCCTTCATAAACACTCACTTTGTTTTGTACCTTAAATTTACCGTTATTTTTTCTGCCTCTATGGTCATTTTATAAGTTTTTGTTTTCTTAATTTTTTTTCTGCTCTATATCGGTGAGTACTTTTTACTACTTTGCCAAAAAAAAAAAAGTATTTTTACCACTATAACATTTTTCGGGTATTTGTTTTTGTCTAGTCCAAAGGACATTTAACACTAAAAAGTATGAGCTGGGTGGGGTGTGTTGGTTGGTTTTAATTTTTCCCATTTTACAGTTGCTTTTTAAATTTTGTGATTTATATGCACAAACAAATAAAACATGGACAAAAAATTAAGCTCTTTTGTGCACACACACATGCATGCATGTGTGCTTGAGTTTTGTGTGTGTGTGTGTTTGTTTACTAAGTATGTAATACGTTCAATGTCCTTTTGCTTGAATATAACTTTTTTTTGGTGACAATATTAGTTTTTTGAATTTTTATCTTTGTGTGTTAGAGTTTGTTCGTGTGTGTATGTTTTAAGTATAACGAGTATATTTTTGTTGGCGTTTGTCATAATATTGTCAACTTTAGTGCATACGACAAATCGAGATTTATTGATAAAAAAAATGGAGAAGTTCCACATAGCTTTTACAAGCCATTTTATTTTTTAATACTCTGCGGCAGTTTTGAGGTGAATACATTTCACGTTCAGATTTAAAGCAATGTGTGGGAAAACATTGAATATTTTATTGACTTAAAGAATTTGAAACCAAACGAAATAATCAAATAAGTTTTCGTATATAGAGAACTTAAAAAACTTTATTTTGTAAATTGAGTTTTTTTTTCAAAAATTTCCCTTCAGTGTACTTTTTGTTTATGCATATTTTAATTAAAAAATCAATTTAATCAATCACTTTTCTATATAAGATATAAGTAATTGATAACATTTATATTATTTTCACTCTATATAAAGACAACATTTCTATATTTAAACGATAACATTTGTATATGAAACCTAAACTATCGTAAACTTATCTGTATAAATTCAATCTTATTGTAAATACTTCATCATTATAAATCGAAGTTTTCTAAAAATTTTCTATGATATCTTTCGGTAAAAATTCAGAATTATCCAGAACTGGAAAAATAAAAAGACATACTTATCAAAATTAAGGTTATGTATCTATAACTTTTCTATAAAAAATTAATCTTGTTGATAAATGTTGTTAAATTTTTTTTTGGAAAATAAAATTTATCGATAACTTGTCTAAAATATCATAGAAATTTTTAAAGGTAAATTAAAGTTATTGATAATGTGTCTATGGAAAATTAAAGTTATCGATAACTTTTCTATTAAAAAATCGAAAATTATCGAGAAAATATAAGTTATCGATAACTTTTGGGTACACAATAAAAGTTATTGATAATAATTCTATGAAAAATCTAAATTATTTCATAACTTCTCTATAGAAAGTTAATGTTATTGATTATTATTTATTTGAAAAATAATATTTATCGATAACTTTTCTAAAAACATCAAAGTAACCCCAAACTTTTCTAAGGTAAACCAAAGCAACCCCAAACTTTTCTAAGGTAAACCAGTGTTATCAATACGTGTCTATGAAAAATTTTAGTTATCGTTAATTTTTTTTTTATAATAATTCAAAGTAATTGATAGTTTCTATAGCATACTAAAGCTATCGATAACATTTCTATAAAAAATAAAATTAAAAACTTAAATTATTTAAGGTAAATCAAAATGTCCATTAAAGTTTTAAAATTCTCAAAATCTTTTCTATAAAATAACAAAATTATCCACACAGTTTCTATAAAAAATACAAGTTATCGATAACGTTTCTATAGAAAAAACAGTAACCGATATTGTTTCTATAGAAAATCATAATTATCCATGTTGATTTTGTAAACAATTTAATTTTTCTATGGAAATTTCAAGGTATCGATAACGTTTCTTGGAAAACTCAATGCTATCGTTAGTTTCTCTTAAGAAAATCAAAACTATCGATAATTTTTTTGCAGAAAATCAAAGTTATCGATAAGATTTTTATAAAGTGTAAAAATATTAAATTAATCAAAGTAATCAATAACGTTTCTGTATAAAATAATAGTAATCAATATTGTTTGTGTAGAAAATTTAATTCATCGATAACTTTTATGTGGAAAATCCAAGGTATCGATAACGTTTCTTGAAAAAATTAATGCTATCGCTAGCTTTTCTTGGAAAAATCCAAGCTATCGATAATTTTTTTTACAGAAAATCGAAGCTATCGATAGCGTGTCCATGAAAATTTCTATAAAATATAAAAATTACCGATACAGTTTCTATAAAAACTCAAAGTAATTAATAACGTTTTTATATAAAATAATAGTAATTAATCTTGTTTCTGAAGAAAATGAATTTTATCGATAACTTTTCTATGAAAAATCTAAGGTATCGATAACGTTTCTTTAAAAAACAAAGTTATAGTAAGCTTTTCTTAAAAAAATCGTAGCCATCGAATTTTTTTTGTAGACATCAACAACAAAGCTACAGTTACCCACACATTTCTAAAAAATATTAATGTTATTGATCACATAAAAGAACATTATTAAACTTTTCTTTATAATTTGTTATAGACAATCAAAGTTATGGAAATTTTTTGTAGAAAATCAAAGTTATTGTTGAATTTTTCAAGACATTAACAAATATATTAAAAATTTAAAAAATTTGCGAAAGCTTTTATCACAGCATTAGTTTTCAGAGAAAACGAAATCTATTTAGAACGTTTTATATAGCAAAAGAAAATTCTCATAAAATATAATCTTTAATATGGGTGTATTGCACATTTAAAAAAATTATTTCGGAATAAGAGATAATACTGTCTGTTTAAAATTAAGCTTTCGTCTCTCTCTAGGTATTTTTTTCCACATTTCACACTGAAATTCTTAATTTTCTCATCTTATTTGATTTCAACTCAAATAAACTTCTTCTCTATATTAATTTCTATTTTACATGTCATTTTAAGTTTTTCGTGGTTAGTTGGTTGGTTGAATGAGTCTCGTTTTTGGAACTTGTTGTTAACAACAAATTTTAAATGCAGTTGAAAATATAAGAAAAAAGCTATTGGAATGACATATCACGGCTACAAGAAAAAAATTCGGGAGCTAATTTTTTCTTAAAATGTTTATGTACAAATTTTGTACATAAACATTCTTTTTCGAAAATCTTTCAACAGTTAATTTTAAAATTCATTTATTTTTTATGTTTAAAATAAAATAAATTTTATTTAACTAATTTGTATAGAACATTTTTTTCATTTGCCAATTAGATTTCAATTCAATTTATTATAATTATTTAAACTTAATTTATTACTTGTCTTTTAATTAATTCTTTTGGAGTTTTTTAAAAATTTTATTTAAAAAAAATTAAAAAGTTTAAACAAATTGATTTCTATTTGAATGTTAATTTAACAATTTATTTATTGACTTTAATATGATGATTGATGGTTTATGGGGAAGTATAGAACAATCAATGTGTTTGCTAAAATAAAAAGAAATAGAAAGTTTTGTATAAAAGGCTTAATAAATAAAAATAATCATTTTTTAAAAGTGAAAAGTATGGGAAAAAAATGTAAATTAAAACTGAAAGAAAGTGCTAAACATAGATATCTTCTATCTTCTTCTTCTTCTATATATATAAAAGTGAAACTCTGTCTGTGTGTTAGCTATAAACTCCGAAACTGTAAAACCGATCGGACTCAAACTTTGGCAAGTTGTTGTACTCATACCAGGGAGTGTTTATGGGTAGAAAAAAGTGGGCGGGGCCACTCCTATAAAAAAAGTTGTAGTTTTGAGATCCTTGCTCTGAACCGATTTTTGTGAAACTTTGCACACATATTGAGCTGTCATGACTTTACAATTTCGTGATTAGAAAAGTGGACAGTGCCACGCCAATTAAAAAAAATTATAATTTTTAGGTACTTGAATTGGACTGATTTTTCTGAAACTTTGCACACACATATTGAGCTGTCATGGCTATATATTTTTGTGATTAGAAAAGTGGGCAGTGCCACGCCCATTAAAAAAAAGTTATAACTTTTAGCTTTTTGCACTTGATATTCAATTTAAATTCAGAATGCATTTTTATTCATTACGGGGCGTAGCAACGTGCGCCAGGCTTGGCTAGTATATAATAAACTTAAGATAAAGTCTGAAATTACACAAGGAAACAATGTTATTTTTTTAAATTAAGAACTGAATGTAGTTTTTAAGATTATTTTAGACCATGAATCTCTGAAATCTGTACTTGGTTATGTCCGAAATAAGGGCACTTCCACTACACATATTGGAACAACTTCAAAACCGTTTATCCTTTTCAATTAAAAAAAAACAAAAAAACTTGTCAACAATACTTTTAAGTCGTGCTTACATTAGTTTTAAATTTGTCCAGTTTTTACAGTGGGAGAGAGAGAGAGGAGTTTGTGGCAGAAAAATTAGTTTTTTTAAACAAAATTTCAACATTTTTGATTTTTTAAAACTTCTTAAAAAAATTAAAACTACAAAAGTCCTGTTAATTTTTTTGCGAGCGTACAGGCAAGTATTTAATTTTTTTAAAGGTACTACTGTGCAACGTCACCGATGTATGTTATTTAGTTGATGTATATTTAGCGATTTGTATTGCAATCATAAAAAAGTCATTAACGTGTTTTTCTTTATTCCACAATAAAGTACTTTCACTGAATTGTCAATAAAAGCGAACAATGTTCATAGATTTTTATGATCGATATCTCATTTTGTTCATAGGTTATGTGGCTTTACGTGAAAGTTATACAACTTTACACTTTTTCCCATTTTGGAATTTCTATGATTTTTTGAAAATAAAAGATTTGAATTTTTTACTTCAACAACCATTATTCAGCCATTTTGTTGAGATTTTCAAAATTTTGATTGTTTTTCAAAGGTAACAATTAGATCTAAGAAAAGAACAATTTTGATAATCGCTTAATGAGAAGTAAAGTTGTGATTTCTTGAATTTTTGGAAAAAAGCCAGAAATACGATTAGTGCCTGTAACTTAAAAATGCGAGCTGATAGAAAAAAACGGAGATTAGATTTGAAATCAGCGACCTCAAATTAGTAGAAAAAAATTGCAATAAAGTTCCAGTCAACACAAAAAAGTTAAATTTCATGACCTTGCAATTTTAATCAATTGATAAAATTTATCTTAAACAATATTCGTCAAAACAAAAAAGCTTTAAGGTTTTTCTGTTTATTTGAAAAGGAACACAATGTATAAGAAGGATCAATAATTTCGTTTTATTGTAATTTTTTTACATATTTTACATTAAAAATATATTTTTTTGATTTAAATTTACTAATTGATTATATTTGACGCAGGTTTTAGCAAATTATTTTATGGCCAATAAAATTTAAATTGCGTGTAAAGATTATAGCATCACTATTTATAGGTCTATTATTATCATATCAAAAATAATTGTTATTCAATAAAATATAAACAAAACAATAAAAAAAACTACAAAATTATAATTATTTTATTACTTTTTTTTTTGCATAATTACAGATAAAGTTTTTGAAGCAATTATCTCAGATTTGCTATAATTGTTTTTAAAGTCTTCAGTCATAAAAGATTTTCAATATATGGAAGACTCTAAAAATAAACTTAATGATAAACAAAATAAAAATAGTTAGAACAATAATATTCAAGTCATTGAAATGGATTATTAGAATTTTTAACAAAAAATAAATAAATAAATAAATAAAACTCATAAACAAATTTAATTAAAAAGATTTTTAAGCAAAAAGATTTTTAAGCAAAAAGATTTTTAAGCAAACAAGAGCCTTTTGAATATTTCATTTAAAAAAACTTAAATTATTAGTTGAATATTTAAATATTATCTAACAAAAATTTTTAAATGCTTTTTATCAGACATCCAATAACTAGCATTAACATTTTTTTGTTTTTAAAGACCAGATTTTTTAAATAAAAAAATCTAAAGGGTTTTTTTCTTATACATTCAGTAACACTTTTAAATTTCGAGTAGTCTAGTAGTCATATACAGCGTTGAGATTTTAAGCATTTATTTTCAAGTGGCCGACATAATTTTTTTAGTCTTTGCAAACCCAAAGAAAAATATTAAACTATTGTGTTTGATCAATAAAATAAAAGCATAAAATTGGTTCACAGACAATGTTCAAATGGTGTGACTAGGAGAGTGTTTTCATAATAAAAAAAAAAGATTTTTAAAACATAACTACAAAAAAAATTTACAAAAAAGATGAAATAAAAATAGATTAAAAAACTACAACTATATACTTTGCCTTTTTAAATTGTACAAAGAACTTTAAAAAAACCTAATACAGCATTCGAAGGACCATTTTTCCATATGCGAATAAGATGTTTAAAAAGAGAGGAATAGTGAAAAAAAGACATAACATTTTTATGCAATGCTATCGAAAACTTTTTATGCAATTTAAACATAATTGATAACTATTAAAAAAAATTTCAATTTTACCGAAAATTTTTTATAAATATACATACGAATAAGATGCCTAAAAAGAGAAAAATATGGTATAAAATTTTTACGCAAAGCTATCGAAAACTTTTTATACGATTTCAACAAAATCTTTAACCATTAACAGAGTTACCGCAAAAATTTGTATAAAAAAACACGCTATCGATGATTTTTTTATGAAGTTAATCTACAGAAAACTTTTCAATAGGAAAGCATTATTGGCTTTAATTTCAATATAAAAAATAAAACTTTTTTTTAATTTTTTTTAAAGAATATTAAAGTTATCGATAACATTTTCTATTAAAAAATCTCAAATTATTTACATTTTTTCCATAGCAAATCAAAGTTACAAATACGTTCTTTCTAAAAGAATTAAAGTTATCCATCCTCTGTACTCTATATAGAGTATCAAAGTAATTGATAAATTTTGTTTTAACAATTAATATTATTTACTTTTCTATAGATTAAGACATTAATCGAAATCTGTTTTTTAGAAAATCAAATCTATCTTTAGTAGTTTAAACTAATATGATCGATAACTTCTTATGTAATTTCATCGATTATGGATTATATTTTTATATAATATTAAGTTTATCCATAACCTAAATAAAAATTAAAGTTATCGGTTAGCTTCCCAACAAAAATTTTATTTATTTATAATTATTACTAATTATTAGTTTCTTTGACCTTTTTTCATAATATGTAAAAGGTTTTTAAGCATAAGGTCTTTTCAAAAATAAAAATTTTTTTGTTCTAAATTTTTCTAAAATTTTTTATTTTTGAAAAGACCTTAAGCTTAAAAAAGCTATTACAATTATAATTACTTATTAAACAAATAAAATCCATGCCAAACTTTTCGATAGCTTTTTAAAGTTATTTATATTTTTTAATAGAATATCAAGCAAATCGTTAACGTTTCGTTTTTAAAGTTAATGATAACTTGTTTATAAACTATCAAAATAATCGATAACTCTTGAATAAAACATTAAAGTGATCAATAAATGTTCTATAAAATTTCAAAATAATCGATAACTTCCATATAAAAAATAAGCAATAGATAAATTTTCGATAGCTAATAAAAGTTATTGATATTTTGCTATTAAATATCAAGCAAATGGATAACATTTCTGTATTAAACTAAAAGTATTGTAAACTTTTCACTAAAATATCAAAGCAATCGATAACTTCTCTATGAAATACCTGTAAAGGTAATCGATAACTTTTCTATAGAAATTCAAAGAATATATACATATACTTGACAGCCTTTGTTTATAAAATTAGGCTTATTGGTAATTTGTCGAAACAAATTTAAAGTTATCGATAAATTTCCTTTTAAAAGTCTTAGTTATTAATATTTAAATATCAAGGGTATCGTTATTTTTCTGTAAAAAATTCAAAAATTCTTTAAAGAATTAAAGTTATCGATAATTTTCCTTTCATAAATAAAAGTAATCGGAAACTTTCTAAAGGAAATCAAGGTTATCTTAAACTATCAATAGAAAATAAAAGTTATCGATTAATATCTCAAAGACGTAATTATAGATTACTTTTTTACAAGGACTCAAAGTTATCGATAACTTAGCTATAAGAAATTAACGTTGCCGATAACTCGGCTGCAAAGAATAAGAAAAATCGATAATTATCCTACGGCAAATCAAAGATGTCAAAAAAGATTCTACAAAGAATCAACAAAGATTATACAAAGAATCAGAGTTGTCGATCACTAAAAAAAATAATCAAATTAATCGATAACTTTTCTATTAAAAAATCAAAGTTATCGATAACTTTTTCTATTAAAAAAATCAAAGTTAGCGATAACTTTTCCTATTAAAAAAATCAAAGTTATCGATAACTTTTTCTATTAAAAACAAAGCTATCGATAACTTTTCTATTAAAAATCAAAGTTATCGATAACCTGTTATAAAAAATCAAAGTTATCGATAACTTTTTATTAAAAAAATCAAAGTTATCGATAACCTTTTAAAAAAATCAAAGTTATCGATAACTTTTTTATAAAAAATCAAAGTTATCCATAACTTTTCTATTAAAAAACCAAAGTTGTCGATAACTTTTCTATAAAAAAATTAAATAGTAATAGTATCAATAAGTATCGATAAGAGTAATCGATAAATTTTCCTTAGAAATCAAATGTATAGATAATTTTTCTATTGAAATCAGAGTTATTGCTAACGTTGAACTTATTTTGCATAGAATTATGCTAAAGTTGACTTTAAAATAATATTTCGAAAGAGAATGTTGAAAATAATCTCCCTTTGTTGTCACTTAGTAAAGCTTCCCGTAATGCTGTGCAGCAATACATTAATATGTTTTAAGTAAATTAAAATTTTTATAAAAAAAATTTCACATATTATGATTCACATATGATACGTTTTTGTAAAATATTCAATTTCATTATGAATAATAATTTGCACTCTTTCATTTCAATATTGCACTTATTGTTTTAGTTTGTCAACAAAAATAAAAGCAAACCGTAAAATAAAAAACAAATAAAACGCCTTCTGGTACCATGAACCACACAAAGAAACTAATGAAATGACCGCAAACACTCCACAATCCCAGTCCACGCCGTTTATGACAAGAGTCATACTCAAAAAAATACAAAAAAAAAACTAAAAATAAAAATACGAAAAAATTAAAACTGAACTTAAATGAAATCAGTTCAATTAACTTTTGAACGTGAGTCGTTTGTTTGGAGGCGTTAAGTAAAAAAAAAATGAATTTAGGTTTTGTTTAATTTTCGATTTTTTTCTTTTGCAAAATTTTATGAACGTTACATTTAGAAAATAAGTTGTTGTTATAGTTTGGGCCAGAAACTTTGTTCTACAGAAAGCACGTTTAACTGTGACCTATATTTTCAATATTTTTTATAGATTTTTTAATACGTTAAAGTAATTATATATTTTTATGAATTAAAAACTACTTCAATCATTTGTAAGTAGGTATATTGTTAAAATAATATGTGAGAATAATACTTTTGTTCTTTTTCTTTTTTTTTTTTTTGCCATAAAATATTATTTATTTAATTATAACGTACGACTTTGTTAATCATAGAATTATTTTATTACGTTTACTGCATTACAAGTTTTCTTCGTGAAATTGATGTAGTTCATTTATGATCAGATCCAAATTACATTATACCCTTCACCTGTGGTACCAAGAGTATATACTTATCTGTGGCAAAAAGGAATAACTGCCTGAGTCGATATAAGCTTATATTGAGATAATCATACCATTACAACCCACAAACTAAAATTACCGTTATGCGAATTTTCAACAATTTTAGATAATTTTACGTAAAAAGTTATTGCCTATATGTTTTTCAAGGAACGAAAATCAATATGTTCTTTCATTTATTCAGCGCGGAATTCATATAATAGTATTTGAATCAAGTTATACAATTCAAATCAAAAATTTTTAAAGTGCTTTTTTAATTAACTATAAAAACAGACATAAGCAGTTTTAACCTATTGCCACAGATATAGCTTTCTCATTTCTTTTTCAATTTCTACAACATTCGTATCCGCACCCATAAAGTTTATATTTTTAGAAAGCTTATGAATAGAGAAGTCGACTAAGCAATATGCGTCTAACCAACTGTCTGTGTGTTGGTTAAAATCGACTTAAAGGAACCCCCACTTGTTGCTCAGACCTGTATATAGTAACCTGTATATGGTAAATTTTGAAAGTCGCTATTAAAATCCACCACAATCGCCCTATAATTGAGATGAGAGTCAAAAATGATTTTTTTTTTTAGTTTTTACACCAAAACTAAATTTTATCAAAATAGAATAATAATTTATATGTCTCTTAAAATATTCGTAAACAAAATTAAACAAATCGGTCACTAATCGACAAAGTTATAGGCAAACATTTTCTGAGAAAATATAAATCAAATATATCGAGATACTCAAGCTAATAAATAATATTTGGATACATTCGTAATACCGAGTTGCCAGACAATGCCTCGAAAATTATTCCTGAAAAACACCTTTAAATTGATTTTAAACTGAGATATAAGCAACAAAATACAACTACTTTGGTGTTTTTCTTGACACACAAAAGAGTCGACATGGCTATCAAGTAAAAGGGTTCGCTAGAAAAATATAATAAAAATATATAAACAATGAAGACCGCCACTACAAAATGGCGTACAAAAAATTAAAAATGTATCCCCTACAAGCTACTCAATATTGGTATCAAGCGAAAGGGCTTGACTAGTAGAATACAATCAACTATGAACAACTTAAAATCCAAGTTTTTCTCTGAAATAAAAATGGCGGATATATGTGTAAAAAAAAATAATTACGTCCCCTTTAACTCCCACAATATTGGTATAAAATGAAAGAGCTTAACTGGTCAAATAAATAAAGTATGAAAAAGTGTAAGATTTGAGAGGGCGTCCGAAACAAAATGGCGGAGCATTTTTTTCTAACCCCATTAATATGGGTGTCAAATGAAAGGTCTTGACAACTAGAGCACAGTGGATTGTATAAAAATTAAAAATCAAAGATGGCTTAGGAAATAAAGCTAAATGGCATATAACTATACATATAACATCTTGGCTTTGTTGACCATGAGGTCACTTCACCTATGTACATGATAGTGAAGGGTATTATCAGTTTTGGTTGGGCCGAATATATAGCACTCTTGTGACTAAATTAATTTTGTTCATAACAAAGTCAAACATACGACATATAAAACCGTTTGCAGTGTAGCAATCTATGTGATATATTTTTCGATATAGACGAAGAAAGTTTACTAGGACTTAATAAATATCTTCCTTAAAACTTAGTTGCAATAAAATTTTTTTTAAATGAAAAACTAATCCAAATTAATAATAAATATTTTTTCTTTTGTTTATTTACAGGTAAATATTTTCTGAAAGTTGATAACATGGTTGAGTATGATTTTCTTTAAATAGAAATTGTAATATTTTGTTGGCAAACCTTGCCCTCAAATATAATATTTCTAGCAATTGTAGTTTTTATATTTTAAGATTAAAGCATTTTTTACTTATAGATATGTATCTTTAATAAAAACTTTTTAATAATTTTCACCTAAATAAAGCTTTTCTAATTAAAATTTTATGATAAAAGAAATTGTCATGTGTAAGAGAAAAAAAAACTTACACACACTTTCATTAAAAATGAATCAAAATGAAAAATAAATTAAAATAACAAAAGATTTAAAAACGGCAGAATGCAGCAGCACTGGCAGAAAAACCATGAACTTTGTTCAATGTTTACATTAATGCAGTTGCTGCCATTTTTTTAAAACTTATTTTTCCTACTGTTACCAACCGTATTTCCTTTTTCCGCTTTTTAGCAGGATTTTCATCATTATTTTTAAACTGTCTCTCTTACACACATATGTGATACAATATAAACCCTCTTTGTTTTGTAATAAAAAGAATTTTTGAACTGTCAGAATTTTGTAATTTTTTTTATCATTTTATTTAATATTCTTTTTAGCTGTCTGTCAATGTGAAAAAGTTTCATACATATAAACTTTAATGTCAATTCCAAAATTTAATACAGTTTTAAATAATTAAGCAAAATATATATAAAAAAAAGCTGCGACAGTTTATTTTTTTGTTTTGCAAATGTTAATCGGGGAATTGGCTGTTTCCGTAATTTGTTATTTAAGTCGCATTGTGTTGCTGCAGAGCAAAGTGTTTTTCAACGTTTCGTGTCCTTTTAAATGTCAATTAAAAAACAATGTTTTTTTTCATTGTTCTCATTGCAATGAAAAAAATCAACAGCAAAAAAAAAAACACATGAAATAAAGTTATAAATGCATTCAAGCATTTTAAATATTTTCAATTGTTTTTATCGATATTTGACCAGCATTGACGGGAGTTTATTGAAATGTTATAACAAATTTAATACGATAAACAATAAAACACTTTGAACAGGATAAACACACATAAGTATTTTTGTTTTATTAGAAATAATATACATATAATCAATATCTATATATATAAACGTTAAACTCTGTCTGTCTGTGTGTGTGTGTTAGCTAAAGACTCCGCAACCGTAAAGCCGATCGGAATCAAACTTTGGCAAGTTGTTGAACACATTCCAGGGATTGTTTATGGGTGGTAAAAAAGTGGGCGGGGCAACGCCCATAAAAAATAAGTTCTCATTTTTAGCTATTTGCACTTGACAGATTTTTTTAACTCTTAGGATCATACAATTTCGTGATTATAAAAGTGGGCGAGGCGACGCCCAAAAAAAAAAATTATTTTTAGCTACTTGCACTTGATATTCAATTAAAATTCAGAATGCATTTTTATTCATTAAGGGGCGTGGCAACGCGCGCCGGGGTTGGCTAGTTTTTAATAAAATTCAAATTTAAAAATATTAAAAATCAAATCGTATAACTCTGGCTCTATTTTTACAGTATAGAGTAATTAAAAAGCAGCACCTTACCAAGTTTTATTTTTTATTATTAACGTTTTTGTTTTTTCTACTACGATTCATATTTGAGTTTTTATAAATTTAAAGCAATGTATAGGCAATATCCTTTTCTTAAAAAAACTAAAGCCTAAGAAACTAATTAAATGATTAAACTCTATATTTCATTGCCTTTAAATAGAAATTTAAAATTTTACTTTTCATTTCTTCCTCTCTATACTAACATTACCAAAAAAGTAAAAAATTAAAAAAAAAAAGTTTATTACTTTTCTCCAGCACTTTCAATTTTAAATAAGAAAATAAAATTTTTTTAAATTTTTGCTGGGTCTACTTTAGAACACTTTCATTTTACAAAAACAGACAGTGAGAGAGAGAAATAAATAAATTAATGTCGTAAAATATCAAGTTTCGCTTTATTTGGTTTGTTATTTATTATATTTTGTTGATTATTTATCTTCAATCTAGACCCGCATATAATGTTGCCTTTTTTTTAAATCTTTCTTTGTCTAAAATGTAAAATTAATGTCTCCGCTTGAACCAGTCCACTCACAACAATCATCTTTTAGTGTTGTTGTTTAAATTGATTTTTAACAAAGTTATTTCATTTCCAGTTTTTATTTTTCTAGGCTTATGTTGTTTATTTTGTATAAATGTTATTAATAACCAATTTGGATTTTAATAATTAGAGAAATCGATGAGATGTAAAATTAGAACTGTAAATTTTACAACGGGTTTTAAAATGAACATAAAAAGCTGTTAATAGTCTGTAGATTAAATATTTTTAAAAACTTTTCTACTTAAGGTTATATTAACGAATGTGTCGAATATTTTCTAAAAATAGAAAGTATTGGGTAGACATACCTGTTTGCCACATTAATGCCCTCTCACTTATGTTATGAAAATGTTAGCAATCGTGTGTCTGTACCTCTCAACTTGTCATTTTCAAAGACATTTGGACAAATAAATGCACTGGCCTTTAAAATTATTCAAACAGCGATTTTAGTTATTGATGTATGAGGATTTCCACAATGGCTTCTGCCATTTAACTCAAAACAAACAAAAACTAAAAAAAAAATATTGCAAAAATTGCAAACATTCTGATCAAGCATATTTATTCATCAGGCAGTTCAGAGAGCATTTATTTGATTTATATTTTTTATGTATGAAGATGTCAAACTTCTTGAAATAAATAAGAGGGGAGAGAAAGTAGTTGTTTAGCTATTGATTTTGACAGTTAAAGTTTAATAAATACAAGTGAATAAAAAATATTCTGCTGACGACACAAGACTACCTAATGAATTACTATACCTTGGTTCTAATGTAAAAAATTGAATTTTTTTACAGCTCTCAGTATCGTTTGATTATGTGTGTTATTTGTGAAAAGTGATAGCAGAGCGTCATATTTAAAGATTTTGTTGAGCAACTTACATTAATAATTTATTCTTTTAAAAATAAATAAAAACACAATAAATTCAATGGAATGACCAGAATTTTATGGGGCTTAAAAATAATATCTGGCATGTGGCTTCCGTGTCTGCGTCTCACAAACACCATCCCAATGTCAAATTTTGCATCACTTTTAGAAGTATACCTGCTGTTACTACGTCAATATTGCGTAGAATGTTAACTTCTTAATTATCAATAGAAGTTTGCTTATCAGCACAAGCCAGAGACTTGACGTACCCCCACAAAAAGTAGTCCAAAGGTGTCAAATCACACCAACAAGTTAACCAATTTATAGGTAAACGTTTTAAAATAATTCAGTTATTAATTGTTTGGCTTAACAAACCATTTCTTTTCCAAATAACTTGCAATGACAGGAATTAAATAAAAAAAACGACGCCAAGTTGTTAAGACAGACAAGGGATCTACAAATTCGAGTCCTATGTCACACTCACGCCTACATCGGCGATGCTACTGATTCGATTTGGATGAATATTATCTAGTAAAAAAATGTGATTATGATCTGATCCATACGAGTAGTATTGCGTACGAGAGTTGTCTTTTATATTTCAGGATTGGGTAACCCCAGTGCTGCAATCTGGCAATTGACATTCCTATAGTAAAGTTTGATATTTTTGCCAGTACATGTTCTCAGAACATTTTGACGTACGAACGATTTTTGTGTTGTTTACAATAACTTCAAAAATTCATGTCGACAAAAAATGGAATTAAATCATAAACATTTTGCAAATGTTTCTACGTGGATTGAAATAACATCTATTCAGCAATGAACTCAATTCGATTTTTAGCGATGAAACATTATCAAGGACAAGTGTTTATTGATTTTTCGCTGAATTCAATCGTAGCCATGATTCGCTCAACGACGAGTTTCGTAATGATATTTTAAAGTCGGTTGTTGCTCCGTAAAACGTTGATGCTATGCGAAAAATGATACTGCAAGTTCCTAAAGTAAGTAGTGGAACCAGCATACATTCAATATTGCATGAACATTTCGCTATAAAAGTTAACTGTTCGCAATTTGGGTGCTTTTAAACATGTGTATGACATCGTAACAGGTCTTAGTGTATGAGCTCTATAGTAAGCAGCGGTAGACTGTGTAGATCTTGCAAGACTAGAAAAATCCTAAAAAAATTATTTGAAACACGTTCAGTTGGAGTAGAAAAATAAAATAGATTCACACGTATGCAAAGTTAAACTGTAGACTTTTGGCAAAACAACTTGTTTAAAATTTTCAAATATTAGAGGATAGCTAAAAAATATAATAATCGCATTCTAAAATTTGTAGCCTGACGTAGATTAATGTAAACGAACAGAAAATTTTTGAACTTAAATTAATTTTTTTTCATTTGCAAAATTTTCAGGAGTGCAAACATAACAAGTGGGAGTTAAAAAGTCAATTAAATTGAGCTCCTACAATTACTGCAATCGTTAAATCGTAAAAATATTTCGCCTGATATGCTCCATGACAGTTTTAATAATAATCATGTTATGAACCACGTTGTCTAATATTTTCCGATAGGTTGACTTAGAGCAAAAAGCAGACAGTTTTGCCACGCGATATGTCACAAATTATCGTTTATGACAATGTTGCTTTTTTCGCAAAAATTTCTTTTATAGAAAATTTAATTGAATCTTCAAAATTTGTCCACATTTGCCTCAAAGTAAAAATATTGAAGAAATATGGCCACACATCTGTTAAAAAATACTGCAAAAAAGTATGGGAACATTGCAAAAGGAAGGCTTAAAATTTTCTTAAAAAATTTTACAATTTTGTTAGGTGTAGGTTTAGGGATACACGATTACAATTTACAGCAAGTAAGAGTCCTATATTCGGCCATGCCGAATCTGATAATACCCTGAATTGTACACCCTTTTGTAGTGACGGACACCATGCATTAAACATTTTTTTAATAGTGTGATTACATTTGACTAGACATGCCCTTTCATTTGTTATTCTGAACGCTGAAAAACTTGATTGTTGTTATCAAGTTAAAAAAAAAACGAAAAAGTTGTATATTGATGAGTGCATCTGTTGACTAGTCAGTAAAGGAAAAGTCAGTTGTTTGGGGGTTGCGGGTTCGATTTCCGCCGGAGACTCTGGAATTGTCTGCTTCTCTCTCTCTTCTATCCTAAATATTTCTATTCTTATTCTATTATTCTCTCTATTAAGGCGTCACAATGGACCGTAATGGTCTCCGAGTGAAGGTGTGAGGGTAACTTTGCACCAGCCTTACCTACCTACCTACCTGTATATTGATTCTTATATCAGAGTCAGTTACAAACCGAGTCATTAGTTTTTTCCAACCAATAACCCTAATAAAAAGATGTCCTTGAACTGAAAAATTTTAATTTTTATGGTTAAAATAAACCGAGGTACCAGGCCCTATTTGCTACTGTCTCAGAAAATTGTCGGGCGATTGTGCTGGATATGCGCAAAATGTGGTTGCTGATAAAAGTTAAATTTAAACCAACACGCGGACAGATGGACATTGCTCAATCGACTGTCCTATTCATAACAATTCAGAGAATTAATATATTCTTTTTAAGGTCGAAAATGAATATTATAGAAATTACAACCAGAAAGAAAGCTGTATATATCTTTATAGCACCACGGTGGAGGGTATAAAAACGCAATAAAATTAAATGACAATCAATTAGAATGTTTGTCTTTGTCATAAAAAAATGTTGTAATAAAAGTTAGGAAAGCAGGTTGGCCAGAAAAATATATTAAAGCTTAAAAATATTCATGATGTGTAAGAACAATAGAATATATTTACATAAATTAATTTAAATTGGACATAAAAGTTATGAATCTGCCGCCTAAAAATGTATGTCCTTTAAAAAAAAATACAAAATCTTTTTGCAACCTTGCAGCCTTCAGTTTAAAATCACAGGCATCAAAGTTATATATTTAAGGTTTTTTTTTATGGGAAAACAAAAAACTTGACATGATTATATTTATTATTTTTTTACGGCAGCAATTTTAAAAATGTTCTTGTATTTTAGCTAGCGAAGGTAATAAATAAGACCATCAACTTTAAAGGTGCCTATTCCTCAACACACTTTCAAGCAAAAATATGTGACATAAAATAAGTGATATAAAGCAGAAATATTTAACCAGGTTTGGGTGATCCCTTGGGAATAAATTCCTACTGATAATTAAAAAAACCAAAACTAAGAAGTTTAAAACATAATTCGTAGGGGTATGCACTAAAGAAGTAGCCAAGCACATAATTTTATTTGCCTTAATATACTCAACAATAATGTAAGGAATGTAATCGTTACACATCTGCAGAGAATAAAACAACAACGAACGTTCTTTAACCGTTATTTTATCATTTTTATTGAAAAGTATGTATTGTAATGTACATATGCACTTTAAGTTGTCATTTTGTATCATATACAAGTTACGATTTGCAATTTAATATTTTCTATTTCAAGTGCATATCCTTACTGTTTGTTATTTCCTATTAAGGCGAGAAATGATAATTCAAACAAAAGTCAACATTTTGTAACCATTTGAGAAATTTTCTTTTATTATTTATGATAATGTTTTATGTAGCGGCATAACTGCTATTTGTCATTAGGCAGTAGGCTTTTTATACTTGTCACCAACTCCTTTCAAATGTCTGTACTAATAATTGTCCCTCCCTCTGTTATTTTTAATTCCTATTTTTTATACGTCTTATTATTATGTTTCATTTCCACTATATACATACATACATATGCAGGTACATACATACAAAGTTGTAGGAGAAAGACAGGATTTTCTAAGCTGCTGTTAAATTATATTGTTGTTTTTACATTATGAAAGGACTAAGAAATTGTCTTTATTTACCAACCATAAGAATGTTGTTGACTTCACTTAAGTGTTTATGTTGTTATTTCTTGTGCCATTCTCGCTTGCTGGCTCTTCCTCTCTAGCCAGATGACATTCCAACGATTGACTGTTGTTGAAGGAATGTGGTTGTATTGTCATTGTTTGCTGCACTTGCGGTTGCGGTACTGTTGTTGGTATTGCTTTTTTTTGTTGAGACAAGTACCTTGTTAAGCGACTTGACTTGACTCTTGGGCTTATGATACCATACAATCATACATTCCCTTTTAGTATTGGCATACCATGATTAGGCAACAACAGAACAAATTTGTATCAGTTGGCATGACAAATCGTTATAAAAATTTTTCATTTAATATTTTTTTTAATTTATAATTTTAAGTGTAACAAAAAGAAATAAAATTAAATATTATGCAACTTTATTGTTAAAAAAAAATATTTATTTTTTTTAAAGTTCAATGTCAAATTTGTGTGAAACAGACAAACATCCATGAAATCGCAATTCTTTGCTTGACCAGTAGGTGGTTATTTTAGCATTTTTTTTTTTGCTGGTTAGATGACTATCAAAATGACACAAGTTTGCAAACACATACATACAAGTTTGTTTGTATGGCAACAAATATTTACCGTAATACATAAAGACATTATTTTTTAGACACACACGCGCTTTTAGTCACCTCTGTGTGACTTTGAAATGCATTTTGAAAATCATATAGAGAGAGCTTTTTGTATTGCAAATAAAAAAGAACATGGAGTTCAGTACATACAAAACTTTTTGCAAAAATTAAAAAAAATGATTTCCTCGACTCATATTTCAGCCTAAATTTGCCTATCAAAAATCATGTAATTTTTCAAATTTGAAGAATCATTAATTTGAAAATTATAATAAAAAACTAAATATGTTGGAAGATCATACTAAGAATTTCCATAAAGGGGGATTGATAAGCAGAATGTGAAAGATAGCCTACCCAAATGACAGCCTAAAATGCACGTGGTGTAACCTGCCGTTAACTAGTGAGGCTCTGTCGACCGAAATAGGCACTGAGGATGCATTGACTAAGCGCGTTGCCCAGCTACGGGATTGGATGCCTTTGCCCAATCGGTCATTTATGTTAAGCCAAACCCGACAACTACAAGAAAAACAAGTAAGAGCGCTATATTCGGCCGTGTCGAATCTTATATACCCTCCACACCGTGTAGTCATGCAATAACAGTAGTTTGTATCACCATTCCATATGATATACGTACATACATATAAAAACCATATATATAAAAAAACATCCACATTGTAAAATTATAAATTTACGTATGTATGTTAAAAAAAAAAATAAAAAAAAATTTTAAAAAAAATTAAAAAAAAAATTAAAAAAAAATTAAAAAAAAAAATTAAAAAAAAAAATTTTAAAAATAATTAAAATATATATAATAAATATGAAACAAAAAAAATAAAAAAAAATATTTAAAAAAAAAATTAAAAAAAAAAATATAATAAAAATATAAATAATATATTAAATAAAAAATTTAAAAAAAAATAAGAAAAAAAATTTAAAAAAAAATTAAAAAAAAAACAAGTAAGAGCGCTATATTCGGCCGTGCCGAATCTTATATACCCTTCACAACGTGTAGTCATAAAAATATAAATAATATATTAAATAAAAATTAAAAAAAAAATATAAAAAAAATTCAAAAAAAAATATAAAAAAAAATAAAAAAAAAAATTTTTTGCCTCAGCTGGGATTCGATGCCACGTTTTCTATAACCAGTATACACGTTTGTATGTATGTATGTTGTTGTTGTAATGTTGTTTTTGTGAAAAAAAAATCGAGGTGGTCGTGGGTTCTTGCTCATATCTCAGTTGTTTATGTACCGATGTTTCTGATTTTCAATACCAATCTACTCCCGAATATTTCTGATATTTTAATACCTCACCCGGGTCAAAGCGATGTCGGGGGGCTTCAAAAAGTTGATTTCAACATACACACGGACAGACGGTCAGACGGACAGACGGACAGACTGACAGGGCTTAATCGACTCCCCTATTCATAAGCTTTCAGCAAATATATACTTTATGGGGTCGGAAATGAAAATTGTAGAAATTTCACACGGAATGACAAACCTATATATACCCTTTTTCACTGTGTGAAGGGTATAATAAAAAAAAATTTTTTTGGCTCATCTGGGATTCAATGCCACGTTTTCTCTAACTAGTATACACGTTTGTATGTATGTATGTTGTTGTTGTAATGTTGTTTTTGTGAAAAAAAAATCGAGGTGGTCGTGGGTTTTTGCTCATATCTCAGTTATTTATGTACCGATGTTTCTGATTTTCAATACCGATCTACTCCCGAATATTTCTGATATTTTAATACCTCACCCGAGTCCAAGCGGGGGGGGCTTCAAAAAGTTGATTTCAACATACACACGGACAGACGGTCAGACGGACAGACGGACAGACTGACAGGGCTTAATCGACTTCCCTATTCATAAGCTTTCAGAAAATATATACTTTATGGGGTCGGAAATCAAAATTGTAGAAATTTCACACGGAATGATAAACCTATATATACCCTTTTTCACTGTGTGAAGGGTATAATTACTAATAAAGCCAATTTCATGACGATGACAAGTAACGAATAGGACCATGTTGGGATGTCACAGTCAGCAAACAAAGCTCTTATCGACTGGAACCCATACATATCCCTATACTCCTTGCAGCTGTAAGAGGAACGATTTTATATTCACATTCGCAATATTTTTTTTTTTTTTTTAATATTAAACACTATTCTTTTTCCACGATTCTACAAATATGTGGACTTACAACGATTAACATATTTAAATTAAAATTAAATTCTGTATAATTATTTGTAAAATATTACAAATCAGGCTCTCCTACGACAACCCTTAATTACTGGGCGTTCACAAAACTTACTATGCATGGGAGTAGCAATTTAATTACAACTTTAATGATTTTAACGCAAAAAAAATCGTTTATTTTAATTTATTCATCGAAAGTTCATATATGTATATGACATGTGTTGGCGGAATATCCTTTTTGACAACCTTTGCTCCACAGTGATTTCATGGATGCCAATCGGCATGCCTTCCTTCAATTAGTCCCGCACCACTACGGTCATTTTCTGTGGGCTATAAAAACGATTTAAAATTACCGACTGCCGTAAATTTTAAACGCACTGTACTATATAACTGTCAGGATCTTCGCTAAACTGCGGTCCTCCATAGCATTCACATATAATGTGTGTCTACCTGTGATTCTTAATCTACAGCGCTCTGAGTCTCCCTAACCTCTTTAAGTACGAGGTCCAGAACTATCATATGTCCTATCAGTAGATACTGATGTCACTGTACATGCCGACTATACGTATTAATCCCTCCGCTATGAACGTGCGATGCAGAACTTACCACCTCCTTTAATCGACTCATAATCGACTTCTAAGTCTTCCTAACCTTTTTAAAATGAAGGCCTAGGATTCGCCTACAACCCTGACAGAGCTGTTGGTCTATCAATAACACCAAAATATGGAAATTGTGGCAAGTTAATATACCCTCGGGAGGTCATCGAAACATTAGTCATCTCTTTACATACATTATAATAATGAGGCATTATATTTTGCAAGTGAATTTATCTTATATTCAGTTGCTCGAGTATTCGCAAATTAAGAAACACGACCACATTCTAATATTTGCCCTGTTTCTCTTCTCTTTCTTTAAAACTATGAATTTACAAGTTTTATAGTGTCGTCCCACCAAAGGACTTGCTTAAAAAAGCCCTTCTCCGATCGCTTACTTAGTGCTTACTTGCTTCCAAAAGTGCTTGTTAGAAACTTGATTTTTATATTGGATAATCTACATCGTAGGTTCGATTTTTTAAATTAATAAATGCCTATTTTATCCCTACTAGGGGTAACTTATTCATGCTCTCCCTTTATGCACTGCTGAAAAAGGTAGCAATCAGTAAGGAAGAAATATAAAAGAACTGAAGTTAAATTTTTTCACACTGCTAAAATCAGAAGCAGTAAAGAAAATATTCTATGTTTTCTCTTTTATAAGCAAAAAATCAAAGCATTTCCATGGATGCAATATGGTAAGCGAATGAACGCTGCACTGCTTACAAAATAAGATCTTGGTGGGCGCAAACTCTTGCTTGAAAATGTAATGGTAGTAGCAAGTAAGCGAGAAATGTTAACAATATATTTTAAAATAAATAATTCTCAGTTTTTAGTGCTGATAAAATAAGCATTAGAGAAGACAAACTTTATGGCGCTCTCGTATGCAAGCAATTTAAGCATTAAAAAGTAAGCAACTTAAGTCAGCACTGTTTATAAAATTAAAAAAAAAAATTAGAAATGTTTTAGAAGTAACATATAATGCCACCATAGGTTTAACTGTACAAAATCTTTTCATTTCGCTTTTTCACAGAACTAGACTTGACACCCTAGATCCCCTTTACTTTGTATCTCTTATTTATTTCATTAATATATTCGTGTATTGCCTTAATATGTGTTCCCTTTCTTCAAAAGGAGAAACTTGCATACCCCAGACTCTTGAAAACAAGAAAAAAGGGATAAGTTTGAGATATAAGAAAATTACCTATTTATAACCAAAATTTCCTTTTTCTACTGCTTTATTAATAGTTCAATAGTTTATGATTTTCTTTATTGTACGTGGAAAATATAACAAAATATTGAAGAATATTTTTTTTTTTGTTTTTCCGAAAAAAAAAATTATGTAAAATACAAATATATATGTATGTATGTATGTACTTACATTTATAACATACTAGCCAAACCCGGCGCGCGTTGCTACGCCTCTTAATGAATCGAAATGCATTCTGAATTTTAATTGAATATCAAGTGCAAAAACCTAAAAATTAAAATTTTTTGTATGGGCGTGGCCCTGCCCACTTTTCTAATTACGAAATTATATGGTTATGACAGCTTAGTATGTGTGCAAAATTTCAGAAAAATCGGTCCAGTGCAAGTACCTCAAAATTAAAACTTTTTTAGGGGCGTGGCTCCGCCCACTTTTCTTATCACGAAATTTTTTAGTCATGACAGCTCGATATGTGTGCAAACTTTCAGAAAAATCGGTCAAGTGCAAGTAGCTAAAACTGATAACTAATTTTTATAGGCGTGGCCCCGCCCACAATTTTCCACCCATAAACACTCCCTGGTATGTGTACAACAACTTACCAAAGTTTAAGCCCGATCATTTTTACAGTTTAAGAGTCTATAGCTAACACACACACACACACAGAGTTTCACTTTTATATATATAGATTAAAAAACTTACAGACGAACGCTTTGAAAAACAAATTCTAACAAAGTTCGAGTTTGTGTTTTAGGCACGTTTTAAAAATGAATTTAATTATATACATATGTATGTAGACTGAGCCTAACAACAAGAGCAAAATAGCACTAAGAAAACATTTTATCTTTTGTAAAATGTAAAAAAAAATATTTATTATTGTTTTTTATTATAAGGAAAATTTACATAAAAGAGCTAAAACAAATAGACTACTAGATTGTGTGTCAAGCCTAACATAAAGTTTGCCAATAAGAAACACAGCCGTTATACAATTGTTTTTATTAATATAAACATCTTAAAACCAGGTAACACTTGTTACCAGGTTTTAAGATTAATTTTTTTTAATATTTTAAGCAAAAAAAAAGCTCTCATCTATCATTCATAATTTTGTTGAGTTCCTTACAAAGAGCTTAATACAAAATATGTTTGTATTATTGTTTTGTATAAGTTTGTTTGGCACATGTTTAAATGTTGACATTAGGCAAATATTTGCCCAAAAAAGCGTAACTACTATTTTTAATAAATCTATATCTTATATATATAAAAATCAATGCCACTTTTCGTTGTAATTTTATAACTCAAGAACGGGCTCACCTACCCGAACCAAATGTTTAGGCTTTGTTCGGACTATTTGATAGATGGTTTATGTGAAGTTTGCACAAAGTCCGTCGAGGGGTTTACGGGTAAAAAAGGGTAAAATCGGTAACTCAGTATCTCCGGGCTTAATAAAGATATCACAAAAATTCAGAAAGGACCAAAGAGACTGTTAAATATAATTGGATAGGTGTCTGGTATTGGAAATTTCGAGTTTTAAGGGGATAAAACGGGTAAGAACCGAATTTTGGTACTTTTGTGAACAGCATTTATCTTTGATAGGGATAGCAATAGGAAAAAAGTAAAAACGTAGTTTTGCTTTCCTTAAAACAATCTATAATGAGTTTTTGTACTTTTTCGAAATTTTTAGAGTTTAGGGGTAAAAGGTCTTAAAACGGTTAAAATCGGTAATATTGTATCTTCGGACCTAATGCAAGTAGCACAAAAATTCAAAAAGATCTTAGAAGGGTTCCAGAATCGGTACCCACAGCGGTTTGTTTATTCATGACCGCAATGGAAAAACAACAAATATTGTTTATCCAAATGTTTTAGATGAAGTTTGAAAATAGCTAGCAGTTAATAAAATATTTTTGTTTTTTTTTTAATAAATAAATTTGATGTTCCAATAAATTTTTTTATTAATTCACTTGATACGTAGCGAAGCACGTACCGGGCGGCTAGTATCTTATATGTATGTATATTAAGAGTCAAATTGATTTTTTGTTACGCACTTTACGCTCACATTAAACTTTGATCTAAGCAGAACGCTCGATCTGTTATATGCTTTACTTCAGAATTGAGTATCGGTTTGATTAAATCTTTTGCTTAAAACAAGACCCGCTATTTTTACTCGTAGTTCAGAAAGTTGGAATAGGTTCCTGCCTAACAGTGACCAATACTTTACTTTAAATTATATTGTAGAAATATTAAAAAATTTATAAAAACCTAGATATTTTACTTATACACTTTATATCACATTTTATTTTGTTTTGTAAAAATTATTTATCACATTTTTTTTTTGTCTTTTCAGGTAAATACTTAAAGTCGTTATTGTGAATGATAAAATTTTTCAGTACAAATGACCATAATTATAAAAGGTAGAAATTAAAAAACATCCCTTACTTAATAAAACCATTTTTATTAAAATTGATAAATACTAAATTAAAAAAAAACTATACCTCAATGTAAATTATTTAAACACAACTTGGAAAATTCTTTAAATACTTGAACTAAGTACTACGTACGACCATATTAAAATAACTAACAACAAACATTACAACAAATGACAGTTAAGTTTATTTATGGCAAATATTTACTTGTAGTCTCTTATAAAAAAAGGAAGGCAGCTGTAATAGAATGTACCCAAAGAAATAGATTGGAACGAATAAAGCAATAATAAATATTATGTAGTTTTAGTTGTTGTTGTAATAAAAATAAATCTTTATTATAAACTCTTACATTGTAACAGACCTAACATCATCCATCCTTAAGGCTATTCAATGAACATATAACCTGTGTACTAAGTTCACATACAAAGTAATCAAATCTAAAGCAATTTCCCTATCAAACTCTAGTTCTGCAAGGTGGTGAAAAGAAAATTTCCTCTACATAAGTAGAGTCTAAAGCAATAAAAGCACAAAGATAAATTATTGAAAATTGAAAAATGTTTGTTGCACAAGCATTCGAATATGGAAAGAAATCATCACATGTAATATTCAATGATTTCCATTTTAGTGCATTGCATAGTTGGAAAGAGTCATGGGATGGTTAACTAAGTTAAAGTTTTTGTTGGCAAAATAATAAATTTATTTAATTTGATTAGAAATATAGTGGGAGACCTTCTTCGCTTTTGCTTTGAATATTTTATAGCTGAAATAATGTTGAAACATGTCTTTTCATTTTCATCTCGATTCAAAGTTTTTTTATGTTAGAAATATAAAACTGTAAAATATTTCTATTGTACAAGTTTGTTTAACTAGAGTTATGGCCCTAACGGCCATGTATAGCCTATTCCCAAGGGTTCTCTTATGGTTGTTTTTAGTTTCAGTTTTTTTTTCCATTTGAAGATTTACTGTTTTACAAAAAAAAGTTGTATAGATCACCACCATATAACTGCAAAGTATATTACATACACACAAACATATGTTTATATAAGAAGTTGCAGTTACTATTTTATAACTATGTATGTCTTCATGTACGTTAAGTATTTTTATACCCTTCACAGTGAGTGTAAAAGGGTATATTTAGGTTTGTCACTCCGTGTGAAGTTTGTACAATTTTCATTTCCGAACCCATAATGTGCACATTTTCTGAAAGCTTATGAATAGGGCATTAAGCATTATCCGTCAGTTCATCTGTCCGTGTGTATCTTGAAATCATTTTTTTGAACACCCCCCAACATCGCTAAGACTCATGTAAGGTATGCAAATATTAGAAATATTCGGAAGCAGACCGATATTGGAAATCAGCATAATCACCCAATAACTTTATGAGATATGAGCAAACAACCACTACTGCCTTTTTTCGCATATTTTAACCACAAAATTTTAAATTTTTCAGCCCGAGAATTATTTACAGACACCGTTGTTATTATTTGTAGATTTGGTATGCCTCTAGAGATAGTCGTGAACAATTTTTGACAAATTGGTCACTAATCGGTAAAGTTATAGATTTTTTCAATATATTCAAAATTTTTAAACTCCTAAATAATTTTTGAACACGCTTAAGATAGCAACTTATAAGCCGTAATCTTAGAAATTATTTCCAAGAAAAACTAACAAATCGGTAGGAAATCAACTGAGATATAAGCATCAAAGCACCACTGCTTCTGAGTTTTTTCCTAAAACTTACAAACGGAAATCGATATTTTTCAGCTTCTATACAGCCAAAACAGCCAATATGTGGATTAAATGAAGGGGCTTGAGTGTTTAAATATAGCTAGCTATGAAAAGAAAAAAATTCCAAGATGGCGTCCTAGGTTAAATGACTCATATAGAAGTCAAATATAGTAGTTACGGCTTTGTCCCCTTTAACCCTCACAATATTGGTAACAAATAAAAGGGCTTAAACAGTACAATGTAGCGAACTATTAAAAAAGTGTAAAATCCAAGATGGCGTTTGGAATAAAATGGCGGAAAAAGTTTTTTTACCCCAACAATATGGGTATAAAATTAAAGCGTTTGACTAGTAGAATACAGTTAACTAAGTTATAATTTAAAATCAAAGATAGTATCAGATATATTAAAAAAATGGCGTATTACATGAAACCTAAAATGTAGGCCTAGCTACGATGTAAGACTTATACCTATGTACATGACAGTGAATGGTGTTATCAGATTCGGCATGGCCGAATATAGCATTCTTGCTTGTTTGTATAAGTAGTTGCTATAGTATGTAATATACAGTTTTCAAAGGAGTGCATTGTTTATAGGCAAAGGTTAAACTAGAGTTTATGTCTCTTATAGTTTTAGGGTAATTATAATTTAACAAAAATTAAAATTTAATAAATTAAAAAAATAGGAACTTAAAAGCCAGAATTATAATCCAATACACATTGCATTAATAACTAAAAGAAGTTCGAATATAAAAATATTAAAAACTAATAATGACACATGGCCCAGTGTAGCGATCATATTGTGGGGACAATTCCAATATACTTTTTATAACGGACCACACAAAAACACATATTAAAATAAATGTTGTAAAAATGAATACAACAACTTCTTACGTTGTCATCGAACTGATGGTTGAAACAAAGAATTATAACGAAAAAATTATAAGAAAAAAATTCATAATACAAAAGAAATAATAACAACAGAAAAAGGCGGTAGTAGTAAATTTCATTCTCAGTCACCCATAATCGGAAATATGAATAAAATGATTATTTGATTATCGGCTTCTACTTCTTAACAACTTGCGAGTTACGGATAAATTAGACATCCCATAACCATAACTATACAAAACAGCTGTTTGAACCAAACATATGGGCAATTTATATATATTTAATTTTAGCTGACATAACCATAACCATGGAAATTAATTGATTTTTGGTTTTGATCTTTGACATTATGGTTATGGCACATCTAATTTTAACATTAAATATGTAGATAATATTAATAACCAACACTAAAAATCCGTAATGCAGGTTAAATTTTTTTACAGAATTATTCATCCCCTCGATATCATGATGTATGCAGTTTTCAGTATGGTTTGATCTTTCTACTATTTAACTAATTTTTCTATTCATGACATCATGCTGATGGCGATAGAAACCTACTTTTTTAGTTTATTCTTTCATTATCACAAATAAAATTTAATTTGTTCATAAATGAAAAAAACTAAAATAATTACACATGAAAGTCAGAATTAGAATCTAGTAAACATTGTATTAAAATATACTAACCCAAAGAAGATTTAACTCCTTTATGAGACTGTGTTTTTTTTAATAATGCATTCAAAATATGTGTGTTCATGAACTTTTTTAATGTTACAAACACTGCCTGTTTGATATATTCGTTTATGTGTTGGTTTATATAAGTTTGAGAATGTGACAACAGAGGAGCAAGTAGTTCTTTTTGGGTCTTCTTTATGGTATATTCCTTTATACTTTATTTAAGATTTACTACGACGTATTATGGTACTTGTTATTTTACTTGTAAAGTGTCTCTTTTACCATATAAAATATGTACAAGTAGTCAGTAATATGGTTAAACAAACATTTCTGAAAATAATGTGAAACCAGCAAACAAATGGTAAAGGATTGGAAAAACAGTTGTTAACAGTTTTTTTTTTTTTTTTATTAAGAGATAACTTAGTTGCTGGGTATAAATATTAAACGTAAATTTTCATTTTTACGCATATAATTAAAAAAAAAAACCTGAATTGAAAACATAAATATTATCTTTTCATACCTTTTTCCATACAAATCATAACCATGATAAATCTTATAATTCTCCAAATTCGCAATACGCTTTAAAAGGGGTACGAAGTATATATTTTTTTGCTTTAGTATACTATAAAGACTTCACAAAAATTGTTTTTTATATTAAAAAAAATTAAAAATATATCTCGTTTCTGAAAAAAAATTTTTTCTATAAAAATTAAATAAAAATATTTTTCGAGTTTCTGAAAGAAATTTTTTGTTTTTATTTAAAAAATAAATTCTTTTGAAAAATTTTGTAAAGTTAAAATTCATTTGAAAAATGCATTTAATGATTTAACAAAAATTTCTCTCTATATATTTAAATTAAATTCAATAATGATTTCTACGGGAATTTTATCTTAAAACTTGAAGTGGGCGTGGCATCCTTTATATGAAATTAACAGTTTTTTGCCGCATATCCAGAGCCCTCGAAAGGGTATTACCCTGAGGTGTTACATAAATTTATTATTTAATCATAACTGGCATAGTTGAGCTTTAAATAAGCCAGAAAATAACAGTAGGCTTGGCATCGTCAATATAAATAAAATACATATGTATTATAAGATATTTAGACAACTATTGCATCTATAATCTTATAGCTTTGTATGTTTTATTTTTATCTCATTTGTCTTAATCCAGCCTCAATTCGATACGATCGAAAAGGTCTTGTATTCTTAATCCCAGTATTAGAGATCTTAATAAAAGCTGTAGGCTTCATTTAAATAATTGATAAGAATAAAATGAGGGGGCGTGGTCCTTCCATACAAAAATACATCTATATATTTATGGCATATGGCTTATATTTAATGGCATATCTGGCAGAATTATAATAGGTACGGCTCTAAAATCTGTTTAATTGGCTGCCATATCAGCATATCAGAGCAGGAGGCGTTATATCCCCGATATCAAAAAATACATTTGATGTCAATTCCAAAAAAACGAAATCTTTACTTCTTTTAAACTAGGTACGAGCTAATCCAATTTCGAAGCATAAATGGTAATGGCCAGGAAAGGGCAGTGAGAACCCTCATTATTAATGATAATTATTTGAAACCTAACAAATTATTTCAGATAATCTTAACATCTATCTTCTTATAAATACAGTGCAAAAACTCTGTTGGAGCAGTAAAGCTTTGCTGGTTTGCTAATATAACAGGTGGCGCAAAAATAACCTTCCGATGTTTTTTGGCTGTAATTTAAAAAAAAAAATGAAAAACTTTGATTCTTCTTGTGGAGTATTTTTATTTGGTCTTTTAATTTTTTTTACATCAAGTCGAGAATATGATGTCATGTAAATGGCCGCCGCCACAGTTGATTTTTATTTGAGCCCTTTTTATGGCATTTTCCATCACTTTGGCCAAAATTTCCGGCGATAGGTCCTCACATTCTTGACGGATATTGTCTTTAAGAGCTGCAAGAGTCTGAGGCTTGTTGTTATAAACGCGCGACTTCAAAAAGTCCCACAAAAAGAAGTCTGGAGCGGTCAAATTAGGCGATCTTGCTGGCCAGTTCAAATCGCCAAAACGGGAGATTAGGCGCCCGGGAAATGCATCCTTCAGCATATCGGTTGTGGCACGTGCAGTGTGTGCTGTTGCACCGTCCTGTTGGAACCACATGTTTTCCAATCCCAATTCATCAAGTTGCGGCAAAAAGAACTCGTTGATCATTGCTCTGTAGCGCTCACCATTCGCAGTAACCGTTTGGCCCGCGTCGTCTTCGAAGAAAAAAGGTCCGATGACTCCTCCAGCGAAAACAGCACACCATACAGTAACTTTGAGCGGGTGTAATGGCTCTTCGTGGGTTACACGCGGATTTTCAGTGCCCCAGAAGCGTAAATTTTGCTTATTTACGTACCCGCTAAGATGAAAATGGGCCTCATCACTCATGATTATTTTTGATGAAAAATCATCTTCCTCTTGGTGGTGATTCAGGATGGCTTGAGCGTATGTTAGACGCGATTGGCGGTCAGCAGCTAACAGCTGATGCACCGTCTGGACTTTGTACGGAAACATCTTCAAATCTGGTATCAAAATTCGCTGTAAAGACCGTCGACTGATAGCCATTTGCGTGGCACGTCGTCTGGTCGATGTCGACGGCGCTTCCATGACATCCTCGGCTACAGCAGCAATATTCTCTGCAGAACGGCTACTACTCCGGGGTCTGCCACTCCTGGCAGCATCTCGTGTTGTGCCAGTCTCTTCGAGGCGAGCGGCTAAACGTCGCAGTGTTTCACCAGTAGGCGTTGGACGGCTAGGAAATCTGCGACGAAATTCACGTTGTGCCAAAGTCACCGACCGATTATTGGTCAAATAAATAGTCACCAATATTCCGCGTTCTGGAGCAGTGTAGCGTAACATTGTTTATTAACTTGTATTTTGCATGTGTTTACTACACAAATGTCAAAACAGAACTGACATTAGGGTCCAATTGCAAAATTTGTAGCATTTTCTGATAGGAGGATTTCTTTTGCGCCACCTTGTATAAGTAAATAAAAATGAATCGTGTTTTTTCGGATGCTTAAAATTTGAAAAATGCTAGACCAAATGTAATATATCCTTCTACTAGTTTGTTCGTATACAGCCTTATACATACAAATTAATGTTTGTACTTTATGCGTTCCTAAACCACTGATCAGATTGTGATGAAACTTTAGTTCGATCTTCTGAGGTTGGCAGATATGGTTTTTGACCAAAAAGGTTGACAGTACCGCACCCATTATATAAATTTTCTTTTTTACGTACTTTAAAATAACCAATTTGTATTTAGCTTTGCACACCCATAGGCTTGCTGTGACAATATTATTTAGTGTTAAGAAAAGTGGCCAGTGTCACACCTAATAAAAGGAAATTATTCTTTTTCAAGAACTTTTGCTAAACCGATTTTTATAAAACTTTGTACACACAAACAGTTCTCTTGACAATACTGTCGAAAGCTTTAAAATGTGAGTAGTGCCATGACCATTTAAAATAAATAATGTTTTTCAAATATTCCTATGAAATCAATTTTTATGAAGCCTTTCATAAACATAGCGGTCGTCTGACAATGAAATCAAATGAGTTAAAAGGTAAGCAGTGCCATACATATTTTGTTCAACTTGTTATACTAAATGGATTTTTTTAAACTTTGCATCAACATTCAAGTCATGGCATAAAACAATATTTTTACTCAGTCACCCAAAATCCTGAATTATTTTTATGACGGTAATTACAAAACATTTCAAGCATTCGCAAGTGTTTAAAAATTTTACAAAATATTACCATAGATATCTCGTAAAATGTTGATCACGCGGTGAAGACTTTAGCAGTTTAAATCAGTAGATGGTATAATATTTGTATCCCAATTAGCATGCAGATGCGATTGAGGGCAGAACAAATTCATATACGGACACAACAGAATGACAAAAATATTGTAAGTGTCAGCAATGCAGCCCGGGTTCTGCTATTTCTATACAAATTGTAATATTAAAAATACTTCTAACTTTTAAAACTTACTCAAAAGTTTTCTACAAAATTTATCGAAAATTTATATAAAAGCTAGTCGTAGCAAAAATTACCCTAAAACAAAAAAATTTTTGAACAATTTATCATAAAAATGTATTTAATGTTTATGCAATATATCAACAGCTTCCAGAAAAATATTCTTCATAGACATATGTATGTAAGTATGTATGTATGTAATTCAATTATATAACTCTAGATTGGGATAGCAGTTAATTTATATAGAAACATTAAATATTTTCTACAAAATCAAAAGTTCTTTAAACACAGAAAAATAGGTTAAGAATTTCTCTAGCTTAAGAGAAACTATAGAATATATGAACACATTTTGGAAAATTTCTTTCAACAAAACCTCTACTTGAGCAAAGGCTGTTACAGTAAAAAGTTCCTTCTAAATTTTCAAACTAATTTTGCTGGGTTATTTCTACTAACAATCGTAAAAGTAGTCATGATAAAAGTTTAAGTACTTGTTTGTATTTTGGTAGAGTACTAAAATTTAAGTATGTGTATTTGATACCATATATTGAACCCTGCAGTATTTAAGTGCTAAAGAGTTGCAGAAGCACAAGAAAAATGGTTTACAAGCAATCAAATTAAATTTAAAATAGTGTGTGTATATTTTGCTCTTATTATAAAATTCATACTTCCAAAATATTGTGTCTTCAATAACTGAAATTAAACATTGTTTGAATAAAATAAAACGAATCAGAGCAAAGAATATAAATAGAACATTAAGACTGAAGTAGAACACTTAAGACATGTTTGGATGTTTTGATAGTAGACTAGAAATAGACTTACATAAAATCTTAACTTTTAATGCTGCATAACGACATGAGTTCACATGTCTAAAAAATAGCTTATAGAAAAGTGTTATCTATTTTAAATGTCCTAAATTTAATGATTAAGTAACACTGCTATAGCTAGAGTTGCAATGCCCGCCAGAATTTAAATAAAACTAGTTTCCATATAAAATTAACTCAGTTTAAGATTTTGCAAAGAAAAAAATTGTGTTTTTTCGCTAACCCTGGAAAAATCTGTGCTACTTCAATGGTTCTGTTGCACTCTGTTTTATTTTTCTTAAAAACACAAACACTACAAGAGCTGTAGAGAACTTTTCGAGTGATTTTTAATTTATTTTAGTGAAAGTAATATCTTGTTATCTTTATTTACACTAAAATATAGTGATTGGAAGGAGTGTGCAATAGAATACATAACTTTTAGAACATATTATGCAGCTGTCCAATGTGTACCACGAATTCATAGCACATCTCGGCACCTAACTCATTTATAATTTAAATTGATATATGCATACACATATCCCCTTATGACAGAAATCATGACCCTCGCTTACAAATGAACTTACAAAAAGCAATAAAATAATTAGTTACCAATAAAGCGGAATTATAGCTGGATATTTTTTTACTGTTGCAATACAAAAAAAAAATATAAAAATTATAATATTGGGCATATTATAATATTTATGAAGTTAATTTAATGTTTACTGTTTAAAAAAATATATATAAAGTATTTACGAAGGTCATAACCAATAGGCCATTACTCTGTACTTAAAAATAATGATGTTGGTAACGACCCCTTATTACTATGTAATATATGAAGTAATGACAACCTATTACACAATTTCAAAAAATTTTGCTGGGGAGTTGCACATTGTCATCCACAGCAGCAATGTTTTCGATTGAAAGCACTTGACGAGAACGAAAACGGATTGTTAAATAACGATCCATTTTTATGAATTCGCTTTACGCATTGACTCACAAACTAAACTAAGGGTCGAATACTTCTCGAAAATTTTCAACGTAGATTTCTTACAGATTGAGTTGAAGACCTTACTTTCAGTTTGCCTTAAAAACTCTACTTTGAAAGAAAGTTTTTAATATTTTCTAATTTTGTTTGAGCATATATCGCTTCATTTTAGCCATTTCAAAAATAAACCTGATAATAAATAATGAAATGAATGCTATTCTACCTTTTAAAGTAATTGGTAGTTCAAATTTAAAATTTAATACGTTCCACCCTCTATATACGGTGAGTCATGGTGTAATTACACAAGGTGATAGCGTAAAGGAGAGCAATTTTTGTCTCTCTTTTTTTATGTATGAAGTTTGATAATTTCCAGAGAAGAAATCATTTTTTAATATGTAGTTTGACATACTCCAGAACAAAAAAAATGTCAGCTGGGCTGGCACCGCCACCTTGTATAAGTGTTATAAATATAATTGCAATAGGCAATTACCTTAATGTCTCATTTATATCAATAACTTAGTAGTCACTTATTTATAATTTATTACTGATTTATTTATCAATTAAAGCGCCGTTCATTCAATTAACAAAAAAAAAAAAACTTATTATCCTTTGATTCCTTATTTATATCAGATTTGCTTTAAACAATTACACTTACACCACAACATTGACCCTAAAATGCTAGTAAAACCAACATTTCCTTCATAAGAACTGTTGAGTTTATTCATCTGATTTTGAAATATTCGTTTGCCTCTATGTTGCTCTTGAATTTTTCATGTAGATTTTTTAATGGCAAAAATAGAAGAAGAAAACTTACCTAAAGGCTCAATGTTAGAGAACAGCACATGTACCAAGTGGTACTTGTTTGTAACTGCATTGAAAACTTTATATGTATGTGTGTTTATTTATTTATTTATTCTTATTTTTTTCCATTAAATATATGACAAAATATAAAAAAATAAAACCTGGCTATATATTTGAAAATCAATTTCATATTTTCTTGCGTTAAAATTAGTACTTAAGGCTAGAGAATTTTAAATTAAATTTAAATTGAACATAAAACGATAATGTGGACTATGATGGAATAAATAAAAATAAAAGAAAATGTTTGAGAAATTGACTAATGGCTGCTGACCTCTGTAGATCGGTTGAGAGAATGACATATAGAACGATTAAAATAAACAGGTGTAAAAAATTACTTACAGATAGAAGGAAGGAAGTTTTAAAATTATAATAATCAGTTTAAATGATTAAACTAAAACTTATGATCAAAAAGCTAAGCCTTAAGCAAATTTTCTTCTACAAGGAACTAGAACTGCATTAGATAATGAAATGCAGCACTTTATGAAAAGTTAAACTTTGTGGGGAAAAATAAATCAATGATCAATTAAATTAAAAATTTTTAATAAAAAAATTTTGTGAATGACTTCGCTAAATAAAATAAAATTTGTCTGACCGACAAAAATGTCAGACAAGCAAAAACTTGATTTCAAAATAAACACGTTTTTATCTTCCATATTATATCCGCCCTTAATGTATGAGGCAGTTTTGAATAACTGTAGTTACCAGATTTTTCCATTAGCCCAGCCCATAAGTTAACCGACAAATAAAAATTTTACTTTAGTTAAATAGATTTGTAATACAATAACTTTCTTTTGTATTTAAATACTTTATTTACATTTACAATTAAAATTTATTTTGTTTCTTTATAAATTTCTAAAACCAAAAAGCCATAAATATTTGTCTGATGACTAATAAATAATAAAAAAAAAATAGAAAAAAGAATACTAGTTTATATGGTATTGGTTTTTTGATACAAACCATAGTTTTCTTTAATTATTTTATTACAATTTAAAATTTTAAAAATTTTGTTCCAATTTGTCTGTTTATAATTTCAACCGACATTTAGATGTCAAACTTGAACAGTGTTTAATGGAATAAGGATTTTAAAAGCAAATTGTGTTAAAGTTGTATAAATTGTTATCGGCATATACTAATATTTATTTAAAGAAATTGATAGCCGAGTCATTTTAATTTCAAGGCTTATATTTAAATGTCAGATCCCAGTTATTAATTTCTTTTACCGACAAACAGCCAGTAATTTTCTTTTAAGTGCATTTGTTCTCATAATCCCATATTTAATTTATTTCATTTATAAAGGAAATTTACTATTTTTATGTTTGTTAAAAATTTACAACCAACAAACAGACATTTTACTTAATGTTTAAAACTTCTTTGTTTAAACTTAACAATGAAAAATTTCTTTCAAGACGTTGAATAAAGTCTACTTTAAACAAACGTGCAAAATTACACATTTTAGACTAATTTTCTCTTTACATATTGATTTTTCCAATACGGAAGTTTGTTTTTTATTCGACAAAAGTTCAATCATTTTTATATTTGTTCGAAATAAATTTTCATAAGCACGTTTTTATGTTCTTTTTAGCTTTTTATATTTTCCTTCTTAATAAGTTTGTTTTTGTTCGAAACAAAATAAGATATTTTGTCATAAATTCAACAAGAATATGAGAGGTGCTCAGCTAGTAAGTATGATGCGATGATGTTTGATGTTTTAGTTGATTTCTTGGACAAACACCTGCATTATTTACAAATTGGTTAACATGTTCTTTTTACTAGGGGACAACAAAGAACGACAAAAAGATATTAAATGAAAAAAGAAAAATTTAACAGAAAAATATTTAAACAACAATGTTGCAAAACGAAATTTTTCACTAACTCTTACTTAACTTGCATGACTCAGAGGTAGTCTGTTAAGCCGGTCTGCTGCAAGTTAGAAAAGTGTTAAAATGATTTGTTCCATGAAATGTTAGAAAATCTTTGAAGATTTTTGTTTATTTAGAATAGCAGACCGACAACCGTAAACAGCCACCATCATGCTCTCAGTGTCGTGTTAAACTTAATAAAAGTGTTTTAAGGTTTTGTATGATTTTTTATTTATTTTTTGTGGCTTTTACAGGGTACGGCTTTTTTTTTAAAGAGGGACATGTTAAAGAAGAAGTCTGAAAAACTAACGGTATATGAATCATGACTTTGGCATCGTTTAACATCTTTAACGGCAGCATTTGCAAACGCCGCAGTCATTGTTATAGTCGTAGTTCAAGAGCAAATCTCACTCATCCTCATGAAAACATTCACACCGTAAAAGTTTACTTTTTTTTTTTGGCAACCGACATTCTAGCCATGCTTATGGTTTGGTTTATATGACTAAATCGTATACATATGTATATAGTTATAGATATTGCTTTTAGCATCATCAGCTGGATAACAAGCTGGCATTATGATTTAAAACCACTTGCCAAATGCGTTAAAAATTGTCGACATGAACATACATGTAACCCAACATTTATACACATCATTCATACACTAACAGTGAGTCGTAAAAATAGACATCCTTATTAGTTTTTTTATAAACGACTCTAGGGCACAAAAGTTTGTCTGACAGATGAAATCATCTAAAAACATAAAACGAGAATAACAAAAATTAACAATACATTTTATTAAAAACTTTATTTTAAAAAAGTTTTTGATAAATTTTCTCAGTTTTTTAAACAGAAAATTTTTTTCTATAATTTCGGCTTTTAGAAAGTGTTCAATACTTTTTTAATTTAAAGAAAATTCTCAATACATTTTCTGTTTATAAGTAAAATTTTCTTTTAAAACAAAATAAATTTAATTTAACAAATTCTTGAATAAAACTTTTTTTAGCTTTTTTTTATAATAAATTTAAGATATTCATAATAAAGTGATGCTTTTTTATTCCGTTTGTAATTTCTACAAACCTCATTTCCGACCCATAAAGTATACATTTCGTGATAGCTTATGACTAGGGGAGTCGATTAAGAGAGTCAATAAGTCAGTGTGTTGGTTTAAATCAACTGCATGCAGACCCCACATGTAGCATAGATCAGTATGTGATTTCAATCCTCTGAAAATATCTGGTACTAAATCGTTATAACAATCCAGCTAATAATTTCTGAGATATAAGCAAATAAACAAGACTGTCTCTTTTTTTCCATTATTTTACTATAAAATCAAGATTTTTTACCCCTAGAATAATTCATAGACACGTTTTCTATTATTTATTATATGCCTATAGGGTTGCTAATGGGCAAAGTTATAGGCAAAAATAATTTAAAAGCATATTAATTTTTTTTTTAAAGATCTCAAACTACTAAAGCTCCTAAGTAATTTCCAGACACGGTAAATACGTTAAAATACAATTCGTAATCTCAAAAACTATTGCTGAAAAGCTGACAAATCGGTAAGAAACTAACTGAGATATAATAAGCACAATAATACAATTAGAATTTATCCTAAAATTTAGAAACGAAATGGATATTTCTTTGCCTCTGGACAAAAGAAAGAAACGATATTAGCATTAAAGGAAATAGCTTGACTAAGCCCATGATGGCCACCACTATAAAATGGCATAAAATTAATTAATATATCGTCGGCTTAATATACAAACCTGCTAACTCCCTTTCAGCAAATTTAACAGGAGAGACAATACACTTCTTATGTTTCATATTTGTAGCTTGAGAGGACGATCAAAAATATAGTTGGTTTATTTTATGGTATTCTTCATGTATGACTACAATCTACAAAAAATAAAAATAACAACAAAAAAAGCAAATTGGAACTAGTAGTAATCACTGAACTAATAATGTACTGGATTTAGCAGCTTTTCTTATAAAAAATTTTCTGTTAGAGGATTTAGCAGTTTTTCTCATCAAATCTTTTCACACACTTCAAGACTTGAATTGAAGAAAAACTACTTGCTGGTCGACGAGGCGTATCTTTCTCTATCAACCGGCATCTAAATATCAATTTGCTTAAAAAGTGGTTTAACAGGTTTGCATATTAAGCCGACTATTTATCCTACTAATATAATAAATGTGAATGTTTGTATGTTTGGATGTTTGGATATTTGTTACTCAATCACGCAAAAACGGCTGAACGGAACTAAATGAAATTCGGCACATAGATAGATAGCAACCTAGATTAACACATAGGCTACTTTTTATCGCGATAATAACGCGAAGTCGTTGGCAAACTCAGCATAGCACATCCTAAACGGGTTGTTTGTGTTGTAAATATTTATATTTTTGTTGTTAATACTTTTATCCCGATAACTACGCAGACAAAGTCGCGGGCACAGGCTAGTAATATATATAATCTAGTAATTATAATATTATATTATAAATATACCCATTTCGACCCCCTCAAGTTTAGTATCAAACGACACGACTTAACCAGTAAAGTTATGTTAACTATGAAAAAGTCAAAAATCAAAATGGCGTCCGCAATAAAATGGCAGATATATGGGTCAATAATGGTAATTACGCCATTGGCTCCTTTAAGCCCTGTAACATTGGTTTAAAATGAAATGACTAAACCAGTAGAATATAATAAACTATGATACACTTAAAATCTAGAATGGCGCCCTAAAAAAAATGGCAACACCTGTAGTTCTGATCAAAAGAGTGCTGATGATGAAACCGTAGCTGGTTTCGAAAATGCATTCCACTCAGCTAGTATCGGATGACTAATTTTTCCTTAATATTCTTGTCGTTATCGCATTGAACTTATAGCCTACCAAATTTATAATATAAATGGCGTATAGTTTTCTCTCAACCCCATCAATATGGGTATCAAATAAGAGGGCTTGACTAGTAGAATACTGTTAAATATGTAAAAATTCAAAATCAAAGAAGGTGGAAGAAATAATAAAGCGAAATGGCATATAACAATATATTATGAGCAATAATCCATTTCAAAATTAAAATTTTACACTTGATCTAAAAATAAAAAGTTGTTATGAATTTTTTTTTTTTAAAACCTATTTTAAATTACATACTAAATTATGAATATAGAGATTAATTTTTATAAGAAATTCTTAATAAATATGTTTTTTTTTTGTAATATTTTTTTTACAAAAACTAAACTTTGTTTCAATTTTAATTTAAAAACTAATACATATTTAGTATTATTCTAAATATTTTTAAAATCTTTAAATTCTTCAATTTTTATGTAAAAAAAAATTTTTTTAATTTTATAAAATTTATTTGTATCAACATATGCATATATTTAACACTATGCATAGTTCTCAATAAAAATTTAATTTTAATTTTATGAAAGTTTTTAATATATTTTTAATATAAAAATTTAATCATTTAAAAACTTCTCTAAGTTCTGTACTTACAGCCTATTTTCATAAATTATTTTCCTAAAGGGTGCCTTACTATTTGCCAACACTGTATGGGACCTCATCTGGTATACAAGATTTTCTCAACATCTTTGAAATGTTTGCACATATTTTAGCGCATTTTATTTCATTCTTAGTATTTGCTTGTTATTGTCATTGTTTGTTGTAACTATTATTATTGTTGTAGTTGTTGTTTCTATTGTCGTCTGTCTGTGGAATGAATCTGTTGTTAACTTTAGTCAATAAAGTGAATAGTTTCGATGTTGTGTGATTTTTTTTTTTCGTGTGTTCTTTGTTACATAAAGTCCAACGACGACTTCCTTTAACCATATTTGCTGAAGGTGCCAACAAGTACTTCAAACCTTCCACTTCTTCAACTTTAAATCATTCTTGCATAACGTTTTGTCTATGCGAAATACAACAACAAATTTTTTTACAACCATGCGAGTAAAGTATAAAGCAAAAGCAGACAAAAAAAATATATCACATACAGTCTAAAGAAACGTGCAAATTTTCAAATGACAGTCACCTTACATGACCACTGAAACAAAAAGACAATACGTATAGTATTTTTAACACTCCTGGGTTTACAAAAGAAGAGGAAGAATACTTTTTACAAAAGAACAAAAAACGACAACAAGATATTCAGGATATAGTAGTGTTAAAAAGTAGAAAAATCTATATAAAACCGAAAAACTTATCAGATAATCATACAAATTTTGGCCGTCATTACAAAAAAAAAAAGCAAAACTAGACATGACTAAATAAATTTGAAATAATTAGCTGCTTTTGAGAAAATTAAATAAATACATTAAATTGAGATTTTAAAAGCTGAACAAAAAAATTAAAGATGCAATTCTCAATTACTTATGTTTTAATATAAACTTTATCTTTCGAGCGCCACAAATCAGCAATTTCCTTCCCTCTTAAAATTCTCAGAATACTTTTTAGAACCACTCATTTACTTTTCCATTTTTTAATTAAGTTTTTTTATCCTCTTCCCTGCTGGATTGATTAAGTCACATATTTTCAGGATGATTCAACAAATTGGTTTATTGAATACGCAAGACCAATAACAACATGTTTCCTGCAAATTACAATGGGCAACGAGAAAAGCATGCCTTGGAAACCAGGAAATGCCAATCAATAAAACACAGTAACATTTTATTTTTGTTTTTCTTTGTCTAATGGGCAGGAGTGCAAGGCGAATGTTGGGTGTAAAGAAATCAGTTAAAAACATACGCATATATAGTTGTAGTTGTAGTATTAAATACACTATTCATCTAACTTTTATTCCAGGTATTTGAATGGAAGGCCTTTTAGACCATAAGGCAGGAAATTGTCAAAATAGAAACATAGTTTTTATATTTAACAAACAAAAAATAAATATGCTGAAATAATAATTTCTTCTTTTCGTTGAGATTGAGATCACTTTTGTTTTTTTTATAAAAATCTTTTGTTAAAAACCAATATTTCGCTACCAAACAATGGGTAGCTTCCTCATTGTAAATTTACAAATTATTTTATTCTTTTAAAAAAACAAAACAAAAGTAATATTAAAGGAAAAAAACATTTTACCATTTCTTAACTTTCCTTTAAGTTATAAAACATTTTCCTAATAACTCAACTGTTTACAAAAAAATCTCTTTAATCCTTTAACGTAACGACAATATTTCTTAAATATAAAAATTTATTTTAACTAAGATTAAAGTTAAAGTTTGTATAAAAAAATGGAAAATAAAATATTTTCCAGGTTATAAAATAAAAAAACCTTTACAATCTTTGCATCCCTACAATGTTACATGGCGCTATAACACTGCATAAAAGTAAACATTGAGACTTTTCTCTGTCTGTTCAAAGAATGTTTAAACAAGTAACAGTGCTATATTCGGCCGTGCCGAATCTTATATACCCTTCACAACGTGTAGTCATGCAATAACAATTTTTTGTAACACCATTCATCTCATATAAAATACGTACATACATGTAAAAAACATACCAAAAAAAAAAAATTACAAAAAAAAAATATATTAGAAATAAAAAAAAAATAATAAAAAAAAAATTAAAAAAATGTTAAAAATTTTTTTAAAAATTTTTTTAAAAAAATAATAAAATATAAATAATATATTAAATAAAATAAAATTTTTTTGGCTCAGCTGGAATTCGATGCCACGTTTACTTTGACCAGTATGTATGTAGGTTGTTGTTGTAATTGTGAAAAAAAACGAGGTGGTCGTGGTTTTTTGCTCATATCTCAGAAAGTTATGGGTCGATTGTGCTGAATTTCAATAGCGATTCATTCGTGGATATTTCCAAGAGATTGATACCATATAGAGATCTGAGGAACATACAGTTGCTTCTAAAAGTTGATTTCAACCAACACACGGACAGACGGGCAGACGGATAGACGGACAGACGGTCAAAGCTTAATCGACTCCCCTTTTCATAAGCTTTCAGAAAATATATACTTTATGGGTTCGGAAATGAAAATTGTAGAAATTTCACACGGAATGACAAAGCTATATGTATATACCCTTGTGCACCACAGGTGAAGGGTATAAAAATATCTCAGATGACTGAGTGTTACTTATAAAGAAAAAAAAATATAAAAAAAATTATTTGGTTTACATAAACATAGAAGTCCGCACCAATGTTCAGTAAACAGCTAACACATGGCATGTTTTTATACCCTTCACACAGTGAAAAAGGGTATATATAGGTTTGTCATTCCGTGTGAAATTTCTAAAATTTTCATTTCCGAACCCATAAAGTATATATTTTCTGAAAGCTTATGAATAGGGGAGTCGATTAAGCTCTGTCAGTCTGTCCGTGTGTATGTTGAAGTCAACTTTTTGAAGCCCCCCGATATCGCATGGACCCGGGTGAGGTATTAAAATATCAGAAATATTCGGGAGTAGATCGGTATTAAAAATCAGAAACATCGGTTCATAAACAACTGAGATATGAGCAAAAACCCACGACCACCTCGATTTTTTTTCACAAAAACAACATTACAACCACAACAACATACATACATACATACAAACGTGTATATTGGTTAAAGTAAACGTGGGATCGAATCCCAGCTGAGCAAAAAAAAATTTTTTTTAATTTTTTTTTATTTTTTTTTTTAATTTTTTTTATTTTTTTTTTTATTTAATATATTTATATTTTTATTATTATTTTTTTTTTAATTTTTTTTTTTTTAATATTTTTTTTTTTTTTTTTTTTGTTTTATATTTATTATATATATTTTAAATATTTTTAAAAAATTTTTTTTTTTATTTTTTTTTTTAATTATTTTTTTAAATTTTTTTTTTTAAATTTTTTTTTTTTTTTAATTTTTTTTTTAAATTTTTTTTTTTTTTAATTTTTTTTTTATTTTTTTCTAACATACATATGTACGTAAATTTATATTTTTACAATGGGATGTTTTTATATATGTATGTTTTTTATATGTATGTACGTATATCATATGGAATGGTGATACAAACTACTGTTATTGCATGACTACACGTTGTTAAGGGTATATAAGATTCGTCACGGCCGAATATAGCGCTCTTACTTGTTTTTTTATTTTTTATTTAATATATTATTTATGTTTTTATTATTTTTTTTTAATTTTTTTTTAAATATTTTTTTTGTTTTATATTTATTATATATATTTTAATTATTTTTAAAAAAAATTTTTTTTTAATTTTTTTTTTTAATTTTTTTTTTAATATTTTTTTTAAATTTTTTTTAACATACATACGTAAATTTATAATTTTACAATGGGATGTTTTGATATATGTATGTTTTTATATGTATGTACGTATATCATATGGAATGGTGATACACACTACTGTTATTGCATGATTACACGTTGTGAAGGGTATATAAGATTCGGCACGGCCGAATATAGCGCTTTTACTTGTTTACATCTTACTTGGTAAATTTGTATCCATACGTAATTCTTTATGTCTGTCAAAATTCTTATTAAAAACTCAACCGCCGCTGACTGATTGTTAGCAGCAGAGATTTCTGTCAACAGCTGATGCGAGGTGGCTTGGCAGAACAAAATATGGCACAATCTAACTGAAATATTGTCAAATGTCCTACAACATTTGTTTTAGAGAAACAATATTTTAATGCTAACACACGACATGTACAAATTTAACAATGGGAAATTTTACAATTTTCAGATGTAAAAAGATGTCGTTTATTGGCTGCTTAAGGTCGCTTCGCACTATTCCACAAGTTTTTAGATTTTCATTGGATTTTGTCAAAGCAAAATAAAATAATTTTTGGTCTAAATTTGTATAAATGTGTTAATAGGCAACAGTTTATAGGCAAAAACTTATAAAAATTACTTTCTTGAAAATGTCGTTGAAATCTTAGTAAAAAATAAAAAAAATGTCAGTGTGTTAGTAAAGCAATGTGAGTGTATTGCGAATTTCAGGCATTTACTTTTATGTGTTAATGCTGGGTTAAAAATATATGTAGTTTATTTAAAACTTATGTAAAAACACTTTGAGTTTTAAAATTATCTTATATAGGTATTAATAGGCAAGTCGATTTTTTGTAACACAAAACTGTATAGACGAGTTACACATAGATCGGTTTAATAAATCCTATCTATTTTGTAATAAAAATTTTTTTTTTTATAATAATATTTCAATTCAATATAATTTTCAATTAGAATTTTATTTGTACTGCTTCATAGTCTAAAAACTCTTGCAATAAAAAATATATTGATAGTTTGTATTTCCCATACCTGATTTTGATTATGTGCTTCTGTAAAAACATAACTCTGATAAAATGACAAATTTTAGTGTTTAGAAAAAAAAGAAAGACAAATTTCAAAAAATTAACTGTCAAATTTAATTTCGTATTTTTTGACATTTCATAACATATTGTATTCACACTATTACACTTTTTCATTTTATTTCAGTTTAGGACAAGTCGTAATACTCAGTATAATAGTTTGAAGCCACCTTTAATGGTGTGTACATATACAACGAAGTTTAACTTTACGTCTAGACGAGATATCGATTTGTTCGGACTAGAACAAAACATGGGCAGAGTAACTGTCTTTGATATGAAGAAAACGTGTTGATGTTCGTGTTTTGTCTAATCATAATTTTCAATTCGTCGTCAAGATTGTTTCGTGTTTTTTTTTTTTTGTGTTGTGACTTTATTTATTAAAAATATACTACAAGTGTAAAAAATATAATTCAAATAAATAACTTGTTTTTTTCGCCTTTTTTTAATTTTTTTTTTCGCTTTTTGTTTGGCGTCTTTACTCTATTTTTTACAATTAAAAATTAAGCTGTCAAACAGAAAATAATATTTGATGTCTGACATCGTTGTTTGAACATATGTTCTGATACTAGGCAAATCCATGTGCGCACAAAAATTTTTTTGTTGTTCGAACAAATCGATGGCTGGTGTGAACAGTACGTAAAAAACTCTAAACAAAATTATACAAGTTAGAAAATAATGTAAAAAAAAATTTCGATTACAAATTTTTAAACAATTTTCTATATATACATACAAATATTTCCAACTCTGGTGTCAAATATAGGTAGTTTATATAATACAGAAGATAAATAGAGAAATTATCAGAAAAACATAATTTTGGAAAAGTTCTTTTAATTATTGTAATATTATTACAAGATTTTTTAAAAGTAAACAGAAAATTGTAAATTTTTGCAAACTTTTGTAAAAAAAAGTCAAGTACTATTTTTTTGTAGATATTACACAAACGGTTTTCCAAATACAAATATTTCGTTTATTTCAAAAACATGCAATTGCCTCTCTACCATATTTTCTGCTCATTTTCGTTTAATTTTTGATTTGATTAAGCAAAAAAAAAGAATCAATTTTAACAAATTCAAATTCTATAAATAAATTTTTGCACATATTGCAAAATCACAAAACAATTTGCCAAAAATTAAAATACAAAAAACTAAATTACAATTAACAGACGTGTTTTGAATTCCACCCCAAAATAAAAACATTTAAATACATTTTAGTTATTAGCAAGACCAATTGGTAAAAAGATTAGACGCACTCAATAAGCAAATATGTATGAACACCAGAGCATGATACAAATGTATTTTAAACGTAATAGTCGTAAATACCCAACAGCAGTCAAATATTTTTAACGATGGCTCCTATTTTTTTTTATAGAATTTTATAATCTTTAACTTCTTGATGATTGTTTTTTTCTTTTTCATTCTACTTTTGGTTAAGTAGCTTAAGAATTCTAGGCAGATTTTCAGATCAATAAACCCATAAACCGAAACAATTGCTAACATGCTTTATTAGAAAAAAAAAATAGAGCAGCAATAAAAATAAAATCACACTGTATAAATTTAAAAAAATAATGGTATTGCAATGACTGACAGTTATCATTTGATGCATAATTTTAAAGTTAATTTCAAGTAAAAAACTAGAAACTAAAGAAATTATATTATACTTACATAACCAACGGGCCGTTTTTTCTGTATTTTAAAATAATGATGTCGGTAACTATCCCTCATTACTATGTAACGTATGAAATAATTGCAATCTATTACACATTTAAAAAAAATGTTGCTGTGTAATTGCACTATCAAAAAGTAGAGCTTTATTGCTACGGAGAGTGGATCAGCGAAGAAAACAAAATTTCTTACTAATAGCTAAAACGTGTTTTATCCCGATAAACTGGTTTTGATGTCACTAGGTTTGGCCAGAAAATAGCTAAATACATATCACTGATCCTATAGGATAAAACTACTTCTTTTATATTACAATATAATTACAAATACAGCTAAATACTATTTTAAGTCTTCCTGTTTTTAAATCGTTGAAAATGTTAAGGCAGCAAAGACGGCATTAATATTTTTGAGAGTTTAATAAAAATCGATAGTGTTTACACAACAACAGCATTCAATGTTTAGCTACTCTAAGTTTCACCCCAATTTAAAATTTGTTCTTTAAACCTACGACCGAAATGATCAAAAGTATCGCTACTTTACATCTGAACGTTACTCCGTTTAGTTCTAAGATTGATCAATTTTAATATTTAATAACAATTTACAAATATTTTAAAATTTTCTTTAATTACTGCATAGGGTTATGTGTCAAAATTTGTTCACATCCTTTAAAGAAATTTCGATTTGATTCTATTCAACTTTTTTTTAGTTTTTTTTTTTTTCATCATTCAAAGAAAGCGACATTTAAACACGAACGTAAACATGCATGAGTGTGTATGTTCACATAGATTTTTAATTGTAAATCAGGAATAATGAATTCAGTCCCTCCCTGCTTTGTACAATATTTGAAAAATATTTTAATTTTATAAAAACGTTACTAGTGCCCGAAGTAGTGAATATTTAGTTACTTTTGGTGGGGGTATATTCATTTTGTCATTCCGCTTGTAACACATCGAAATATCCATTTTACATCCCATAAAGTATATATTTTCTAAGTCCTAGTTTCATTTTAGGACGATATAGATATTTCCGTACCAGAATATTTCTTATAGTAAAGGTTTATAAGAATAAATTTACGAAAATATTTTTCTAGCATATCGAAGTTATACAAAAAAGTGAGACATATTTTAGTATAAAGGGATTATTCCATAGCGATTACTGGTTACAACAAAATAATAAATATTGCGCTTTAAAAGTACACTAAATTGGTGGTGGGTATAAAAAATTCGGCACAGCCGAATATAGTGCTCTTACTTGTTGCATACTAAAACATCGATTTTCAGGAAAGAAACTAACTAACTAGCATTAGTAGTAGACTGATTTGTCCTTGAGGGAAATAAAGTATTTCATTAACATAAATACATTTATTGTCATACAATATCCCTGCAGATAAAGTAGTTGGTAACGGGTTAAAAAATATAGTAGTTTCCTTTTAGTTCAGACTAGTTACATATCTGTCATTTTTTATATATCAAAGTATAGATTTTACCATTAGGTTATCATAGTTCATTCGTAAATAATTCTATACAAGTTTTAATTTTTACAGCGTACTGAAAAAATTAAATATATATACATTTTAAATAGCAATTTAAGCATCAAGAGCTATGAAATTTTTAATGTCTTTGCCGAGATTCGAACCAGCGTCTTTAAGTGTTAAAGTTTCAAGCTTTAACTACTACACCAGCACATTATTACTTTTTGGTTTGAAAGACAAAATAATCTAAAGTTTTGCGATGGGCGAATTGTGACTTTGTTTATTTTCGGTCAATGCATGTGTCCTCTATCACTTTTGCTATAGTCTCGTTACAACTAGTTTTATGACAGTCTCAAAATGTAACTAGTTAAAAATCAAGCAATAGGGCTAAACAGAGCCAGCACCTATATAAAATTATATATTAGAATAATAAGAGTCATAACTATATAAATTAAAAAAAAAAAAAAACAAGTAAGAGCGCTATATTCGGCCGTGTCGAATCTTATATACCCTTCACAACGTGTAGTCATGCAATAACAGTAGTTTGTATCACCATTCATCCCATATGAAATACGTACATATATATAAAAAAACATACATATATAAAAACATCCCATTGCAAAATTATAAATTTACGAATGTATGTTAAAAAAAAAAAAATTAAGAACAAAAATTAAAAAAAAAATAATTAAAATATATATAATATATATAAAATAAAAAAAAATAAAAAATAAAAAAAATTTAAAAAAAAAATAAAAAAAAAATTAAAAAAAAAATAAAAATATAAATAATATATTAAATAAAAAAATAAATAAAAAAATAAAAAAAAAAATTTTTTTGGCTCAGCTGGGACTCGATGCCACGTTTTCTCTAACCAGTATACACGTTTGTATGTATGTATGTTGTTGTTGTAATGTTGTTTTTGTGAAAAAAAAATCGAGGTGGTCGTGGGTTTTTGCTCATATCTCAGTTGTTTATGTACCGATGTTTCTGATTTTCAATACCGTTCTACTCTCGAATATTTCTGATATTTTAATATCACACCAGGATCCAAGCGATGTCGGGGGCTTTCAAAAAGTTGATTTCAACATACACAACATGACAGAGCTTAATCGACTTCCCTATTCATAAGCTTTCAGAAAATATATACTTTATGGGGTCGGAAATGAAAATTGTAGAAATTTCACACGGAATGACAAACCTATATATACCCTTTTTCACTGTGTGAAGGGTATAATAAGCCTTGAAAAAATAAGTTTAAGGCTAAAAGAGCTGGTTTAATTGAAGCAGCTTAGAAATTTGTTTAAAGAGTGCCAAAAACAATTTAAAAAAATCAACCGTTATAAAACCATATTGCATGGAAAAAAATAATTTGTTTTATTCATAGCCCCTTTGTAAAGTGTTATTGACACTATTTTTGTATTAGCTTAAACTATTATATTCTTGTTGTAACAAAAACATTTTTTTCATTTGTAATATATAAAAATTAATTTCATATATTTTAAAAATGGAGGATGTCAGGGACTGCAAGAAATATTTTTTTTTTGAGTATGAACAAATCTTCGTTGCTCCAACAAATTCAGTTATGTGTTTTTTATTAAGTTTTCAGGAGAGAAAAACAAACAAACTATTGTGTTATTTTACAGTATTAAACTATCGCGTACCGACTATCCTTAAACGTTTTCGTGGATATATGTGTGACCAATAATGGTTCTAAATAGAGCAATAAAAATTTTTTTTAAAATTGTCACATAACCGATTTCGCCAGAGCAGCGACAAAATGTTTTAAACGCTTTTTGTTTTTATATTAATTTATTTTTTATTTTCGTTGTCATTAAGTCAACAGAAGTAACTTTCCCATTCCTGATTTTGTATTTACTTGACTTTTAATATCATGTGATATTAAACGATGCAAAAAACAAAACCGATACAACAAACTTTAATTTTACAAGTAAATAAATCAAAGGAGAATACAAACGTGCTTATGAATTGAACAAATCAATTTAAATAATGCAAAAAACAATAATAATGATAAATCGTTACAGAACTTGGTTGCCTTGCAGTAGAGTTATTGATTTCTACATAAATTGAGTGAAGAGTAAAATGTTTTTTTTTTTTTTTTAAATCACAGTAAAATCATGTAAAACTTACACGTAAAAAAGTATAAATCTTTTTTGAAATTACAATAAGTTCTACATTTTTATTTGATAGCGATTAAAACTGTATTCCAATTTTAAAATCAATGTTTTTATTTATTTTAGTGGTTTGTGTTAAGTTTCATTTATTTATTTAATTCAAAGAGTACATTTTTAATAATTGAAAATAAAATATCTATTTTGTAGTTAATTAAAGTTTATCTTATCAAAATATTAGACAACAAAAAATTCACACCTTCTTTAAAAAATTTGCCTTGTTAACCAAAATAAGTTTTATTTTAACAATTTTTCAATTAAAAAAATTATTGAAATCTAAATTAAATTGATTTCCGTATAATGAGCCATATAAATTTATCTCGCTGTTTTTCATCAGCAGCTTTGATGATTCAAGTAAAATTAATGAAAATAATTCTTCTTTAAAAATATTATACTTTATTACACAAACACACATTTGTTTGATCACAACCTTCATCTTTAATGAACAACTACTGAGCTTAAACTACTAAACTGGATATTAGCCATCATATTTATATTTCAGTTACCCTGATACCACACTTCATAAGAGGTTGCCTTTTATATTTCGTGATTGGGCAACCCCAGTGGTGGTGCAATCTGGTAGCTTAAGCAAAGCTTGACATGCTTGAGAATACAATATACATTTTGAGAACATTCTGACGTACCAATTAGCCCAAAAGTAGAATTAAATCGATAACATTTTTTGAGTGGATTAAATCAACAATAGTGAATAAATTAACTCAATTCGTTTTTTAGCGATAAAGCACCATCAAAGATCAGTGTTTCTCCATAGTTTACTGAATTCAATCGTGACTGTAGTGCGCTCAACTACAAGTTTCCTGAAGATCGTTTTAAATCGGTTGACTTCTAAATGGTACACAACCGGTTCTAACACTTAAATCTTCAAATTAATGACTTAACTGCCATATAGTCCTGACTTGACACCCAACATGAAAAACCAATTGCGGTGTCAACATTTTGCGACAGCTGATGAAGCGGTTGATGTGTTCCAAATGCATGTTTTTTTCCTCAATCGTAATGGAAAAAGTGCTTCAAAAATAGGTTCACACGTATGCGAAAATGTTTTGACCTTCAGAAAGAATATTTTGAAAATCAATAAGACCCGTTTCGATGATCAATATTTATCAGTTGTCTTTACTACCGAAATATAAAAGGCCACCCTTATAGCTACTGTCCTGGTAAAGACTTTTCTTAACTCTTCGCATAAAACAACAAGATTTTCTATAAAACGATGCAGATATCTGAAGAGACGTTTGGTGCTCAAAATTTTCTATTAAACCTTTTTTTATTTTTTTTTTAATTCATTTATAAAAAATATTATATGAATTAAAAACAGATAGACGACTGCGGCTACATAACTTACAAACTTCGTTAGCCACAAGCGTTGCTGTGTAGTCATTGAATCAATATCGGCCAAATGGCCTTATCGACGTACACCTTTTCATTCAAATAACCCTTAAGAAAGAAGTCCTACGGTGTCAAATAACATGATCTTGACATTGTCACTACGTGAGATAACACAGCCATTGAATTTGTCGCGCAAAAGAGCCATTGTTTCATTAGCTGCGTTGCAAGTGACACTGTCCTGTTGAATCCACATATCGTCCACATCCATATCAGTGATCGGCTTTGAGTCGTTTTTTCCAATATTAATAGCGAGTCATAAAATTTGAGTATAAGTGCGTATAATTCATTGAAATTTAACTGAGCTGACGTACGCATAAGCACAACAACGTTGATTTATAAGTATAACACACAATGAACATAAGTACTACGTCGTACCTATATTTATAGTGTCCCATATTTATATGATTTGCAGGACTACTCACGTTGATTCATATTTTTAAGAAACTACTTATCTTCATAGAGTCATTCAAGTTGATTTAACAACAAACACATTATCAGCTCTCATTTGTATGAAGAATAAACAATGTTGCCAGGCCGCAAGAAAAATTGCAATTTTACAATGTGTAAAATAAAATTTTTGGAAGTATCACTATTTAATTTTTAAACAAATGCAACTGATTATGGCCTTTAGGCTAAGTTTTGGTTAGCTTCTTTAATAAGAGGTAAACAATAACAGTTATTTTGTGTTTTTTATTTTCATTTTTAAATTTTTTGCAGCAAATTAAAAAACTGCGTTCTTAGGTACATTAAAGCAAGCACTTTATTTTTGTTTGTTGTTTTTGTATTATTTTGTTAAATTTAAATTGTTTATTTTTTTTACAATCCGCAATTATTATGGTGAATGTCAAATTGTTATCTGGCAAGCCTAGTTTAAACACACAACTTCATAATGACTACGCGAGTCTTACGTGCTTTTGGTCGTCTTTTTATTTGGCACGAACGACAATAGCAATCAACTAAGTCATGCATGTTGATGAATATGAATACTGTAAGTACATTTCATTTAATAAGTAGTGAAGACTTTTCAATAAGTTTGAATGCGTATAAATCAACGAAATAATGAATAATGATTCAAGTTGACTTACTTCATTAGTATTCGTTGTAGATCTCTGATTTATACCCTTTACACGATAGCGAACAACATTTACAGTAACTGGCTGACCGGCCTCATTTCGGGAAAAATACTGCTCGATTAAACCGTACCAAACATTCACTTTTTGTGGGTTCTTTGGTTTTTCGACATTCACTCTTGCATTATCATTCGCCCAAATGCGGCGATTATGCCTTTTGACAAATCCACTGTGGTAAAAATGTGCCTCATCACTGAAGATGATTTTCTTCCATGTGCACGATATGCATTTTAATATGAACGTCCATTTTCATAATAAGACTGAATAACTTTAACGCATTGCTCGATTGTGTATCTTTCCATGGTTTAAATTAATTTAGTCTGAAATTGAGAAATATCAAATGAAATGCAGAACAAAAAAACTTGACGTTTAAGTGTGGTTCACATTCAACATCGGGACTTAAAATTTAACCAAAAATTTATTCCGAATGAAGTTAAATCATTTGGAATTGCAAATGAAGTGTTGTTGTTTATAGCAATAAAACTTAACTGAATCTTCTCACTATTACTCGTTAAAAAATTTGAAGTTCATTTAACGTTCTATTTGTTTTAATTTTTGTAAGGGAAGTGAAATTTTTTTTTTTATATTAATAAAAGTTTCAAAGTTCGCCCATTTAATTATATTAAATATTTTTAGTACAACAATATATTAAAAAGTGACTCCATAAAATATTTTTGTTAAGATCCCTTATAGATTGAGTCAATACAGCTAATGTCAATAGGTTTTGTGTCTTTTGGTGTATGTGAAAAATTTACAAAAAAAAAAAAAAAAATTACCTCCATAGTTAAAGGTTAAAAAGACCAGCTATAACTTGTTTCGAACTTGTTAAAATAATTTATGATTTATTACAGTAAACAAAAAATATATTTTTTTTCTATCCAAAATTAATGAAATTTTAAAAAAAAACATACAGAAATCTCTTTTATATTACAAAATTTTTGTTTAATAAACTTATTAAATAATCAAATGAAAAATGACCAAGGTCAAAAAAAGAATTCTTTAAAAGCAATAAAACTTTAATAATTAATTTCTGCTATTGTTAGTAGTGAGTTTTTGTAACGTGAAGAAGCTGTAGTTAAAACTTAAGAGGAGCCAAATAATAGAAGAAGAAGAAGAAGAAGAAGAAGAAGAAGCAGAAACCACCTTATGATATCATTTAAATAAAAATAATTTTGGCACTCATCATCATTTAAATATGTACATATGTATTATGTATTATGTATGTACATATGTATGTATGTACATATGTATGTATGTATGTATGTATGTATGTATGTAATTATGACAAAATCTTCTTTTACTAGTTTGTTTAATTTTGTTAACAAAAATCAATAATCGTTCTTTTTACTCAAAGAAACAAAAAATCTTAAAACATTTTGGGAATTTCCGTATAATTTTTTATGTGTAAACAATTGTTTTAATAAACAGAAATTAAACGTCAAAGTAGCTTAAGAAAATAATTGCTCTGTTATTTAATGTTTAACATACAAAAATTATTTAATAGAGCTAAATAAAATCAATGCAAATTACTTGGGCATGAGTAATCATTTTAATGAATTTGCCGGCATGTGCTACTTTGTATCAACAGATACACTACCCATGAATATACATACATATACATATGTATATACAAGCACACAAGTAACTTTAATTGGTTTTGATTCTTAAGATATCAATCACCTTGTCTGCATACATACATATGTACATCCATACATATAGATACACATATTTTACAGATATTTATTTACTTTTACTTTGTTCAAACAACCTGTTCGTTGCCTTAGAATTTTTCTCTGTCTGGTTGCCAGGGAATAATTCATTCATCTTCTTTCTTTCGGTATCCAAGTTTTAAACTAATTTCGATAAATTGTTGTAAATTTTAATATATATTCTAATCACGTCGTAGTTTAGAGTACGACATTAAGCACTTCTAACTGTTTATTTTTTTTTCGTACATAATTTTACTGAAGGGATTTTTGGATTTAGTAGCTAATTTTTTTGGAATGTATGATAATAAATATAAAAAAAAAATGTTTACATAATTAAAATAAATTATAATAGGGATTGTATAAATTTCAGTTGTAAATAAGTTTAAATTTGAGAAAAAATTAAGGAAAATTATTTCGGCCTTGTCGAATCTGAAAATACCCTTTACCATAATATATAGGTGTAGTGACCACAGTGTAGCCTAGCCTAGATTTTAGATTTAATATTAAAATTCAGATTATATATTTTTTTATATTATTTCTGACGCTATCTTTGATTTGATACATACACATGTAGTAGTTGTATTCTACTAATCAAGCCCTTTCATTTGAAACCCATATCTGCCAATTTATTTTAAAATCCATCGCCATCTTGCGTCCTGGATTTTATCTTTTTTATAGCTTAATGTATTCTACTGATCAAGCCGTTTTATTTAATAAAAATATTGTGGGTGTTTAAGGGGCCAAAGCCGTAATTAGTATATTTTACCCATATATCCGCCATTTTATTTAGGACACCATCTTGAGTTTTAACTTTTTCCAATTTCCTGTATTCTACTCTTTAAGCCCTTTGATTTTATGCAAATATAGTGGGCTTTGAAGTAGGTACATTTTTATTATTATTATCATTATTATTATTATTATTATTATTATTATTTTTTTTTTTTTTTATTATTATTAATTACTGTATCTAACCCTTATAAAAATTTTTTCATACTCCATTTTGTAGTGGCGGCCATCATAAATTTTGTTTTTTTTTTTTTTTTTTTTTAATTTTTCATATTTTCTTGTTGAAACCCTTTCTTTTGAAACCCATATCGCTCGAAACTGTTGTCTAGAGTCTTAAAACATCGATTTAGAAGAAGCGAACAGTTGTATTTTGTTGCTTATATCTCAGTTAGTTTCAAACAGATTTATCAGTTTTCTCACCAATGTTCTTTCTAGACTGCAACTAGTATTGTTGTGTTTATTATCTTCAAAAAGTAGTTAAGAAATTTAAAAAATTTTTTTAAACATTATTTTTGCCTATAACTTTCCCAATTAGTGACCGATTTGTTAAAAATTGTTTATGAATAGCGCTAGAGGTAAATCATAATTATAGGTAACAAACGAGTTCACAAATCATCCTAGGGCTGAAACCTGTTAATTTTTTTTGTAGAAATATGATAAAAAAAAGAGGCCCTATTGTTTATTTGCTTAGATCATAGATATCAGGCGATTGACTGGATTTAAATAGTGATTTATTTCCATTTATTACCAAAAGATTGATACCACATGCAGATCTGTGTAACATGTGATTTCAACCAACACACATAAAGACGGACATTACTCAGTCGACTCCCCTATTCATAAACTTTCACAAAATATATGTATACTTTTTGCGGTCAGTAATGAATATTGTAGAAATTACAAACGGAATGACAGAGCTGTATATACCCTTGGCAACACCGGTGAAGGGTATACAAATTTTATAAAAATCCCATAAATAGTCATCAATCATTTGGCTTACTGAAAACATAATTTATGTTCCCATTCAACGAAATGTCATAATAATGACATATCAAAACATTTTGTCACTTTATTATTCATAATTCATCTTTTTGTCTACTGCTTATTCCATAACAAATAGTCAATCTTATTTGTCACAATTATGTGCCTTAAGAAAAGTAACAAAAACGTATGTATGTATGTATGTTTCACATATGTGAATAAATGTAGATCTTAAATGTAGGTTAAATTCTTTCATCTATTGTGGTTTTAAAGTTTACACAAATAAACTTGAAATACATTAGAATATATGCATGTATGTATGTATGTATGTATGTAAGCACTATGGCAAGCAAAAGACTATAAAAGAATTGTTGCTAGTTTGACTGGTACACACCGTCCATGTGAGTAACCACAAGATTACAACAAAGTTGGGGAAACATTAGAGGAACAAATATAAAAAATAAACACCTGTAGGTACCTTAAGATGCAATAAACATCATCAACAAGAAATGAAGAAATGAAATGACAAAAGAAATGAAAAAAAAATGGTTTGAGACCAACACTTTTTTAATTTAATGTGTTTAATGAGTTCATTTAATTCGCACTGAATAAGAAAATATTTTTTCTATTTGCTTCAAGTCTATTGTTCCTTTTATTTTCTATTCTCGCCGAGTCTAGCCAATACTACTGGTATTGAAAATAACGGTAAATAAAGACCATGTTTAACGTAAGTGTACAAATCATAAGTTGTATTTATTTTGTTCTTCAAACAAATTTCTTCTGTTCAATCGTTAATGTTGAGTTAAAGATCGATGTATTGATCGATCTTTGACTTTGCATTTCTCTGTATCTGGCCAAGTATGAAGATTGCAATTGATAAACAAAACATGCCTTTTTGCAACATTGTTGCCCAATCGCATGTGGAAAGTTTATTCTCATTATCAAAGTATTAACATTTTTTTGTTGTTGTTGTATAAAAGGTTTAATCTATTAAGTATCATTGCAACAAACATCAAGTCTACAACATTCCTAGTGCAGTGCATGAAACCCGAGTTAACATCTTTTTATGCTCACATACGTTTTTATGCTCACATATTTCTATGATACATTTGGGGAATTCACAATAGTGTCATAAAATCATTTGTCCTATAATAATAGCATGAAAAATTAAGACTATTGTGAACAACCCCTCATAATTAAGTGTGCTATTTTGAATTTAAATTAGCTGATGTAAAACAATTATTATGCGCATACGCTTCGGCTTTAGCTAAATTAAAATATTTTTTTTAATTCTAATCCATAAATTTATTAAATTAGATATTACCACAATATTTTCTATTTTTAACTTTTGCCGCAAATCACAAATAAATTAATTTTTGTTTAATAAACAAAAACAGCAGAGTACTTAGCCGGTCTTATTTGATGCCGCCAGTAATTTGTTATCAAAAATTAGCAACTGCGCTTAAATTTGGATGTCGGCCCGATAAAATTATGCAATGAACGGCGACGGCTTACAAAAGCTATTGCGGCTTGGCTTAGCCGTTTAGTACAGGTCTCTGCTTATTAAATACGACAGCACAATAAACATAGCGTACAAAGTTCTGTCATTATAAGAGACTTTTTATTTGAAAAACAACAACAACATTTTTAAACCATTGTAAAATTTTAGAACAATATGACATGATAAGACACCTTGTGAATCACCCAATTATGTTTTTTTTTCAAATTTAATAGATTTTTTGACAATGTATTTAGCAAAAAAGAAAAAAGTGAGTGCTTAATTGCTTAGATTTCCAAGAAATTTAAAACTCTGTCATAAGTTTTATCGGCTGTTGGTTGTAAGGATGATCAGCTTAAAACTAAAAAAAAAAACTTAAGGTCGACTACAATTTAAAATGCAAACGCATTTGTAAGTGTTGTTTTTACATGTGCTCAAATCTGTTTAGTTAAATAGACTTTTAAAAGCTTTCGTTTAAAGCAAATATATCTTGTTTCCCAAAAATAAACAAGTAAGAGTGCTATATTCGGCCGTTCCAAATATGATAATACCCTTCAACATAATGTTCTTAAATATGTAGATATATGTAGTGACCAAATTGCAGCTTAGCCTAGATTTTAATTAAACTGCAACACGCCATCTTTTATTATTATTTTCAACGCCATTTTTATTTTTCTGTTTTCTACTAGTGAAGTACTTTCATTTGATACCCATATTAACAGGGTTAAGAACAAAATTTTTTGTCATCTTGTTAAGGGTGTCACTATATTCTACCTGTAAAGCCTTTTCTTGTGATACCAATATTAAGGGGGTGGAAGTGGGTACATTTCTAATTACTATATTTGACCCATATATAAATTTATTGTACGCCATTTATGTATTAGCAACCATCATGGATTTTAAAATTGTTTATTGTGTATAATAATTTGCTTTCAAGTCCTTTCTCAGGGTACCTCCATAAATCGCTTCTCTCTGTTGCCAACAAGCTGAAAAAATCGAGTTTTGTTTGTAAATTTTGTGAAAAAAAACACAGAAGTGATTTATTTTAGTTCTTATATCTCACTTCGTTTCCAACTGATTTGTCAGTTTTTTTTCAGATATAGTTTTCGAGATTGCGGCTTGTATTTTAGTTTATTTAATGTTTTTAAAGGTTGATTAGGAGCTTTAGAAACTTGTTATATTTAAGAAAATAAAAATTAAAATAAAAATTTTTTGCTTATAACTTTGTTGATTAATGACCGATTTATTGCAAATTTTGTAGAAATAGCCCCAGAGGCATCATACAGTAACAAAGGTGTATATAAAATATCCCAGGTCTGAAATGATTTTCTGATTTCTGATTTCTGATTTTCGTGGTAAAGCTATTAGAAAAAACAGAGGCGGTCGTGTGTATTTGCTTATACAATATATCAGAAAGTAATAAGGCGATTCTACCGAATTTAAATAGCTATTTATTTCTGGATATTTTCAAAAAATTGATACCACACACATATCTGTGCTACATGTGGGGGCTCCTAAAAGCTGATTTCAACCAACATACGGACAGATGGACATGTGGATGGACATACGGAAATTTTAAACGGAATGACACAGCAACATACATTTACCCTTGGTGAAGGGTATAAAAATAAAGAAGCTTTAATTTTTGTATGGTTTAAAAATAGTAAAAGCTAAAATTTAAGCTCAGAATTTAAATTCGAAATATTTTTTAAACCGAACTAACTGTATCAACATAATCATAATCAACATTAGTGCAACTATTCTTGAATCCAAGTGCGTGACTCAGTATAATGTGATTGAGTATTGAGAATGCCGTTCTGCAATAATAACTGCATAAGGAAAGTTTTCTTTATCAACGACCATTCTAAACATAAATGAGATTCCTGTATTATCCAACTAAATTATTGAGTAAAATTTCAAAAAATCTGAACAACGTATTCTAATGCAAAATTAAAAATTGTTTAAAAAATTAATTCATAGCACAAAAATTTCTGAAATAAATTAAAGCTTTCATTTGTTGTACAAACATTAAAATAAGAAGTTCAAAAAATTTTAGAATTTCAGCTAATATTGTTCGTAATACTCGTTTTTTAAAAGCCTATTATTATATTTTACAAAAAAAATTTTTCAAAGAAAGCTTTTGAATTTACAATTTCATATTTTACTTAAAAAAAAATTTCAACTTTAATTTTTACAGCTTCATTTGCAAAATTAAATTTCAATTTAATTTCAATTATTTATACCTTTAAGCTAATGCCTTTATTAGCTTCTTAAGTAGTTTGGGTTTTTCAATTTAAAATTATTCTTGGCTTTTTCTCCTTCACCTGCCAAGTAAATGATTATAATCTTCATTTTAAGTTTATTAAGTGAAAAAGCGAAAAAAAAATAAAGAAAATAAAGCTGGGCGTATGTCTTGTGGTAAATCTAACGAGGAATAATAAATACAAATTACAAAACGTACTAAGACACATTGAAAGATCGAAAATCTGGTATGGAGAAGCAGCGGAGAAATTTTCACTCATGTCAAAGACGAAAGCGAAGCCATACGTTTATTCGTACTTTGAAGAAACATTTAAATGTTGTTCTAAAGATGTGTTGTTGTTAAAGAAATAACAAGCTGATAATGACATCAGTCATGCTGATGTTGAAAATGCTGCTTCTACAGCCAGTGATGATGATTTTATTAGGAAGAAGAAGGTTGGGCTTTAAGGATACATCAAGCTCATTTAAAATTTAAAAGAAAAAAAAATTATCAGAGGAAACATTATTAATTTAAAAAAAAAAACAAAAATTTTAAACACGCGTGCACATGCTAGGCAATTTTCTTGCCACAGCTGACAACTTTTCCAGTCAGTCAGCCTTGTGGCTTAAACAATTTTGGTATTATAACGTAAATTGCCAGCATTAAATGAATTTATATAGCAACATATTACTTAAACAGCACTTGTTCTAATCTTAGGCTTAAAATACTAAGAAATAATAAGTTGTCATGCATCTATTCATTCATTAATTCCTCGTTGTAGTCTTTCTCTACATATTGGGTGTTAATTCTTCGCTAAATGAATGCGTGCAGAAGCGTGTATGTATTCGCATAATTGGTTTTTCTCTTCGTACACAACATACTCATCATCTCTTCCACATACGTATGCACAAACGAGTAGATATTTGAAATCTATGCAATATATACAATCCATTAGATTTGTTGAATTATCATTGTTCTTTCTTTTGGCCAAAGATTTATGTTGTTGTTGTGGTCGTTGCAAGTTTGTTATTTGAGGTAATTATGTATGTATTTGTTGTAGATTTTCTTTTTAACTATTTGTGGTTTAAATTGTTAAATATTTATTCTTTGACTTTTTCTTATTTAGGTTAACAACAACAACAACAACCATATTAAGCTAATAGTTTAGCATGGCATATGTGTTCGTCTCATTTTTTTTTTAATTTCTTTTTCTTTTCATCTTTTAAATGAGGTTGTAATTATTGGTTTTCGGCAAATTTAGGAAAATAGAAGATGACTTGAAAAATACAAATTTAGAAGGCATATTGGATTTATAAAAGAAAATTTTGAATTTTCAAAGTTTATTAAATGAAAATCTTTTTTCAAAAGCTCTTTAACTTAATAACCAAAGACAATCAAAAATGTTTTCGAAAAGCTTTTTAATCTTCATATGTAGTTAAATTTGATTAAATAAATTAAAATATTTCAATAAGTATTTACAATCCTCCACAAAACTTTTCTATTTAAAAGCTGCACAAATTTCGCTTTTAAATTATTTTCTCAGTAAAACCAGTCTTAAAATTTTGTCTCAGAAGTATACAAAATGTAAAAAAAAACTAATTAAAGCCCAAATAATATTATTGTTATCTGATATCGTTGTTAAAAAATTAATAGTTATTGTTGCTGTTAGATTATAAATATTTTATCTCGCGATAACAAGTAACTTTTCATATTAACCCAGTAATTAAGGCCCTTCATTACAAATTTTTATTAAAATTTATCCATTATTCTTTGAGTCAATTGAGTTTACGAAGACATAATGACAAAATTTTTAAAAAGTTTTATTTTTTTGTATTATTGATCGTTGACTAAATACAACGCCAATAAAAATTTTTTTAAATATTTCTGTCCAGTTACAGTTTTTTAGAATCTTGTTATAAGTATAAATAATACTAAAAAATTTTGAAAAAAAGCTGTATACCCTATAAAAAGGCTTTCATAAGTCCTCTGCCAATATTTTCAGATAAAGAGTACGTTCGTAAATGCTGCAAATTTGTGCATCACTGCGGCAGTAATGCCAAATGTAGTTGCTGATGCGCGATCAGCTGTTGCAGATGCATTGCAGCTGCATAACAACTACGTAGAGTTTGCTTTTTTGAACGTTCTGCAAAAAATATAAAACGTTATCCAAAATAGTAATAGCAAATATTATTGAAAAAATTGATGTTAAAAGCGACAACTTTTCCTTAAATTATAATAAAAAAATAATTACGAACAAGATGAAACGACTTCTGATTATAAGAAATTAACTTAAAGTTAAAAGAAGGTTGATTCCTAAAATTAAATATAATAATAATAAAACATAATAGAAAACTAAAAATATAAACTAATTTAATTTAAAGAAGTTATTGTTGTTTAATGCTACTTATTTCTCCATTGTATGTATACTCGATCACTATTGCATCAGAAACTTAACTGTTGTCATATTTGCAAAAATTTGCGGCAGCACTGCCAACTGTTTGCAAAAAAAAGAACTTTTGACGCTTAAAAGTGCTGCCAAATGAATTATGAACGTTGTACTTTTACTATGCTGCAGTGTTGCGCAACTGTTGCATTTACGCACGTACCCAAAAGCTTAAAGTTTATTACTGCTTAAATATTGTTAAAATATTTATGTAATACAAAAAACAATTTTCATATACCTACTTTTTTTTTGTTTTTTTTTTCAAAAGTTTCGGGAAATCAAAGCTTTTAAAAGCTCAAAGAAAATTGTTGTTAATTAATAATAAAAAAAAAAAATTTTTGCTTAAAATGTAAATTCATATCAAAACCTTACAGCATGAAAAGGCAAAAGCTTTTTTTGTTCAACTTAAAAGCTTAAAAAATTTCTTCCTGAATTTAAAAAAATTCTTCATAAATTTCGAAAAAAGTTTAGAAATGTTGAAAAAAATATGCGAATTAAGGTTTAAACAAATACAAAATGTCAAAAATACCTAGGAAAACAAATTTCTGAATTTTAACTTTAATTCAGTTGACAGAAAAAAGTCTCCGCTAAGTGTAAAATCGTTCCTGTATAAGGTAAATTATTTTAACAATCCCGTTCACGTTTTTCTGTTTTTCTTTTAACTGCGTATTAGCAAACAGAAAACTGGCAGAAATTTTTTTCTGAACTTCATGTAGCTATTTTCCATACACTTTTTATGTCAGCCTTAAATTTAGGAAGAACTGCCTACTGGCCATTTTATGCTGGAGTGTAGCTGCATTAAGCTTCTCTTTTATCGAAAACTTAAATAAAAGACCACTTTGAAAAATTCAATAATAAATGCTTACTCTAAATTGGTTATAACTAAAAAAGCTTTTATTGAAAAAAAAAAAAAAAAAAATCATTGTAACTTAAAGGAGTGCACGTATTAGTTTTTGTTTTTATATTTTTGCTGCGCGCTGCGAGTGAAAAGTTAATTACAGCTCCATCTATAGATTAAAACAACTAACAGTAACAGTTGCACGTATAAATATTGGTTGCCATGTGAATTGACTTCATTTGTTTATTTTGTTAAATATTTGGTGAATCTTATATTTTTTAATGTCAGTTAAGTTATTTTTGCAGTCACACAAAAAGATGCGTATCTTTAACGGTAAAATTGAATAGCTTGTTTTTGTTTAGCTACATATATAACTTTCGATTCATTCTTTTTACAAAAGTGTGTTGGAGGCTGGCAAGCAATTCTGCATCGAAATGTTAATTTCGAAAAATGTGTCAGTTATGTTATTTTTGCTGTTAGGGCTCGATATGCTCTCGTATATTAATTTATCTCTTAGTTTTTTAATACCTTTTTCATCTGTAATCTAGCATACTTTCGCTTTTATTATCAACTAGAAAAGCCCGGCGCGCGTTGCTACGCCCCTTAATGAATAAAAATGCATCCTGAATTTAAATTGAATATCAAGTACAAAAAGCTAAAACAAAATTTTAATGGGCGTGGCACTGCCCACTTTTCTAATCAAGAAATTGTATAGTCATGACAACTCAATATGTGTACAAAGTTTCAGAAGAATCGGACCAGTGCAAGTACCTCAAAATTATAATTGTTTTTATGGGCGCATCCCTGCCCACTTTTCTAATCACGAAATTGTAAAGTCATAACAGCTCAATATGTGTGCAAAGTTTCAAAATAATCGGTCCGGTGCAAGTACTTCAAAATGATACCTATTTTTTATGGGCGTGGCACTGCCCACTTTTCTAACCACGAAATTATTTAGTCATGATAGCTCGATATGTGTGCAAAGTTTCAGAAAAATCGGTCTGGTGCAAGTACCTCAATATTATAACCTTTTTTTTATGGGCGTGGCCCCGCCCACTTTTTTAATCACGAAATTATTTAGTCATGATAGCTCGATACGTGTGCAAAGTTTCAGAAAAATCGGTCTGGTGCAAGTACCTCAATATTATAACCTTTTTTTTATGGGCGTGGTCCCGCCCACTTTTTTAATCACGAAATTATAAAGTCACGACAGCTTAATATGTGTGCAAAGTTTCAGAAAAATCGGTCGAGTGCAAGTAGCTAAAACTGATAACTAATTTTTTATGGGCGTGGCCCCGCCCACTTTTTTTCACCCATAAACACTCCCTGGTATGTGTACAACAACTTACCAAAGTTTGAGCCCGATCGGTTTTACAGTTTCAGAGTCTAAAGCTAACACACACACACACACACACACAGAGTTTCACTTTTATATATATAGATTTTCTCTTGAATATCAAGTCCAACTCTATAAAATTCTTTCTTCAGTATTCTGTTTCAATTTATGAAACATGTTGAAAAACTTTAGTTATTTTACACTACGAATTGACATACAAAAATAATTTTTAATTGAGAAAATAAAAAATTACAAGCTTTATACCCTGTTCAGACTGATATTTTTAATTGTTTCAATTTAGTGTTGATTGAGTAATTAAAATAAGTGTTCACACATACTCAATTTATCTTACTCCATTAGCATTTGATAGCTGTATAAATACGATGTATTTATAGCAAATCAAATAATGCCTTCTCTTCAGTTTTTTTTTCTGTTCATAAAATATATTTGCAAATATATTTATATGCTTATGTATATATAAATATGTATTTGAATTTATTCAAACATTTTATCAAAATTTCCATCAATCATTTTCCATTTCCTTAATTTTTATTTTTTGAATATTTATTTGTTTGACATTAGGAATGCCACCTATAGAATTTTTTTCTCACTGAACATACTTCTCAAGAGTTGTATTCCGAGTTTTGGACAATAAGTGAAATAATTAAGTATATATTGCTCAATTTAAAAGTAATTTTTAGTATGGTAAATTGAGCTCAATAAAGGCCTTTAATTGCGATAATATTATAAATTGGCAATTAAGGCGCGTGTGTGAACATAGTATTAGCTTGAATTTGCGAACGAATAAATAAATGCTTGAATTTTGACAGAACCATTTCGTGTGTTTTATACGTTTTATGAGGCAACATTATTTCAAAAGTATTTCTTACGAATTTTTTACATGGCAAAAGTTCGCATGAAAGATTGAACAGAATACCAGACTATAGGTAATCCTCCTAGAGGGATGATATACTTAGGGTTTCAATTTTTTTTTAACAAAGCTATCAATGTTTTGGAAAGAAGTTGGTTTATTAACTACATACATTTGAAATTTTGTTAATAATTAGACTTGTATCCAACGCATCCAAAATAGAATTAAAACTTAGCATGAACAGAAAAAGTTTAGTTACTACAAAGCGCCATAAATATTCGATTGCATCATTTGTGTATCTAAATTATACAAACAATTATTGATTTGATTTCTCTCTAATAAATCTTTGATCATCTTAAGTGAAGTTCTACTAAAATCATCACTGAACAGGGACATCAAAAAAATTCTTTTAATAAGTGAAAGCAATTACGTATTTCCTTAAGAGCTTTTCAGGTAAAATGTATAATTTTCTTTTTTCTCTTGCCGTCTTTATATGTACAATTTAAAAAAAAAAATTATTCTTTATATAAATTGTAGTAGTTGTAGTGGTACAAAAGCATCACTTGAATTGGTTTAAAAATGCCAATTAAAATTATAAATATAAAGCTTCAAAATTTGCCAACAGTTGGCTAAAGTAGCTAATACAAGTAAGAGTTAAGAAGATGTGTAGAAGAAGGAAAAAATATATATATTGTGCAACTCATTATATTCAAAATGAACATAAAGCATGTAATCAACTTGCATATTTGTATTTCAGAATAAACCATGATAATCGAAACAAAAAATAAATAAATAAAAGCACAGACTTTTTCTTTGCCAAACAAAAAATAAAAGTTTTGAAAAAAATCTGAGAAATTCTTTAAAGAACACGCAGCAACAGGCCATATAGAAATATCGTTTTCTTTTCTTGCCAACAAACAAACAAAAGTAAGACACCAAAAAAGTCGAAGAAAAAAAATTTCCTTTTTATTTTCCCATAAATATCAAGACAAAAGAATTAAAAATGCATTAATAACAAGTCCATACCACTCTGCAACATACGACATATACGTACAAACAATACATATGGATTAGCTTTGAAACTTTCCTCAAATACGAGTACAAACATGACCAAAACTGAAACTCAAAAAAGATTTTCCTCTTAAAAAAATCACATAAAAATTGCAACCAAATTTTGAGTTACAACAAAAAAATAAACAAAAAAAAAATTAAATAAATGCAAAAGAAAGTCAATACGAGTAAAATTGTCTGTTCGTGCTGATTTTTTTTGGGTGTTTGTACGTTGTTCAATTTGATGATACATAGTACATCTCTTAAAGGAAGAAGAATCTTTGGCCATTATGATGATTGAGCTGAAGTTCCACAAATATCAAAAATACAAAAATAAAAACAATAGCAAGACAAAGAAATTGTAATTGTACGTGCCATTTATTTGTTTTTGCAATTTCTAGATTGTCGTGTAGCTAAGTGTGTGTGAGTGTGTGTGCGTGTGTGTGAGTATGCATTATGTTGCACTTGACTCCTTTTACAAAAAAAAAATCTATTTTTACTTTTTTTTCTATTATGTACAAAATTATTATTGGACACCCTAAAGTTGGTTCTAAAATTACTAATTGTTTGTTTAAATCTTAATTAAAACAATTAATCGTTTTTATAAATCACTTAAATACATACGGCTTTATTCGTAATTAATTTTTAAATTTATTTAAGATTTTTTCAAATATAATTTCCATAAAACTTCCCCCTTTTTATAAATCTTTTGTAAAATTTAAACATTTTTTACGAATATGAGGAACAGTTTTTCACAACTTTTATACAACTTATATATCAATTAAATTATAGTTATTATAATATTTTTAAATTATCTTTATACTAAAGAAATATGAAAAAAGTTTTCGGTGATCCGAATAGAAACCGGTTTTTTATAATTTTGTTGAAATTAAAAAAAAACACATACACATATTTGCTCATAAAAAAAATAAAAATCGTTTTTCAAATAACCAATTATTTCATAATATAAAGTTAGATTTATATACTTAAGTTTAATAGAAATACTGAAGTGCTAACCCCTGTATTGATTGTAAATCATATTATTCTGACTTAAGTTAATTTTCCTATTATTAAAATTCCTAAATTATTATTAAATTTAATAACATACTAAGTATTTGATTAAATATTTAACATTAGCACTAATTATCGGTATATCCATATGCAATTTGAAACTACTTTATACGTTGCAACTTAATGAAACTAGAAAATGGGAAGCATATCATTTATTTCTAAGTTTTTCTCGCTTTCTTATCAAATGACATTTTCTTCATATTTATATTCCCTCATATACTTAACACAATAAATGATTTACAAAAAATTAAAATTAAAAGTTCGAATAAATATTCATTTACAATTATAAAAGACATACATGGCACGGTGCTTATGACAATCAGGAATTCAATGTGCAATGTCTATTGCCTTTATAGTACCTATAACAAGGCATATTTATTCATCAGGTACTCTTGATTCGCCAGCTGATTATATTTTTCAACACTTATATTAAATTTCAGCTGTCAAAATGCATAAATAAAGAACAATTCTCTCTCTTTTCTAATTTATTTCAAATGTCAAACTTCATATATAAAAAATATAAACAAAAAATTATCTCCGAACTGCAATTACCTGATGAATAAATATGCCTTGACTTATATGTTCAAAATAAAATAGAAATATGCTTTTAATACTGCCAGCTCTTCGGATGGATATAGAAAGCATAACCAAAATGTATTAAAAACATTTGAGAATATGAACATTAATAAAATCTCATTTTATAAGAATGAAAGGAAAATTTAGAAGTAAATAATATGATTCCCATTTTCTAATTTCACTAAATTGCAACATAAATAGTAGTTCTAATAACATATGAGTATACCAATAAACAGTGCTGGGGATCAATTTTCGATCTGTAAAAATGTAAAATAAAAACTTTGTTTGTCCTAACATATGTTGCCACCATACCTTTACTATACAAAAACTTTTTATTCTCAAAACGAGAGTCGAGCCCCTGATGATGATGAAACCTTAGCAGGTTTTAAAATGCATTCCACTGGGCTAATATCAAAATAATTTTTCAATATTCTTGAATGTTTACAACTTAATAGATGTAGGAATTTATTGAACTAAATCCATCTGTCCATCTGTCTGTCCATCTGTCTGTCTGTGTGTAATTTGAAATCAGCATTTTGAAGCCCCTACGTATAAATCAGACTCTTATATGGTGTTAATTTATTAGATTTTCTTTCGAGAAATTTGCAACTTTAAATAGGCTATGTAGGCATTTTGAGATATAAGCCTAAGAACACAACTGCCTCTGGTTTTTATGCAGAAAAAGTCAGATTTTGCAACTCCTATGGAACATCTTTAAACGTTTGTTAAGTATATGTATATAAAATCGGATAGCCCAATATAATACTCTTACTTGTTAATAAGATAATTTTTTTTTGCTGCAAACATCTGTTACTTAAGGAAAATTTTAGTTATAGTTTTAATATTAATTTTTATTTAATAGCAAGTTGTTGTTAAGAAAAGTATTATAAGAAAACCCAATAAGTTACACTTACTTTTAAATATTTGGGGGATTCAAAAGGTTGTCATGAAGTCATATGTTTTAATATAATATCACGAAAAAATGGGAACAACCCCTCATAATTTAGTGTGCTATTTAAAATTTGAGTCAGCTGTTTAAAAAGAAGCATTTTTAAATATTTAAATTGAAAATGACAAAAACGAGTGAAAAATTAAAATAATTACCGGTTTGTGCGATAATTGTTGTAATTGTAAAGGCTGGCTCAAGTAGGTATAAACAAAATTGCATCTGCTTAAATTTTAATGCCCTTTTTGTGGTGATGAAGACAAGGAAAAACAAACTAATGAAATGTTTTTAATGAACATTGATAGTTTGCTTACTAATCGCAGAAGCGTCCACCTTGGGGTTCCAAATCTGGCAGCAAAAAGTGTTAAGAAAATTTTACTATAATCGATTTATTTAGAAGGTTCGGGTTCGACCAGACTTTTATGTATTTTATACAAGCCTAAAAACGGTATACATACTTTTAAACACCTGGATTTTTAGCTTTTACTTACTTAAAAATTATAAAAATGTAATTAAGTGTGATGTTTTAAAACTGTAAAATATGTTAAGGCATACTAACAAACTTATTGCACAGATATATGTATTATATATCAATGACAACGGCGTTTGAATATTATTGCCGGCTCAAATAAAGAGTTTCAGCCGTGCGGCTCAGTTTTCTATTCAAAAGTTATGACAAAACAATAAACATAGAACAAAAAGTCTAAAATTTTAGGAATTTCTTTTTTAAAGCTCAACAAAAAATTTTTTAAACTGGTACAAAATATAAGCACATTATGACAATATGACTTGAGAGCATACCGTTTGAATCCCCCAACTATTTTTTTTTAAATATATTTTTGATTATTTGTTTTGGCGATTAATTAGTCTAAAATCCTCCGAACTATAGTAGCTCCCATTCTCAGTCTCCTAACTTGTGACTTCTTTTTTAATTGTTAACAGTCTCTAGCAAAAGTGATGGCAGTTTTTTATTTATCAAAAAATTTACAATTTATTGTTTGTACATGTATTTTAGTTTTTTTTTTCAATGCTTATGCGTGTTGTCATGTTTCTTCTTTTCTAGTCTTTTTCACTCTTCTATTTATTGGTAAACCACAACAACACAGCAAATAGAATTTCCCTTTAAAGTAGAACAGCTGAAGTCCTATTTTTGTCTATTATTCCCTCTTTCTGCATTGTATTCAAGTCATATTGTTGAAAAAGCATTTGTGTTTGTTTTTGGTTCGACAAGTATTGAATATTCAATGGACCACCATGACCGACTAGTTAGTTGGCTAAGTTTTGACTAGATCTTAAATAAATATTTGCATTTTTGTTTTGTTCTCTGTTGTTTGTGTGCATTTTGAAATTCGAGTACATGTATCGTGTTGCAAAAAAATTGATGCATCTTACACTGGCGTGTATTAGGAAATAGCGATAATTGAAGTTATGCTATTAATGTGCACTAAAGTCTAAACAAATTTCAAGAACAGTTTTTGAGCTTACAAAAGGAATAAAAGGAAATTTTTTTGGTTGAATTGCCTAATTGTGCATAATGATTATAAAAAAACCTTTAAAATCGGTTATCCTTTTCAAAATTTTAATTTTCAAATATACTTTTCACAACATTGTAAACCAAGTTTTAAAAGCTTTAACTAAAAGTATATCGAATTAAAACCGTGAGTTGCAATTTTATTCCATACATTTAAAATATTATTCTTTGTAGAAAAGTTAACATTTTTTATTCGAGATAAAAGGAAATTCACCCTCTTTCTTTTTAATAAATTCCTTTATTATTATTTTTGTTTCCTTTCTTTTAGCTTTATCTCAATAAAACTTCATTTAATATGCTCACGTGTTGCATCCCTAGAGACTATATTAAATTGCGATATATATATGTATGTGTGTGTTTCTTCATTTCTTTGTTTCAATAAATATAAAATACCCTCACAAAAAGAAACTACTGCTACTGTTTTTACCACTAAATGTACTTATAAACCTATAAAATATAGAATAGAATACAAAAAGGACCATAACAATGAAAGGAAATAAAAAGCTTTTTGACATGAAAACGATTCCTTTTTATCTAAAATTACTTTATGATTTATTATTTAAAAAATGATTAGTGACAGTTTAGGTTTTGGGTTTCATTTGAAGAAACTACAACTTCTAACAAAATGTTTGTTGTTGTTAAAAGTTTAGAAAAGAAAGGTATTTTGTATGCCATGGAAGATATTAATTTGTTTTACTCTTGTATTTTTGAAAAAAAAAAAAAACAAAAAGAGAAAACATTACAACAAAGAAATTTTGTATTTGATTTTACAAAATAAATAAACCGAAGCTTAACAAAAAAAAAGGCTTTATTCGACTGTGTCGAATCTGGTAATACCCTTCACCATCATCTACACAGGCATAGCGATCACATCGTAGCATAGATATCAGATTTAATGTCAAACGCCATTTTGCTTTATTATTTCCGACGATATCTATGATATCGAATTTTTTTATAGTTAGCAGTTTTCTACTACACAATCCCTTTCATTTGATACCAATGTTGTGACCTATATGTAAGTACACGCAAAAAAAAACCATAGTTACGACGGTCATATAATTTTTTCTAAAACAATATTTGGTTGTCGAAAACAAGTAATAGTTAGTTTTGTTTTATTTCATCATATCTTTTGTCACGATAATCAAGCATTTGTTTGAATTGTATCATTTAATGTTTACATTTGAAAATGGTTATCATTTAAAAAAAGTATGATTTAAAAAAAAATAATTTTACAAAAATAACATTATATTCAAAAGCATTAAAAATTACAAATAATCATTAAATAATAGGTGAGACAACAAACAGTTTGATTAGAAAGCAATCAACCTATGATTTTTTTTAATAATAATTTGATTTCAATTGATCTTCTTCTTGCTGAATAAATTTGTATTTTTTTAAAAGTTTGAGATGTCAAAAAAATTAACAAAACTTTTGAAAAATTAAAGAAAATTTACAAATAAACGAGAAAATGTAAAAAATATTGGTATAAATATTGCAATTAAATTGGTAAGTACAATCAATATGTGTATGTTACAGCAAAAGACAATAATTTGCCGTAAAAAAGCAAAGATTGATTATTGAATGATACTTTAATTAAACATAATAATGATAACTGGTAACCATTTTATGATTTAACCATAGTCATACAATTCAATCATAGAATGACGCTCTTCGATTATGGTTACCACAACCATGTTTTTTCTTTGCGTGTACGCATTTTATTTCGGACGCTATCTTATATTTCAACTTGTTTATAGTTTACTGTTTTCTACGGAAAAATCCCTTTCGGTGTATACCAATATTGAGGGGGTTGACGGAGACATACATACAGCATTAGTATTTTTATGCTTATATCTCAGTTAGTCTCCGACAGATTTGACAGTTTTTCTCAGCAATAGTTTTTTAAACACTGCGGCTTGTATTTTTCTTTACTGTATCCAAAAATCAATTTGGGCTTATAAACATTTTTTTTCCTATTTTCCTCTTCTATCCGCTTAGCTGCTATCGGAGCCAAGGGTCTCTAGCTTACTCTGTCAGATGACTCTGCTTTAATCTCATTCCATGATATTTCGTTCTCTTAATATGTTTTTGCAGACAGTTCCTCCAAGTGGTTTTTGGTCGACCTCTTTTTCTATTGACTTGTGTAATTTCTGGCGTTTGTCGGCATATTTATTTTTTACCCTTTCTAAGGGTATGTCCGATGAATTTCTATTTTTTTTTCGTCTTCATAATCACAATTGGTTGAATTTTATATTTCTTATATAAATTATCATTTCTTATCACAACCAACCAAAAGGCTCAGTGTTGAAGAAAAATAATATGAGAGCTTTTTTTCTTATTAAAGTTCTACAATAAAAGCATGTTTGTTCATTAAGGAAAATTAAATTCTTTTTATAGTTGTGACTATTTCTTGACAAATTAAGAAATTAAATTGGTATCCAAGTTCTTGTTAAAATTTTTCAAATAAAGGGTCCGCCAAATAACTTTTTTTTTTGAAAATGCTATAAAAAAAGTAAAGCTTTGGCTGTATGGCACGTAGCGCCGTCCTGTTGAAACCAAAAGTTGCCAATATCCTTCTCTTCAATTTTTGTGAACAAAAATTCGTTCAACATGGCCCGATAACGATCGCCATTGACTATAACGGCCACTCCTTACTTATTTTCGAAGAAAAATGGCCCAATTATGCCTCTGGACCAAAATTCGTACTAAACAGTGACTCGTTTTGAGTGTATCGGCTTTTTAATGAATGCATGCCGGTTTTCTGTGCCCCAAATGCGACAATTTTGCTTGTTTACATACGCGCCAAGATTAAAATGAGCTTCATCTGAAAAAATTATTTTTTTGGCAAAATCGGCCAAAGTTATATCGCAATATTTCCCAGCGTTGTTCAAGCGTATACACAACCATATTCGTTCAGCGAAAGGATAAAACTGAATATCTGTCAAATCAGACATGAGCTAAGTGTTACCATTCACGAAATAACCACTAGTTGAAAAAAACGTTAGATGGCGGACCCTTTATATGACAGAAATCAAAAAAAAATATTCAAACTTTTTATCAAAAACCTTAAAGCTTTTTATTAAAAACTTTATAAATTTTGTATACCAGAAAAAAGTAGAAAATTTTTAATACAGATCTACATAATGATTAATTTTAAATTAAAAAGAAAAAATTAATCTTAAAACTTTTTACGTTTACGTAGTCCTTTCTGTGGCAATAAGAAAAACTTTTTATAGCTTTCAGGAAAGCACTTTTAAACTTTTGAGTTGATTTTTTAAAATTGATTCCCTTTAAATAAATTCAGCGCTAAAAAACAAAACTTTTTTACAACTTTTTGAAAATGCAAGGTTCTTACTACTAAAATAAAACTTCTTACATAATTTGGAATTTTGCCATTTTTTTAAATTAGTTTTAATAATTTGTGGTACATTAAAGTTTATAGCAAATTGGTATTTGTATTACGAGTACTAAAAAAAAAGAAAATTTAATTTATAAAATTTTTACATACATCATCTTGCTTTTGCACCGTTAATCGTTCTATTTAAACTCTAGACAGATGCACCACACTAAATTATAAAAGAAATATAGAGAAATATTTTAATATCTCTATATTTATTTTTTATAGCAACAGCAGCATCAGTGGTAGAAAACGCATTATTGGCAAATTGGAAAATGGAATCCCATTTTCTTTTAGCCACAAAAATCAAATTAACGCATTTTGCCAACAATTTCTTAGAGTAAAAACTATATGCCAGGCACAACATCTTATTCTTTATATACAGCCATACATACATACATATGTATGTGTGTATGTTTATTAAAATCGACTCAAGTTGAAGATAATGATGATTGAATTAATTTTGTCTTGATGTTAAGATGAAGAAAAATAAAAACAACAACAAATATCCAACGATCAGTTTGATGTTGGTGTTGAGGTTAGGTCATAAGTTTTCCATTATCTATATGAGAATTCTATAAAAGAAAATAATATTGTTTCTTCTTTACACATACATACATACATACATAAATATATTTTTATATTTTGTTCAAATGCAATTAAATTGGCCCACTTTAGATGTGGAGATGGTATGAGAGAGATGTAAGAAAATGGGTTTGTGGTCAAGTAAATTGCAAAATAGCAAAAGATAAATGCGAGTACACAAAATAAAGAGGTTGCAAGGTGTGTTATTTACAGTCAGCGACTATAAAATTATAGGTTAGTAGTTAGTAGTGGCAGTCACAGCTAGCCCGGCTAGCAAACTTATAAGAATTAAGTTATTAAAAAAGATATTTATCTAAATTAACATCATGTGTACAGCTCTTCTTACAACCAAACCTACATTAGCGCCTAAAGCGCAGAATTATATAGGGTTCAGCTTTTATGGCGAAATGACAAACATACTTCAATAAAAAGAGCATCAAGAGACTCAAAAACAAAAATAGTTATTTCGCTTCAACTTCACTCGTCAGTAGCGTTACCAATTTAGCCCTTTTTAGGATAACTTTAGCTTTTTTTTTGTAAATGCTAAATAAACGCTAAATTTTATATACAGAACGCTCACGTAAACACAAAAACACATTAACGCTAATAGAAGAGTATATTTTGTCTTTCAAACAGATTAAATTTTATTTATATTTGAAATTCTTTTCTGCTTGTTTGCTGGCTAACTTGCTTTTCTACACAATTGCATTCTAAAGCTATAAACACAATCAAAGGCTACCGACCATCGACTACCGACTACAAGAGTAGCTGGCTACAAAAATAGCCAAGTCGCCAGCTACTTAATTCTTTTAACGACTACCGACCACTAACTACAAAAAATAAACATCTGTTTTGACATATGTATTAAAGTTAACCAAAACAAAACAAACTTAAAAAAAAACCAAAAAATAAATATAAATGAAACAAATTAGAAATTGATGAAAAAATAACTAAATGGCCAATTTGAAAAATAAAAAGTAAATGAAAAATACGCCAAATAAAAAGTAAATGAAAAATGTAAACAAATGAACAGATGATTGTTATTTTTCAATGGTGCCACTATAATAGTTTTTCGCGTTTTTAATAGAGATATTTAATGTGTTGCGTTTTTAAAACCATCATTTCATGCATTTATTGTGTTGGCAGCACTAATCTGTTTTTCGTAGCCAAGAAAAATAGAAATTAGCCTAAGTTGGCTACGGGCTACAAAAGTAGCCGTGTAGTCGGTAGTCGTGTAGCGGCTAAAAGAATTATTCTCATAAGCACGCATGTATTCTATTTTTGACATCTTGTAGTCGATGGTCGGTGGACTTGATTGTGTTTATAGCATAACTTTAACTAAAAGTTAGTATTTAATTTATCTTTTCAACAGCTGGTTTTTGGCAATTTAACAGATTTTTCAAATAAAGATAATTTTACGGAATACTTTTTTAAAAACCACTCACACTCACTTGCATGTCATAAAACATGCTTTTAGCTAAAAACTGATGGTTTTTTTTATCAAATCACTTTCAAAACTTTTAATCTTCCTTGAGCAATTTTTATCCCACTTTTTTATAGAATTAAGCAAGAATTGGCAACATTGCTCGTCACTCTGTCAAAATCAAATTTTTTTAATTACAAAGCTGTGACGACAAAGCTTTAGCTATACTTCATTCCTTTAGATAAAATTTGAAGCGTTCATTTAGGTTCGACTGTTAACGCTTTAGCAAGAACTCAAAAATAAGAAAATAAAAGAACTTTAATACCTTAATAATTTTGTTGTCTGCAATAAGACAAATGAGATAAAAGTAAAGCACACAATGTTTAAAGAGTTTAGAGGGTTTTCTAGAAACATATTTTTTAAAACATATTTTCTTCTTATAGAAGGTGCCACGCCCAGTATTCTTTCAAGCTCATTTTTAATTTAACTATGCTAACTTAACTAAGATTTTATTAAAATATATAACACAAGTTACGAATATTTAAAAACATTAGAAATATCGATCCTTCTGTTTTTCGATTTTATATAAATTAAAAAGTAGGCGTGATAATTTGTTTTCCTATAAAAAGCTGGGTTATGACAAAAATTAGAAAACAATTGGCGAAATCGGTGCAGCCGTTCTTAAGTGTTGCAACTTTCAACGATCAAATAACTCTAAATCAAAATAATGTGTGTCGTATCGGGTGATTTATCGTGAGGTTTGATTTTCAAGAGGCTTTTTTAACATATCGCTTATGACTCATATCAAATTGCTTTGTAATTTTTGTTAAGTTTCGTTTTGCAAGTCATCATGGGAAGAATCACATTACAACAGCGTCTCCTTGTTCAGCTGTATTAAGAAAAACCGGGCTCTATGAGAAATATTTTTTTTTGTGCGATTCGACGAACTTATGGTGCGCATAATCGTCTTACTAAAACTACTATTGCTAGTCCCACATCACATTTCTGGCTCAGTGGAGACGTTCTTAAAGAAATATGTCATATTTGGATTGATAAATTATTGGTCCATACATCTCAAAAATAAGGCAAATCAGAATTTTACCGTTAATGGTAACTATTATCGTACCATATTAATGACTATGTGTTTCCTGATATTCTAGCGCATGGTCTCGGCGAGCTCTGGTTTCAAGAAGACGGCGCTACGGGCCATATAGCCCATGAAACAATGGACTTGTTGAGAAAGTATTTCGATGAGCACTTAATTTTCCGTTTTGCTACGGTAAATTGGCCACCACATCGTCCGATATTACACCGTCAAGAGAAATAAAAAGTCTGAGGTCTGCGGGAATAATTCACCCACGATTGACGCTTTGGAAGCTAACATTACTCGTGTTATTCGCGTGATACCAGTCTTAATGCTAGATCTAGTCCCTAAAAATTGAACCTTTCGAATGGACCACCTCAGGCGTATTCAAGGCCACCATTTACATAATATTATTTTCAAATAGTAAATACTATAAAAATTCCTTTAACTGATAAGTAAAAATTATAGTTCACCTTTAAATTTATGAGTTTTATTTTATATTTTAAATCAAACCTCACAATGAATCACCCATTATTCAATCTGTTGAAACAGAAAAAATAATTAAACAAAACAGGAAATAAACATGGTATAATAAATCACAATAGCGAAATAAATTAAAATTTAATTTGCAAACTGCTTGTACTTAATTAAAATTCTTAGTAAAGCTTTTTGATCCCTATTTCTATTCTCTTTAAAACAAAAAAAAAAAAAAAAACAATTTTATTTCAACAAGAACTTGACAAATACTTTTTTATTAAATTAAACATAATTTGACAGCAATAACTATGCAGTCACAATGACATCAAAAGTGTATGTATTTACTAGGAATTTATTATAATTGTTCTTTAACAAGACATTTAAAATAATAAACTTATTTTAGCAAAAACAGCAAACTACCGACATGTCAAAATGACAAATAATGAAAAGTGATGCTTTTGGTTGATGACAATGACAACTAAATAAATAAAAATTTGTTGTGAAATCAAATAGAGGAGGGCGTATTGTATAGAGAAAAATAAATCACAAAACTTTATTTTTTTCCAATTCTTTACAACTTTAATATTAAACACGTGCCGCCTCTTTCTTATTGTATTACCTTGTGCACGTGGCATTTTTCTTACAGAAAATAGAGAACATGGGACCGTTTCTTTTATACATCTAGTTTTTTTTTATAATTTTTCTATACATTACATTCATATTAGTAATATATTTATTTTATTTTATTTTTGCGTTAGATTAAAGCATAATTTACTAATTTTGTGTGTTTGTAATTTATTTTCTCTTTTGCAGGTTTCAACAAAAACAAAATGACAAGAAAACGTTCGAGTCCCATGGGACTCGAAATATATTTGCCAGTTTTATTGGCATTTATAATGTTGCCATTATTAGTACAAGCCGGTAAGTGCCCACAAATTTACTTTATTTTTTATTTTCCTAATAATTTTTGGGGGGTATTTATGAACTTTTTATGAACATTTCAGGATAATGTTGTTCAAGTGACCCCTGAAAGAGTATAAAAAGATTTAATGTTTCCGAAAATGTTGCTGTGTTTGTTTTTTGTACTATTTACAAAAAAAAAAAAAAAAAAAAGACAACCACAAATATTTTATTTGTATTACCAGTTAAAGATTTATGCTTAAAGCATTTACAAAATAGAGGGAAAAATATTAGAGACTTGAAGCCGAGTCCTTGAAAAATTATTTCTTTTAAGCCCAAATTTGGAGAAAATAGCGGGTAAGCTTAATTTGCTTCAAAAACTAGCAGATTCCGATCTGCTTGCTGACCCTAAATAAATGTTTGGATTTATTTAGTAGGAGATAGATTTTGATATTATCTGCCTCCACTTGTAAGAGGGTATCACTTTCCCTTCTCTGATTCTTACCATTATTGGTTCTAAGTAGGAAATTGTTTCAAAAAGTATGTAGCTGGTACTAAATTTAAACCAAAAAGAGATTTAAGTATTTCAGAAATAAAATCAAAACTTTTTTGTTATGCTGTCCTCCTATCGACTTTCCAGCAGAAGAAATAAACTGATACGGCTGACATATTAAAAGCCTTAACCATTATAATTCTGCAGATATGCCATTAAATATATTTTCTTTGCATAGAAAGCAACACGCTCCCAAGGCTTATTAGTTCATCAGCTAACCGCAGCTCAAAAATAAAATTTTTGTTTATATTTTTTTAAAATGAAGTTTGGCATTTGAAATAAATGAGAGAAGAGAGCAAATTGTTTTTTATCTACCGACTTTGACAGCTGAAATTAAAAATAAGTGAAGAAAAAAAATAATCAGCTGGCGAATCAAGACTACCTGATGAATAAATGTGCCTTGCACGCTCCCTTATTTTCCCTGTACAGTTATTTAAATCAAGGCGAATTCAAACAGGTAATCTTTTCCCTACAAAAACACTAAACTACAGGTATTTTGTTTTTGGGTACTTGAACCAAACTGTCAAAAATTTTCTGACTAAATACAAACTCACGTTTGTTTACATTTTTATTTCAAAGCAAATTGTGCAAGTCACACTAAAATTAAAGAATTTTAATGTTTTTTTTTTCAAAAGCTCCCTCATCAGTGGTTTGCTCCACAAATTTCACTCCACTTCTTTCTATTTTACTTATCATTGGGTACACGAATAAAAGTTCCACTACCCTTAAAATATTTTTTTACACAACGCGCAGGAAGGTATTTCTTTACAAAAACTTTTACAATTTGTTTGTCTTTTATCTAAAACACAAATATTTACGGCCTTATTCATAACAAAAAGTTAGCCACAGTTTATACACTACGTACAACGAGCTGCTAACTAGAATGCCGATTAAGCTTGGCAGCTCGTTAGCACAGAGTTTATTCATAAGAAACTTTTATCCGTCTGCCAACTTTTCATAAATCAACTCTGAAATTGCATGATACCCCTAAAATATGCTACCATTTTTTGTATATAATCCCTAATTTTGACATTTTTGTTTTTCCATCGATACTAACAATTTTTAAAATTGAAAAATAAATTAAAAAACAAACGAACAATATAATTTTTATTAAAATGGAAAAGCAACACAAACGATCTGTAAATTGGGAACAGGATGAAAAGGTAGGTAAAAAAATATTGGTAATGTAAAACAACAACACATAAAAGCTGTCTTTCACAAGTTGGCAAACGTTTGGCAGCTCGTTAACAAGAGTTTGGCCATAGTTTGGCATGAGTGTTATGAATAAACTTAATGTTAACTTTATGCCAACTTTTTGTTATGAATAAGGCCGTTAATATTTTTTAACTTTTGTACAATTTACACAAATGTACATGATGCTTTTAAACTTCACAGCTGACAAACAGCTGGGCTAAAGAGTTCAACTGATGTGAATTCGCCTTGATTAAAATTAAATACCAACGGCCTTATTCATAACAAAAAGTTAGCCACAGTTTATACACTACGTACAACGAGCTGCTAACTAGAATGCCGATTAAGCTTGGCAGCTCGTTAGCACAGAGTTTATTCATAAGAAACTTTTTTCTGTCTGCCAACTTTTCATAAATCAACTCTGAAATTGCATGATACCCCTAAAATATGCAACCATTTTTTGTTTATAATCCCTAATTTTGACGTTTTTGTGTTTCCATCGATACTAACAATTTTTAAAATTGAAAAATAAATTAAAAAATAAACGAACAATATAATTTTTATTAAAATGGAAAAGCAACGCAAACGATCTGTAAATTGGGAACAGGATGAAAAGGTAGGTAAAAAATATTGGTAATGTAAAACAACAACACATAAAAGCTGTCTTTCACAAGTTGGCAAACGTTTGGCAGCTCGTTAACAAGAGTTTAGCCAGAGTTTGGCATGAGTGTTATGAATAAACTTAATGCTAACTTTATGCCAACTTTTTGTTATGAATAAGGCCGCAAGATTTTAAACTCTTAGAATTATATGACATACCATGAGTTTTTTGTACGGAGTTATAACTTTCTCTGCTCCGTTCATACATTGGGGACAAAGGCGGTCATTTCATGGATTCATAAAAAAACAAAGTTCAAGTACCGTAAAAATTAAAAGAACTCAAGTAATTTTAAAAAAGTAATTAATCTAACCATGTAGCATCAAGTTCAGGTATTTATTGGAATACTTTTTAATACCTAAAAGATTTTGTTGAAACATTCAGTTGGTTAAAAGACTTATCCACATAAAATTTCGTAGACTTCTGCACCATATAGGGAAAAAATTAACTACTTTATATAGGGGGTACCCGTGCTTCCTCCTATATCTAAAAAATTTAGTTTGTTTTAAGAATTACTCACTATAGGTCTTACTGAGTTTTTGCAGGAATAAGGCAAATGAGATAAAAGTAAAGCACGCAAAGTTTTAAGATTATAGATGTTATAGTCTTTTAGATCTATATATATTTATAAAAGAGTTACGTTACTGACTGACTCACTGATTCATCATTGCACAGCCCAAACGCAAAGAGCTAGAGAAATGAAATTTGGACAATGTATAGCTCCACTAAGTGGGGATTTTTGGAAATTCAAACTCCAAGAGGGTAAAAACGGTTAAAATCGGTAACCTTATAGCTGCTGAACTAAAAATAATACAGGTTAGATAGATAGGTAGGTAGGAAGGTAATGCTGGTCTAAGGTTACCCTCACACCCTCACCCGGAGACAATTACGGTCCATTGTGACTCCTTAATAGAGAGAAGAATAGAATAAGAATAGAAATAGTTAGAATAGAAGAGATAGAGAAGCAGACCAGTGCAGAGTCTCTGGCGGGAATTGAACCTGCAACCCCCAAACTAGCAGACCAGCACACTACTGACTAGTCCAAACGGGGCACCCCTAATACAGGTTTACTTAAAATCTACTCAATAAATAAGCTGACAGGTGTCTGGCCCTTAATTTTCCAATCCGTAAGAGGAAATAACGGGTACAAACTATATTTTTTGCACAGTCCAAACGCAAAGAGCTAGAGACATGAAATTAAGACAATGGGTTCCTCTTTCGGTTTATAGCTCCACTAATAAAGGGGTTTTTGTAAATTTAAATGGTAAAATCGGTAACTTTGTATCTGCTAAACTAAAAATAATACAGATTAGTTTGCAAAGTTTTTGTAATCTACTTAAAAAATAAGCTGATAAGTGCCCGGCCTTTTTTTAAATTTTCAACCATAAAGGAGAAAAACAAGTAAAAATTATAATTTTGTACTTTTTTAGTACCAAAACTTCCAAACACATACAACTAGGAAAAAAAATGTAAATTGTTATCGTTAATCCGCAAAAAAATATAAGTTGAATTTCGGCACTTTTTTCAAATTCGCACGTAAAAGGGGTAAAAATTTTCCTTTTTTGGTATTTCTTTTAAAAAAAAAATTGTCTAACTTTATTCAAAAAGACATATGTAATTGGACAATTATTATCGCCTAATAGAACAAAACAATAAGTTGAATTTTTTGAAACTTTTAGGGGGATAAAAAAGTACTAAAAGGGGAAAAGACGCGAAAATATGAATAATTCCCATTTAAAGGGCCAATTATAGAAAAATATAAATAAACAGAGATTTCACCAGACATAAAAAAATATGTAATTTAGTTAAAATCAAAACACATACATAACAGGGTAGAAGGCGGAAAATTTGAGAAAATAGTTCGGTACTATTTAAAAGATAATTATTTTTATGCAAAAAGGAATTTGTACAATGATATGGAAAACAAAAAAAAAGGTACTTTAATGTCATGGAATTTTATGTTAAAACATTTTATGTTAAAAAAGTGATCAAAATCTATGAAATGATCGGCAATATCTTTCATAAGTATGAAACGTTGGAGATCAATTCTGTGGTTTTCATGGGCAAAAAACAACGCGTTTTATAGCAAACTTTGGGCTAGATGTGAAACTTTTTCAACTTTTGTCATGTGAATGTAGGTCATAAAAATTTTTATTTCAAATTTTAATCAAGACCCCTATGAATACGCCAAATATACCCATGACAAAAGTGTAGCGACGCAGCTTAAGAACTCATATACATATAAATTGCTTGTGAAACAGATTCACACGATTTACGGCATGTGTACAACCATTTGTACACACGAATAAGATACAAAATATACCAACTACAACAAAAAACCCACACGTTTTTTGCCATTATGTACAATACCACCTGTTTTTGTTGTTTTTTTAGATAAAAAACAGAGTCATATGTCATACGGCTTTTTGCTTAGATATCAGCCGCTAATGGGTCAAAGTTTCTAATTGTCAATACCAAAATTTTCGAAAGTATTTCTAATAAATTAATACTATACATGAGCCCGTAAGATATATAGGAGCTATAAAAAGTTGATTTCAACGCTTACACGGACGGAAAGACGGACATAACTGTATAGAAATTTCTATGTATAGAATTGCAAAAGAAAACGTTCTGCAAAAAAAAACTTGTTCAATGTAAACGCAGACTTTCTATCGTACGGTCCACACCAGCCATCGATTTGTTCGAACGACGAACAATTTTTTGTGCACACATAAATTTGCCTGGTGTGGACCGCTGTTGTCGATGTTTTATCCTTGTTCAAACAGCGTTGTCAGAACATTTGTTCGAACAACGATGTCTGATATTAAAAGGAATTTTGAATATGAATGAAAGAGACGACACATAAAAATAGCAACAAAATACACTTTATACGTTTTCTTCATATTAAAGAACATGAAAAATTTTTTTGACAGTTTCTTTGCCGACGTTTGGTTCTAGTCTAAACAAATCGATGGCTCGTCTAGACGTTAAGTTATTAAACTGATTTTTAAACTTAAAATATACGATAACAAAGTATGCGGATAATATGCTAGTATTTAATATAGATTTTTTAATCAAATATTTATAAAACAATTTTTGTGTGAAAAAAGGTTTTAAACTTACGATAAACTTAAAACTTAAAAAACTTTTTGTCAAAATTGATTTAATTCGCCTTGATTTCATTTATTAATGCAGGGATAGGAAATGTGATTTTGGTTTCGGTATTAAACAGTTAACTTGAGTGTACTTTTTTGATAATAAATGTGCTTTATTTATGTATATTTGTTGCTTTTACGTCATTAATAACACTATGCTAGTTGAAAAAACAGACAAGCTGGGCACCTAGCGTTTTAACATAATTCGGGTACGCTGAATCCAGTGGTGCCCACGGTTTTTTAAGATTGGCTCTGGTTTTCGAGATATACCGTTATTTCGAAAATGGAGGAGGTTGCACAACATATGTTCGCGTAACTCAAAAACGCTTTAGCTTATGAAAAAACTTAAAAAACCGAAATTCCGCAATAAAATTTCATTTAAGATAAGTAAATATCCGCAGTCGTTTTAGAAACATATTTTTTTTTTTTTTTTAATTAATTTTTTTAACAAAATTTCAAAATTTTTGTTTTTTAAAAATTCATAAAAAATTAAAATGCAGCTAGGCTTCTAGTTTTTTGCAGACGTATAAAAAACGAAGCTGCAAACAAAACAAGCCATAAATGTTTAAAATATGTTAGCAACTTTTTATTTTATTCACAAAAGTCGACAAATTTTTATTAATTTAAGAATTTCATTAAACGCAACCCCCCTTAGGGATTGTGATAAAGGGAAAGTATAATTTGAGAAAATGTTAAGAACAAAAAACATTGGAGGTCGGTCATACATTTTATCCCCCTAGGAATGAATCCTAGGCCTTAGAAACAAATGATGGGAATGAAAAATAAAGTTGCGCTGGGCATACATTTGGCCCGTGTAGGGGTACCTCAGGCACTGCAGGTGCAAAATTTAAGGCTAGGGTTCTACGCGAATAAAAAACAAAGTTCCAAACAAAAGAAGCTATTAGTGATTAAAGTCTGTCTACAACTTTGCATTTTTTCAGAAAAGATGAAATTTTTTAAATTTTTTAATAACCAAACTTTTAAAACATTTATTTTTGTTAAGTAGTTAAAGTTAAAGTTTTTAATAATTTTTAAAAAAAAAATTTTATTTTTCGAGCTCGAGGTCCGTTAAAAACATTAAAATAAATAACATTATTTCTATGCAATCTGCTTTCCTCACGTAAAGCCCAATCCCGTTTATTTTACTGGCCGCCATCGAAACGCATATTCCATAAGCACATGAAGCACATATTTTTAGTATAGCTGTTTTGTTTGGAGCTTTTTTTAATTTTTTATGAATTTTTAAAAAACAAAAATTTTGAAATTTTGTTAAAAAAATTATGTTTCTAAAACGACTGCGGATATTAGAAAAAAGTTTTATTTATCTTATCCTCCATTTTCGAAATAACGGTATATCTCAAAAACCAGAGCCAATCTTAAAAAACTGCGGACACCACTAGATTCAGCGTACCCGAATTATGTTAAAACGCCAGGTGCCCAGCTTGTCACGAAAAAAAAGTGTTAATTTCATGCACATTGTAATGTGTTTAAAAAATTTATATCCTTTTTTTAATCAAATTTTATTATATTTAATTTGTAAAAACATACATACCTTATGGATATGCCTTGGAGTGCCTGTACTTAAAATTAAACGCAGCCTACAGTATTTAATATTTTTTAATATTATTTTCAAATAAGCAAAGCTTTTTTTAATTTCCTTATATTGACTAAAAATTTAAATATAAATATTTTTAAATATGTTTTTATAACCCTTGGGACTCATTTCAATTTCACGCACTTTCATTTAAAGTGAAAACAAACAAACATAAAAATAAAATACAATTTCAATTTAAATTTTAATTGAAACCCGTGACTCAATAAAAATGTTTGTGCAAAATTGCAAACAAGACCTAGGGGGAGCTCTAATTATTTTTGAAAAACAAAAAACACTCACACACACACACATTAAAATGAATAAACAGGGAGTGTTAATAATTGTCCGAAATACAAAATTAAACAAACAAATGTTTTTATAGAGCATATGGACATAAATACAGCGCCAACATACAACAGCCAGTGTTTAGATACATTTGAAAGATACACAGTCGAAGTGTGAATGAATGAATGACTGTCTAAACGAATGATCAATGCACTTCAATTAAAAAATAAAATAAATAAATTCTGCACAGTCACATTCAAGCAAATATTTTATTGATTTGTATTTCAACAAAATGCAACAGATTTTTCTCTTTTGTTTCGTTTCTTATCTTGAAGAAAAAGAGAATTTTGCTGTAATTGAAAATTACCAACTAATTGTGTTAATTTTACGAACAGATGATAGTAATTTGTCAATATTAGTCCTCAACTTTCGTATCGAAGGGATCTTTATTTACATGATGGGTAGTAAATTTAATGGTCTTACTAGTTTATAAAATTTCATTAATCCCAAAAAAAAAACCTTTAACAAGCATAAACAAAACTTTCAAAAAGAAACCAACACAACTTTCATCAAGTGTCATTGCCAAAAATAAGGGTGGCAAATTTTTAGCAAAAACAAAAGAAAGAAAAAACACATATTTGCTGTTAATATTTGCCAAGAAATTAGTGTTGATGTGTTAAGAACATCATAAACCTACTCCTCCTTTCAATACTATTTTGATCTTTCATTGATGACACCCACCATCAATTCATTCCATTCAATGTTTGTGTCTGTCCATCATACACATGTTTCTTAATTTAGACCAGCTAAAGCTAATAAACCTCTTACTCTTTAAGAGCTGCTACAGTAAAACTTACACACATGAAAATTTCCTCCCCCTTTTCTTGCAAATTTTGTTTATAGTCGTATTTTGGCAGGGGTTGTGTACTTCATAAACAATTTTAAGGTCTAAATATTGGTTGTTTTTTTCCATGTAGTTCAAATACACACACAATCACAATGAGACATTTTTTCACTCGCATATATTTATTTTGCACCAAACAATAACAACAAAAAATCACCCCCTCATATTTTTTTTTTTGTTTGAAGTGATGGCTTGATCCATAAAAGTAAATTTTTATTCATTTATAATTCAATGGCTTAATCAAAATATTGGCGGAATTAGTGTCGCAGCAAAAAAAAATAAAATAAAAGAGAAATAGCAGAGTGAAACCGCAACAAAAGATTTGTTTATGGCTGATTAAAATAGTTTTGCTACAGATGGAGAAAAGTACAGAATTTTAACCTAAAAACACTCTGATTTTGTAGGGTTAAAAAATTTAAATTTAAGAGGGTGATATCGCAGCATTGTCAAATGAAGTTCTAACACATATTTAGGAAACTATAATAACTCTAGTATTTACACTTGTCATTGACTTATTTGAGGCAAAAATTGTTACAATAGAAAGAATAACTCATTTAGTATTTAAAGTTCGCACATGTAATAACAACTGTAGAGCCTATAATATTGAGCAGGTGAAAGGATAAAAGAATTATAACATTGATTTACAAATTGCGGTCAACTTTTTGTTGCTGTAAAACTGACAGCCGTTTCCTAGATTATTTGGGATGCTAAACTCAAAATCTTACTCGGTTTTCGAGACAAACTGATTACAGATTTGAATTCAGCGCACCCAAATTAACTAGAATCAGTTGATAAATTCAAAGAAACAAAAATCTTTTTTTAATTTTGTCGGGCTGTGTTATTTTTATAAAAAAATATTTTAAAATTTTTGTTTTTGAAACATTCGCAAACAAAAAAATTAAATGAAAATAAAACGAAATTTTTGGCCTACTGGTGTACAGTTATCTATCTATATATATAAAAGTGAAACTCTGTGTGTGTGTGTGTGTGTGTGTGTTAGCTATAGACTCTGAAACTGTAAAGCCGATCGGGCTCAAACTTTGGTAAGTTGTTGTACACATACCGGGGAGTGTTTATGGATGAAAAAAGTGGGCGGGGCCACGCCCATAAAAAATTACTTATCAGTTTTAGCTACTTGCACTTGACCGATTTTTCTGAAACTTTGCAGACATATCGAGCTCTGATGACTAAATAATTTCGTGATAAAAAAAGTGGGCGGGGCCACGCCCATAAACAATTTTTAATTTTGAGGTACTTGCAATGGACGGATTTTACTGAAACTTTGCACACATATTGGGCTGTTATGACTTTATAATTTCGTGATTAGAAAAGTGGGCAGGGCCACGCCCATAAAAAAAAGGTTGTAAGTTTGAGGTACTTGCACTGGACCGAATTTTCTAAAACTTTGCACACACACTAAGCTGTCATGACTTTATAATTTCGTGATTGAAAAAAAGGGCGGGGCCACGCCCATAAAAAATTAGTTATCAGATTTAGCTACTTGCACTGGACCAAATTTTCTGAAACTTTGCAAACATACTGAGCTGTCATGACTTTACACTTTCGTCATTAGAAAAGTGGGCAGTGTCACGCCCATTAAAAAAAAGGTATCATTTTGAGGTACTTTCACTGGACCGATTTTTTTGAAACTTTGCACACATATTGAGTTGTCATGACTATACAGTTTCGTACTTAGAAAAGTGGGCAGTGCCACGCCCATTAAAAAAAGGTATCATTTTGAGGTACTTACACTGGACCGATTATTCTGAAACTTTGCACACTTATTGAGCTGTCATGACTATACAGTTTCTTAATTAGAAAAGTGGGCAGTGCCACCCTCATAAAGAAAAAGTTATAGTTTTTAGCCTTGCACTTGATATTCGATTAAAATTTAGAATGCGATTAAAATTCATGAAGGGGCGTAGCAACGCGCGCCGGGATTGGCTAGTATATAATATAGTTAAATAAAGAGTGTACAAATTTAAAGTATCATTTTCATTTTAAAATCGCTACAGGGAGATGATCCAAAGCTTTTTGTGGCAGAAAATTTAAGGTTTAGACGTAAAGAATGTGCGATAAGGCACCTTTAGTCTCTTTTTGAGGGTTTTTTTGAAATCGCAAGTGTACAGCAATAATCCCACAACACTTTAAGAGCTTAAAAACAACAATATTGAGCAGTTCAAGAGCTTATAAAAATATTATCAAGCAGATATTATTTACCATTGACAACAGTTTATTGAAAAACGTGAATAAAATTTTCGGTAAAATTGGTCACCTGACCGATACAATTTTTTTTATTTTTAACCGGAACCTATTTGTAATAAACTGTGATCAAAATGATATCTCACATTTGGACACTCTTTACAAAACTAAAATTTCTCCATTAAATTACACGCAAAGTTTAGTGACTGTGCTTTAACTAACTTTAAGGACATGTCTGAAACTCGAAGTGCAGTTTCAGGTTCACCATTCCAAATAACCTAACAAACAGCTTTGATATTAAGGACAACAAAAACTGTATACACCAGTGTAAATATATTGACTACATTGAAGCAAATTATGCTTCAAGCTGCTTTAAAAATCTTAAATTTTTTGAGTATTTTCCAAGCTAAGGCACATTAACAAAGTAGTCTCATCCCTACAGCTGATCGAGAAGCGTTATATCGAAAATTTGTTGGATTCGTCATGATTTCAATTATTTATGCAGGGATGGAAAATGGCATTTTCGTTTTTTTTTTTATAACAAATGTACTAAATTTATTTATATTTGTTAAAGGTATCTTTATCATTGGTATTATAAATATTAAATTGTATTAAACTAACTTTTTTTAACAACCTTTTCTGATTAGAAATTCGCTTTGATATAAAAAACTTCTAAAAAGTTGCTTTGTTGTAGTAGTTTTCTTTTTTATTTCACTTTGAAAATGAATTTTGATGTCAGACATCGTTGTGCGAACAAACGTTCTGACAACACTGTTTGAACACGAAGAAAATACCGACAAGATTGGTCTACACGAGACAAGTTCACAAATATTTTTTCGTTGTCAAAACAAATCGATATTTAATTAAGACTTATAGTATAGTTAGTTAAGGTAAACCATAATCTACTTAAGAAACCTTTTCGTTAAGATTTAAATTACAATACACGAATGCGTTTAAAATTTCACTCGTCACACAACCATGTTTCCTATCATTTTGCTACGAAGATTGGAAAATGATTTCAAGAATTATAATCATGTACATAAAACGTTTTAACTTATCAGTAAATCATAACGGTGGGTTCAGCCAGCTTATGTATATTATAGTTCGATCCTTGTGCTTTTGAAAAAACATTATGTCAAGCAATTAATACCAAACTTCTCCTGTAAAATTTTATTGCTCTCAAGTATAGTTTCCCTGAATGTTTAAAATTTGTTTAATAGGTTTCACATTTTTTAATCATTTTCTTTTCTTCGCATTTAAAGTAGACACTTTACTTTTTATTTCAATACACTTTAAGTACTTTAAATTTAATGAGGTGACGACAACAACAAAATAATTCTTCCATACGTTCATACATATCTAACGACAAACTTTCTTTTACAGCTTTTTTTTTTGTTTTGGTCTCCATGAAAACGGAAAACATAAAATTTGACATGCAATTCGACTTTGTGCATAAATAAATGCAATTTTCATAGAACAAAGATAACAACAATTTCACACATCTATAAATTTAAAAAAAAAAAAGTTATTAAAATGAAAACATTAACTCATTTTCATGGTAAATGCGGGTGTAACTTAAATTTTTTTATTTTTTTTTCTTTAAGCAAAATGACCCACTTTTTACAGGTTTTTAGGTAAAATACGTTTGTGTGTACGTAAGTATAATACATATTCTAAGAATTGCTATTGACTTGTCAAAATTGTTTTAAACAAAACAACAACACTAACAAAAACTTTCTTAAAGATATTGGTAAATAATATTGTCACTACAATAAGAAAATAACTAAATAAATAAAAAGAGGTTTTTCACAATTTTTGCATTCATTCGTCTTAGCAGAGGCATAACTAAAGTACTACAGACCAGACCGGAGAACACAATTCTGTAAACAAACGAAAAAAAACAACAATTTGTGTCAGACATTATGTTATCTTTGTTCACATGTCTATTGACTTTCTGTTAAATGGCATGTGATGTCTGTTTGACAGTTTCGTCCATACATTCAAACATTATGACTGATGGCTGTTTGGTTGTTTGTTTCGCTATTAAGGAGATTTAAAAAAGATTTACCCTTTGGTACAAATTTCCTATGACTAGTTTTAAGTTTTCTTGGCTTTTCTTGATTTATACGTATTTTCTATTTGATTTTAATCAAATATAACTACAACTGTGTGAGAAATTTTTTTACCTTTAAAACTTAAACGGATGTAAATGGTGTGTTTAGAACTAGAGAAATATTTATAATTAAAAAACGGAAAAAAAACACACGGAAAAAATCATTATTGTACAGATAAATTTATATGACAAATATTTAGTGATAATTTAGCGAATGTGGACACTACGGCGTACTCAGCTAAAGTGCATTCTTGTAGTTCAATTTTTAATAAATGTTTAGGCATTTTAAGTCACACTTCAATAAGGGTCGGTTCTTTTAAATCGTTCAAAGTTGCCATCTAAAAATGACGAAATTATTAATTCCTTAAAAAATAGTTCATTTCCAATAAATCCCATAATCTAAGTGCACAATTTACTACAACATTGAAAGAAAAAAAAATGCGTTTGCTTAACATTTCTTTTAGTAAGTCGAGTGTTTAACGTGGTGTATGGCCTTTTCAGTTTACTTCCTATCCAATTGGGCACCCAAATATTTGGTAATCATGGTGCTATACATCTCGCCTCTTTTGGTAATGTTTTTGCCTACATAATTAAAAAAAGTGTACCTAAGGCACACTAAACAGCAATATTTTGTAAATGCCAAATATCTTTAGAATTTTTCTTACTCCAAAAAAAGCCACCTTACATATATGTCCACAGATAAAAAAATTTGCCTGAACACTGAACGGATTATTGTAAATATCGCTCGTTGTTTTCTTGTACTTATTTTTAAATAAACTTTCGTGTTAGATTTTTTAAGTTTATCCACTTTTTTCGCGAATACCTGCTTTAAAGATTTTATAGTTGCTTTCGTTAAATTTTTGGACGAGGTGATTTACTTTCGCTTAGAATTAAACATGCTCTGCAATACCTTTCCGGTGTTCTTTAATTATTTTTTTACGATAGTCTTAAATCTTTCCACAGTCCGAAGTTCTGAGAGAGTTGGGTGGGTTGACATAATTATTTGAATGCCACTTAATGACTTATTCTCATAGTGACATGATGCCAAGCGGGCCGGAAATATTAAGGCACCCTGTGCTGTTGTAGACACTCCGCAATATACAATATATTTCAGTGTTTATCGTGTCTGATGTCATAAATGATTGGCTTCTTTTGCCACACTTGCAAATGGCTTGCCACACAACAAACTTCTTGGGAAATTTTATATGTTTTTTCCTTAGCCGGTATGTTTTTGAAGAATACCTCGTCCATCAGCCACCTTGAAAGCTTAACCCTGAACTTGTGAAAGGTTTGCCAGTACAAAAGTTTCAACATCCATCACATAATAGTTGGTTTTTTTTACAAAGTTTTACCTAATTTTTTTTGCTCGTTCTTTTGCTTCTAAGTTCTTTTTCCGCATTGCAATCTGGAACTTTCTGAACTTTAACGACTTTAACCCAGCCTTAGCTTTGGCTTTGCTCTGTTTGACAATTTATCTTCCTGATCCAGGTTTACTTTTAATGTTCCAGCCTTCCTTAGGTCTTTTCCTATTGCCTTTTTGAAGTCCATATTGGATTTCTGTAAGAACTTTTTTCACTGTCGATTTTAACCGACATAACAGTCGAAAGTGAATGATCTAGAGAGGATAATATCTGATATATTTTTAAAATAAGAATAAGCTTCAGGTGGAATAGAGTATATAAGTTTTTATCCGACACACTCTTTAATTCATAATTCATTAAAGTTGTGTCGGTTGTTATTGTTTACATGTTGTTGGTAAAATATAAAAAAAACAGTGATGCCAATATAAATTTAATGTGCTTTGTTATGTATTTAATTTAATGCTTTTAATTCAGTGTTAATACCAGTTTTTAAAATAAGAAAAATTTAAATCGAGTAAAACTAAATTAAATCAATTGTGAACATTTCAAAGTTATAACTCTAACCTAAAGCAATTACTAATATGTTTTGAGTTTAAGCTTTACCTCATGTACACTAGAATAGTTGTAAGGGAGCCTCTTAAGCCCTTTAAAAATATAATTTATTAAACATAACGAAATTAGTTTAAAATTTATTTAATAATAAACAATAAGCTGCATTTTAAATTTAGTTCTTTTTACAGTTTGTTTTTAAGATTCGAGAAATATGTATATATAATGCACTACACTTACTCTTTTACCCTTTTTCAAAAAATTTCACATCATTTTACACATGCCTCGTACTTAGTATTTAAAACTTTTACATTTTAGACTGAACTATGATGAATAAATTAGTAATATTACTTTCACGAATTTATATTTTTTATAAACTACACAAATAACAACAAGTCTATTCTTTAAAAAAATTATTAATAAACATTATCTCATCCTTTAAAGAGCTCTCAATATACAATCAATTTACCAGTTTTGAAGTGCTTAAATAAAAGCAAATTTTATCTGAGCATTTTTTTTTTTAAACTTTTTAAGAGTTTAAAATATTATTATAAGTATGGTGATTAATAAATTATTTTTTTTACATAAATTAAAACTTAAATATCAATGACATTTTTATCAAGATGTTGACAGCCGCAAAAACATCTTCAAAAGAAAATCTCCGAAAAATAACACTTTGACTTAAAATTATTTATTGATGAGAGGATTTGTAGAATTTTAAATTTCATTAATTGAAGATTTATTGTTGTATAACTTTAATCATTTATAAATTTTAATTAATAATGATAAATATTTTTAATATTGTTTTATGTTTTAAAATAGTTGTTTTTAGACTTTTGAAAATTATATTTTTTAACCATTTTATTAACATTAGTGGCCAACAAATAAATTTTATTGTATTTTTATGTAAACAAAATTTAATGACTTAACTCATATTATAAGATTTCTTTAAACAGCTTATTGTTATGAAAACTGGTCCTTCAAACCAGGAAAAATAGTTTTCAAGCAGTATATATTACTCGTTTGTAATGTGAAAGCTAGTCCTTCGAACTGGTTCGAACATGTTATAATAAAATTATTCTTTCGAATAAAGAAAATTATTTGAAGAGACTTTTTATTAACTTATATTATATATGTAAATGTTTCTAGCAAAAAAATTTTGCACTAGTTCAATGTGAATAACATTTTTCATAACTTCTAATTCATAAGTGCAAGAGAAGGCATGAAAAATGGCAACCCCAAATCCAAAATAGTATCCCTTTAATGATGTGCTTAAGTAAAAAAATTTAAACATATCATGTAAACAAACATTATTTACTCAGGAAAGATGGGTTTCTTTTCAGCTACTACGCATGCATGCGTTCTATGCACTTATTAGAATGAAGTGGATTTTATTAATATATTTCAACACATGCTCGCCAATGACACGTTAATGTAAAAATCATGCATAGTTTACCTAAATTGAACCACTTCATTATGGGTTTAACTTATGCTTTCATTATTTATTTTACATGTGTTTTTTTTTTTGCTGGGTTTATGTTGTCCTATTTCCGATGCTTCAGATCAGTTTTTTTACACAAATTTTTTCATGAAAAATAAAATAAAAATATAAAAAATTAAATAAAATAATTTGTATAAAAAAAATCTGATCTCAAGCTTGGAAAATAGAACAACATATTGATTTTTCATTAACATTTCTAATAGAAAAACATTTTCGCCATTTTGTTTAGTACACAAAAATGGTCCTTCGAAACGAGCAAGCATTTCAAAAATAATCAATAAATAAATAAATTTAAAATGTAATTTAATTTATTAATAAATAAATTAATTTATTTATTTTAAAAAAATAAATTTATTTATAAAACGTTACCAAAGATGGCAGTTAACTAGTTTAAATATACTAGTGCTGTGATATAAAAAGAAAGGACAATTCATTGGATTTGGGTAATAGCTTTCAAGCATTTCGTACATATAAAAAATAATTTTTTTTATGTCACATATGCATGTACATTTATTTTCCTTGTGGTATGAAAACAAGTAAGAGTGCTTAATTCGGCCGTGCCGAATCTGATAATACCCTTCACCATCATGTGCATAGATATAATCCCACATCGTAGCTTAACCTACATTTCATGCTATACGACATTGTTTTTTTTTTTTTTAATTTTTACGTAGTTATCTGTATTCTACGAGTCAAGCCCATTCATTTGATACCAATATTGTGGGGGTTGAAGGAGTTACATTTTAAAATACCAGATGTGGCTCATATATAAGATGATATCAATATTGACTCTCTAGAAGTTGAAAAAAATTTTTTTTCTCTTGTAAATTTTTGGAATACATATTTTTCAAAAAAAAAAAAAGTTCCCTATAACTTTACCGATTTGAGCCCGAATTATTCAAAATTGTTCACGAATATCTCTAGAGACATATTATATCCACAAATAGTGACAAAGGTGCCTATAAATTATTCTATGGCTGAAAATGTTTAATTTTGTTAGTAAAAATATGGGAAAAAACAGAGGCTGTCGTGTTTATTTGCTCAGTTATAGGGCAATTCCCGGATATTTCCAAAATATTGAAACCATGCACATGTCTGAGAAACATGTGGCTGCTTCAAAAGTTGATTTCAACCAACACACGGACAGAAGGACAGACGGACTTGGCCCTATCGACTCCTCTATTTATAAGCTTTCAGAAAAAATATACTTTATAGGGTCGGAAATGAAAATTGTAGAAATTACAAACAAATATATACCCTTGTGCACCACAGGTTAAGGGTTTAAAAAGAGAAGTTCACTCAATGATGCCAAAATGATCCCCCTCTAATGACTATTACTTATCTTTAACTCTCCCTAAACTGTAAATATACGACACTAGTTTTACGTCAATACGCCTGCGTCTATAAGAGTCAAACCTAAACAAGAGCGTTGTGCGTCAAGCGTTGGAGTTTTACATGTGTTTCTGTTACAATAACAAAATTTGTTTAGGTCAAGACGAATTTACATCAGGTGAAGTTATTAAAGCAGCTGTTTATCAGCTGAGCACTCTTTTTAATATTGAAATGTCAAATTTTGTTTGTGTTTTTATGTGTGTTTCTACTTTTTTATTGTTTACATTTGTGGGCGCCATTAGTTGAAAAATTTTTAAAATTGTGAAAAAAATTGTGCAAATTCTCTTAAAAATTTTAAAAAAAGATATAAAAAAATTGTGAATTGTGAAAAATTTAATAAAACGTTAAAAAATAATATTAAATAAAACAGACTATTTTTATTTGTGAATAATGCGTGTGTATGTTTTTTATTTTTGATTTCGTAAACAAATTTTCGACAGCTCAAGTTAGTTTACACTAACAAAATACAAGTTGTACTTTTTCACTTTGTAGTTGTTTTAGCGACGAGTTCACCTTATTGAATTCGCCTTGGGTTGGGCTAAAACTTCTGTACAAGAGAAGTCTCTACATTTAAAATCTAATTCAAGTCATAATAAAATTTAATTTTTATCAGACATATTTCAAATTAAATAAATTTTTTTATAAAAAAAAAATATTTTAGGTTTATCAAAGTCTTATTTGACAGTTTTTGTACAGAAATTTCTTAAATAAGCCTTCAATATGAATATGGCAGTTTACCTTTATAATTGCAAGACATCATACTGTTTTTGCTGCGCTAATTCTTTAAATTATATTAAATTATCAAAGTTTTAATGAAAAGTAAATTTAAAGAAATATTTAGTTATTCTAATGTTAATAGAACATAAAAGTTAATATCATTTGTTTGCCACTACTCTACATTATTAAAAAGATCATAAAACGACCATTGCGATCATGACAAATTTTTTTTTTTCGTAGTTAAAGAGGTACAAACTATTTTTTTTATGTTTCAAAAGATTCTTGTTTAAACATTTTTTTTTATTTTTGGCATTTCTTTGAACAACTAACTTTAAATTTAGGTTTATGCAAAATTTCCTGGCGTAGGCTATAATTATTGTTTTATTTTATCATAAAAACTTACAAGATTTTAAACTTCGTAGAATTTGATAACCTTTAAAGTAATTAAAAGAATAAATACGTAAAAAATTTGCATATTTTTAACAAAAAGAAAAAAAAAACACAACTATTTACCCAAAAATAATTGTTAACATCTTTTTTAATAAATTGTAGCTCAAGGTCATAATTATGAGCCAGCACAGTCTATATATTTATTTTATTATTTTTTTTTTTTTTCAAGAGCTTACATGTTAAAAAATTACGCTTGAGCTAAAAAAAAGACAGCTTTTAGCCATAAACTTGAAAATTTTTTGAAAATTTTTTTCTTTTTTTTATCATGATCAGTGGTCTTAGACAAACAAAATATTTTTTTTTTTAAAATAAATTTTTGTTAAATCAACACTAAAACTAGTAGTTGTGATCTTAGATAATTTTTTGAGGAAATTGCCAGCAGCTTTAAAAGAATTAAAGCTGATTTTATTCTGTTTATTTTTGCTCTATTGTGTGTTTAGGGCTTTAAAGCCGTACACTGGCCATAATAATAATGTTAACTTTTAAGTTTAAGTTTGTGTTTTTTCTTTCGATTGATAGTCTTATGCTAAAGCCCTGTTGTTAAAGGGGCGTCTTAAAAAAATTTTGTTTTTTTATTATTTCATCAATCAAAATCGTTTGTACTACAAGCATACAATTTATATTTTTGTTTTTTTTTTTTTTTAAGATTTTATTTAATTTTTTTAAAACTTATAATTTGCGAAAAAAAATTTTGTTGCACGAAATAGACAGGTGCTAAAAGAGGTTTGTGTAATTTTTGTTTTATTTAAAAGACACACCTAAACCACTTTTTCTAGAGATGCGAAAACAAAAAATTTACAAAAAAAGTGTAAAGTTTAGTGAACTTTTATTTAAATAATGCTAGTTTGGCTAAAGAGATAAACTTTCTTTAAAATATCTAAAGAAAACATTTTCCATATTTGAAAACTTGATCCCAAAACTTAAGATTATAGTAAACCCCGTTACTAGAAGTTTTTAAAAGGTCAAGAACCATTAAAAAAGAGAGACTGTGAAAATGGTCCTTAATTTCTACTATTACCCAGAGAAAACGGTATCGGTTGTTAGTACCGCAATTGTTGCCAATCGCATAGATATGTTGTGATAGTAGAATTTGACGTTTATATCTACAAGATTATGTTTCGGAATATGAATATGTAGTCAGCACTAAGAAGTTATGATTCTTGTAATAGAAATTTTATAATCACTAATGAAAAGTTTGATTGCAGGAACTAAACCATTCGATTGGCAATGCTTAAAAACTGCTTTTTGAGTCAATTGCTCAAAAACTAACCCATGTTTTTAATACCTTCTTTTTGTGAAGTTTATATCAAGCAAAAAATTGCCCAAAGTTTTTTACAACTTTTTTTATATTTCATCATTAACATAACATTTTATCCCAGGGTGTTAGATCATTTCAGTTAAGTCCGATTTAATAGTCTAAGCTTCAAAATTGTAATTAATGGCCACATTTATGTCTAATTTACATTATAAATTATGGTTTATGCATTATAATTATAATACGTGTTATATAATTAAATCTTAATAATGTTTTAATGAGTTAAAAACTAATTCCAAAACATCTGTATTCTATCGAATTTTCTATTATTTATTTACTTAATAATAGTTATTGTAAAAAGCTTGTCATACCAACTTCGTAGTTTAATAAAGTAATTAAGATATAGTATATAGAAACTCTCTTAACAATAGTAGTCTTACCATCATTAGTCTTTGATATTTCTAAAGCTGTAGTTCCCAACTGGGAGAGCGCAGACCCAGAGAGGGACAGTTCCAAAGAATTTAAAAAAAAATCTCTTAAAAAGGTTTCAATAATTTTTTAAAAAGCTTTGGATACATAAAACACCACACAATTCTTATATCATTCCAATAGTCATTTATAATCTGTTTGACAAAAGCACGTCAGAGCTTTATGTTCGGCCGTGGCAAATTTTTTATACCCACCCTCAAATTTTGGAAAAATTGTCAAATGCGAAATGGGCGTTCATTTTCCATATCACAATATTATAAGCCAAAAGAATATATTCGACAGATTACAGAATCGTACATCCAATCCTGTCGGTTTAATGACATTTTAAATTTTAAATAGACAAAAAAGACACTGTTTGGGGTATATTTTCATGTATTTTGAACGATATTTCCCTTCGCAATATATGAATTTGAACAGATTTTGGGAAACACATATTTTACTCAAGAAATAAGTATATATACATGTGAAGCTTTATCACTCTACGTCATTGCGTTAACCAACAATCGCATTTTATTTGATGTCAGAACGACATTTTTTATGAGCTACTCTTGCATTACAAGCTACAACTCTCCTAAAAGATTTAACCAATTTTAAATATTTCTTATGCACTAAAAAAATTTTGTCCAATTTTCATTCCCCCACTTTTTCTGTTTTAGCTCTATCGTACTTTCTACAGACAGACAGACGGGCATAGCTAGATCGTCTCAAAATAAGCCCAAGACCAAAAAGAATATATTTTTTGGGTCCTTAAATAAATATTTCAATGTGTTATAAACATAATTACCCCCGCAACATTTTTTGGCGTTAGATTTTGTTAAAGAGCTTTTTTACATTAGGCAATTTACTTGTGCAAGTCTAATGCTCAATTCATGCATCTTTTTTTGGCAAGTTTTTCATATTTGTGTACAATATTGCTTGTATTCGATATGTTTTTTTTATATAAATTCTAAGTTTATTTCTTGTATACATATGAAGAAGATATTGAAACATAATTCAAAGAAAATCAATAAAAACTTTGAGAGTTTCTGTTTTAAAGATCTTCAATACTTGCTCATAATCCATCAGTATCGGTTTAATAGCTTTTCTTATTTAGTATGTAATAAAAAATTTATGTTTTACACAAAAAAAAAAATTTAACACCATTAATTATCTGACAAGAAATTAAACAAACTAATGAACAAATTTGTTTGGAAGTTTAATATGAAAAATTTTTGTAAAGCGACACTAGAATACTTTTTATGACCCTTAGTTTTGTTGTGTAGGAATCCAAATAAATAAATTAATACTTTATAATCAATATAAATTATAGAAAGATGGTAAAAAATAATTGTTTTTAAGGTTCTCTGTTTGGTTACACAATTTGTTTATTTTTGAATTTTTTTTTTGAATAATTTTGTACCTACATACATATTTTTTAAGGCAAAATAATATACAAATATTAGATTAAATATTATTCACATAAAATCCGGTGCGGTCGTAGTTAGCTGACTATTTTTTAAACTTTTTTAAAAAATATTTCTATGCATGGTGAGCAGTGGAGAATGACAACAGCAAAAGTAAGAAATATAAATTTGACTAAATATAAAGAAACCCTTTACTAGATATGCGATAACCAGCAAATATATATACCAACCAAATAGATTCATTACTAAAAAAAGCGCTGTATGAATCGCTTATTTTGCGATTCCAAAAACACTTGGAGATTGTATATTTTTATATTTTACACAGATAATGCCTGACTTCGTAGTTCTCTATTTTGCTATTATTTCATCCCTATCAGAAACAGCTTAGTCATGCTTTCTCACCGCAATAAAATAAATTTCAACATTCCCTTGTATGCAATATGATAATTAAAGTACAATTTTTGTTAGGTATACATATATAAAAGAGCTGCAGAAGCACAAGAAAAATTGATTACAAGCAATCTTATTAAATTTAAAATAGTGTGCGTATATTACTCTCTCTTTAATTTTAAAGTACATAAAGGGTGTTTTTTTAAGCCCGATAGAACTTGAAATTGTAAAAAATAACACAAAAAATTAAATAGTAATCAAAATTTTTTTTTTTATTCGAAAGATCAATACGTGACATTAACATTTGAAAATGATTTCGGGCATATGGGCACCGCGGCTGTTCTTGACGAAGCGCATTCTAAACGTCCAATTTTGGGCCACTTTTTCGAGCACTGCTGGCCGTATGTCACGAATAACACGAACAATGCTGGCCTCCAAGGCGTCAATTGTTGCTGGTTTATCTGCATAAACCAGTGACTTCACGTAGCCCCACAGGAAATAATCGAGAGGTGTCAAATCGCACGACCTTGGAGGCCAATTGACAGGTCCATTTCTCGAAATCAACTTATCGCCAAATTTTGATTTCAATAAGTCGATGGTTGCGTTCGCCGTATGGCACGTAGCGCCATCCTGTTGAAACCACATCTCCTCCGGATCAATGTCATCCATATTTTCAAACAAAAAATCATTGATCATGGTGCGGTAACGATCTCCATTGACCGTAACGCGAGCTCCGGCCTCATTTTTGAAGAAATAAGGTCCGATGATGCCACCAGCGTGAAAACCGCACCAAACGGTGCATTTTTCTGGATGTAATGGAGTCTGTAGGGTCTCTTGTGGATTGGTCTCGCTCCATATGCGGCAATTTTGCTTATTAACAAACCCGTTAAGCCAAAAATGCGCCTCATCGCTGAACACAATTTTGCGATAAAATTGGACGTCCAGAATGCGCTTCGTCAAGAACAGCCGCGGTGCCCATATGCCCGAAATCATTTTCAAATGTTAATGTCACGTATTGATCTTTCGAATAAAAAAAAATTTTGATTACAATTTAATTTTTTGTGTTATTTTTTACAATTTCAAGTTCTATCGGGCTTAAAAAAACACCCTTTACATGTAAAAATATTTGATTTGCTTTAGGATAAAAGTATTGAAGAATAGGACAAAACTAAAATATGAAAACATTGGAACAAAATAAAGCTAGATCATAACAAACCTGAAAAAGAACATTAAAACCTAAATAGAACATTCAAAGCATGTTTGAGTGTTTTAAAGTAGAACCTAGCTTTTATAGTTCTGTAAAATGATGAATTCAAATGTATTAAAAAAATCGCTTGAAAGAAAGTGTTTTCTCTTAAAACCGCCCTAATAGATATATTTTTTCGTTTTTTGTATCTTTTCGTTTGTTTGTATGTGTTCTATTGTGCTTGATGTTTCGGCTTTGATTAACTGTTTCTTCATTTCACCTACGCTCTTTGTTTTTCTACTATGTTTGAAAACACTAACAATGGTATTGAGAAAAACTTTTTGAGTGAAGTTTAATTTATTTTAGTAAGAGTAATGTTTTGCTATTTTTGAAATATAGTTTTCGAAAGTAGAGTGAAGTAGAACACATCACTTGTAGAACATTAACACAGCTTTTTAATATATATACTATAATAAATAAAATAACTTAAAATGAATTGGTAAAACAAAAAGTTAAGAGAGTGCTACGTGCAATAAAGAGAAATTTGGGTCTTTCTGAAAACAAGCATATCAACAAAAAATTAATGCTGCTTTATGACAAACATAAGCTGATCTTTAATTATACATGTTAAGTATGTAAAATTTGACCTTAAACAAAACTCTCTGAATAATGCATCAAGACAAGTATATAAAAATTTAGTAAAAGGCTCCACAAGCCTTTGTTATTTTAAAAGACTTAACAATTGATATGTACTTGCTTTGATTAATTAAACAATATTATATAGATATTCCCATCAATCCTATATTTGGGGATTCCTTAATTGTTCCCTGCATCCCATTCTGAATTTGGAGCTGCCATTTAAGTGAAGAATCTGGTCATTAGGGCCAGTCGGTACCCTAAACAGCTGTTTGTTTGTTTGTTTGCTTATCTTTTTGTGGATAAGAAATTAGACCGGTGATGTTAACATTTCTAATATACACACATACATAAATTAGTCTAAAAAATTACTTAAATCGTTTTAATCAGAGGCAGTTGATAATTTTTTAAAGAACATCAAACAACTCTCTAAAAAGTATCACAAACTTTCAGGCATAATTTTTTTTTAAATGAAAATACCAATTCATCAGTTTTTACATCCGTATTTTGTGATCACTTCGTTACTACTATTCTACTAGTTTTATGTAAATAAATTGTACGCAACTTATTTTTAGTTGATGATTTCATTTTAAATTTCTATCAAAAATACCTCAATTCTCAATGTTTTTAATGCTAATTAGACAATTAATTTTTTTTTAATCCCTGATGTGAACTAGTGTAAATTTTTGCAAATAATCTTTTTATATAAATTTATGAATAAATTAAAAAAAAAATAACTAAGGTACATTGCCTTAAACATTTAGAAAGAACGGAACTTTAATAAAAGAAAGGCCAAAAGCCTTTGAACCCGAACAAGACTTCCTACAATAAAGTTTAAAAAAAAATTTTAGTGGATACAAGTTACAAACGCCTAACAAAAATTTACTTTATAATATTTTGGAAAAAAACATACATATGTATACAAATAAATACATACATATACATATAAACCAATGATTTGAATGTATTATTTACACTAATGATCATGTTTATTTAATGTTAATAAATAACAATGGCTCTTTTTGAACTAACGTCTTTAGAACACATATATTTGGTGGCTTATTTGTGATTAATTGTTAACATTTTGTCCTCTTTGTATTTACCTAATTATAAAATTATATAAAAAAGTTATATTACAAATTTGTTCAATCAAAGTTTAAAATATTATATCACACAAATTTTTACTTTTTTTCCAACAAATTTTACAGTGACATTTATATTGCATTTCTAAATCATACTATGTATGAGTATATTTATTTTTGTCAAGTTTATTTATGCAGATTAAGTTTTAATTAGTAGTATTATTAATATTAAACAAGAAAGAAGTCTGTATTCCGTCGTGCCTGATCTGTAAATACCCTTTACTATTATGTACCTAGGAAGAGAGACCATATCGTAGCTCAGATTTTATTTTAGATTTAATGTTCTACGCCATTTTTCTTTATTGTTTTTGACGTAATCCTTCATTTTTAATTTTTACATCTCTATCTTTATTCTACTAGTCAAGCCCTTTTATTTGATAACCATATTGATAGGATTTCCAAAAAAAAAATTATCCAGCACTTGTTTAGGACGCCATCTTGAATCTTTGTATTTTACTGATCAAGCCCTTATATTTGATATCAATATTATTGGGGTTGCAGAAGACAAAGATATAATTCTTATATTTAACCGATATATCCGCCATTTTGTTTTTAACTTTTTTATATTTTACTGTGTTTTACTGGTCATGCCGTATCATTTGTTACTAATATTTTGGCCGTTGAAGTGAGTACATTTTTAGTTATTAGATTTTATCGATATATAAATTTAACGTACGCCATTTTCTCAGTGTCGGCCTTCATGGATTTTTAATTTTGTTTTATAGTGTATTATATTTTGCTAGTCAAATCCTTTCTTTTGGTATCCATAACAATTCCAGAAGCTGAAAAAATATCAATCTTAGTTTTCAAGTTTTAGGGAAAACACCGAGGGGTTTTATTTTCATGCTTATATCTTCGTTAGTTTCCACCCCATTTGTCAGTTTTTTTCAGCAGTAATTTTCGCGATATCGGCTTGTAATTCAATGTCTCCGGCGTGTCGAACAAATAATTAGAAACTTTAGTTAATTGATAGATTAAAAAAAATATATTTTGTAAAATTATTTTTGCCTATAACTTTGCCGACTAGTGACCGAGATTTCTAAAAATTTTTTGGGAGTAGCCCTAGAGGCAAGTTATATCTACGAATTGCAGCAAACGTACTGGTCTAAAATATGTTAATTTTAATGGTTAAATAATGAGAAAAAGCAGAAGCAGTTGTAATTATTTGCTCATATCTTTGAAAGTGCTGGACTTAAATAGCGATTAATTTCTAGATATTTCCAAAAGATTGACTACATGCAGATCTGAGCAATATGTAAAGGAATTCCCCTAGTAAGCTTTCATGGGTCGGAAATGAATATTGTAGAAATTGCAAATGGAATAGCAAAGCCATATATACCTTCGGCAACACTGGTGTAGGGTAGAAAAAGGTTCCCTAAAAAGAAAGGTATTTAAAATTTAGCAAAGTCGTTGCTTGTTTCTTTTTTTGTTTAAAAACCTTTTTGGCCACAAAACGTGATATAATCAAGGCACAATAATTTGGAAGAAAAACCCAACAAAAAATAGCATCATTAGCCAATTAAATTTAATTAAAATTAAATTGTTAAAATCATTAAATTGTGCCTGTTTATTACTTCTTCTGCTCTTGAAATTTCATTAGAGAAAATTTCATCATCAGGGTCAAATTGGTTTAACCAAAAATGGTTAAAAGAAAAAGCAACAAATTAAATTAAACAAATGAAACTCAAACAAAAAAGAAACTTGAGTAAATTAAAAACTTTTATAATAAATTATATGAGAAAAAAATTAATGAACCTAAAACAAATTAGTTAAAATAATTGCAGAAAAAATTATAAAAATTATGAAAGAAAACAAAAAAAAAAAAACGTTCTTTGACAAAACAATCCAAAAAAGTTTATTATCACTTCAATACTAGCACGATATCCTGACACAAATATCAAAAGCTATTTTTGTTATTTAATAAGTTGGAAATTTTTTTTAGATTTGTTATAATTTTTTTTTTCATTTAAACAAATCAGGTATAACTTTCATATTGTACAAAATTTTTTAAATTCTTGTTTAAGTTTTTATCACAAATTTGTGTACCTTTTATTGCATTTTAGAATTAATATTTTTTTATTTGTCCTTTTGCCACAAAACACTGAACGAGGTACTTTCACTTTATCGGGAATACAACTTAAATTTATCCATGGTTTATCATGCAACAAGATTTATTTTATTTATTATACATGCAGCTATAAGATCAAATACACAAAACTGGTTATTATTTGTTGCTTTCTATTTTTTTTTTTTATAAATTTTTTGAATTAAAAAATTTTGTTATTAAGCCAAAAAATAAATAAATTGTTCCATCTTGTTTACTCAAAAAATATAGAAACTTAAAAATGGGCGTGGCACATTTATACAAAGAAAATATTTTTACAGCATATCTGGACAATTATGATATTGAAACCTTTTAATTACATGCAAATAATAAGTTCAACGTTTTTTATACCAAATAAACAAGATTTTTATAGTGGGCGTGGCACTACAAAGTATTAAAAAAGTTACTTTAATACGATAAAACATATCAAAGTATTTTAACATTACGTCTGTAACATTTTTATTGGCGTGATTTATTTTCTTAAAAATTAAAAGGATTAAAATAAAATTGCCGTGGCATCTCCAATACAAAATTAATATTTCAGTGTTCAAATAAAATAACACCCGAAATAAAAAAGACTGTTGTGGAAAACTTTTTATTATTTTCAAATGTGTACTATTGAAATCATTTTATATATTGTTAATAATTATATTATAAACAACCTCTCGCAAGAGTTGTACGCCCTCGGATTAGGCAACAGTACCAGAACCTTTTTTTTTTTGGTAATTTCTCTACTATTTTATATTTTGTACAATACATACAACAATTTCACCTATAATTGTAGCATCGTACGCAAATATCAGAGATGTAAAAATATACTAAAGTGATAATAAGTTATGAATTGGACAATTTATTTTTGAGACTTTAACAAATAAACTATTTATAGAAAACACAATTTTTTCTCAATAATTTAAATATAAAAATATAAAGTATTAAATACAATATACAATATTTGTGAAAAAACTTTGTTCTTTAACATTTTTCAAGAAAAAAATTTTATCTTGTGAATGGCATAATTAATGAGTGTTTAATTTGTTTGACGTTTTTTGTTACACGTTGATTTAAACAATTTATGTGTGCCCCTCGTTGACACTTCTAAACCATATTTCTTTGAATGTTTGTAGAAAAAAGTTTATACAACATGCCAAAATTAAAAAAAAAATTATATATTTTAAACAACAGACTGTGGGTCTTGCTAAAAGATAATTTTGATTTTTAAATGACAGTTGTATGCCAAACAAGGTCATTGCCAGTAAAGCTTCTTAGCGGCATTTTTAAAACGAAACTTGATTAATTACAGTTCTTCTCATTTAAAAAAAAGAGAGAGAGAAAGGAAATCTTTAAGAACTAAAATAATTTTAGGATTTTTTTTTTTAAAGAGAAATATTAACTGAAATTTTCCATAACTAATAAAAAAGATTTCGCTAAAAAATCATCGAAAAAGAAAATCTATCTAAAATTAATTAAAAATTCTTTATAAAGAAGAAATATGTATATTCAAAATTCGTTATAAAGAAATATTTTACTAAGATTTTCTGCCAAAAAGTATTTCCTCCATAAAGAAAACATTTATTTGAAGTAATTAATCGTTCAGGTCTACTGAATACTACACTGCATTTCGTTTCCACTGATCTTCACATTATGACCGGCTCTACCTGAAGAGCAGTATGCATCTGGTTAACGAATATTGAGCACGTACGGATATGCAAGGATTCTTGGCATATTAACCCCGTTCATTATCCAACGTACAGTCTATGCTACTTCACAAACCAACTTTAATACCGCATTGAAGATTGTAACACCCTGCAGAGGGTACGTGTAGTCTTTTGGATCCCCAACGTGGTCTTCTAGACGGATGTATTGTTTTTAGTCGGAAATTTTTGCCATCTTAGAGGCTTGTAAAATACTATACGGAATAATATTCTTTAAAATACTGGCATTTTTGTCTTCAAATAGGCTACACATTTGCCACTGCAGTCCACTACTACGTCTAAAAATTTCCATTCAAACGCTGAGAATATAAAAACAGATTGACATGTTCCTCATTTGATTCGAACTTTAAAACCACAATCCCTGGGATTTTGAAAGGTTACCTACGGTATTGACTGGGAACTCGGAAGGCAATACATCAAGCAAGGATATTGGTAACTCATTTGGGGGAGCTAAGTTCTTTTTTATTCATTTATACTTCAGTCTTTTCTACAGTATCAATTTATCAGATATGCTTTCTAGAATTTTGGCATTTAAAATCAGTTATGTGGTCACCCTACGAGCTAAGATATGAGCACAAGAACACGATTTTGTTGAATTTAAGAATATGATATAATACATATAAGAACATTAATGAAAAGTATTGGTTCAATCGGTCCCTTACCAGCAGAGATATTGGCAAAAACATAAATTTTTTATCAAGACTGCAACTACAAAATTTTATTTAAAAAACAACAAGCGATAGCTGATACACAATTGTGTATGCATTATTGTACAAACTGTGTGGTTTTTTGTTGTAGTTGTTATATTTCTTAGGCTTATTCATGTGTACGAATGTATATACATAATGCAGACTTCGTCAGTCGTATTTCTGAAATTTCCAAGTGTTTGGTTTATTATCTCTATGTCATACAAAAATCACATGCAACCGATATGTATGTACAAAATGACATGACATTCATTAACAACAGCATAGATTAAACAAGTGTAAATAATATAAAGATCCAGGAAAGTTAGTCTCATAAGCAACCTATAGGACTTGCGAAGTGTATATAAGATTCGGCACAGCTGAATATAAGCAAGAGCTCTATTTGTGTAGTTTTTGCTTTTAATAGAAATTTTTTAATTTTTTTTTTATATTGATATTAAAAATTATGAGCATGTATGTATGTATATTTATCAATTTTGTCATTTACTTTTTAATGAAATAAAAATATTTCAACACTCTTTAGTTTCAATTACACAAAAATTTCTAAAAAAAAAAAAACAGATTTCTAGTTAAAAACTACAAAAATACTTGATAAAAACCATATTTACACTAGTCAACAGCCGCAGAAAAAATAAAGAGACATTTAAACTACCTATTAAATTACCTGGCATAAACATGTAGTGTAAAATAAAACCCCCCTCTCTAGGCTACTAAAAAAAAAATATTCAACGAAAGCCTTTTTAACAAGATCTTTGACAGACATCTAATCGTGGTGTTAGAAAATTTTTATCTTCCTCTTCTTTTGAATCTTTTGCATATTGAGTAAGGAAATTTAATATCTTATGTGAACTATCGAAAAATCACAGTTAGCATTATTGCCAACAAGAACAACAACATATTTTTGGCGTGTGACAACAGAAAATAACGGCACGTATACATACTTATGTACACATAAGACAAAAATAAAAACAAAAACAAATAAAAAAATCTTTAAAATATTTTATACAAACAAATCAACGATGATGATCAGCAGCAGCACAGCCAACATGCTTTGATCACGTTAAGCCACGAAATGTTTTTAAGACGCCCAACGCGACAGACGACTATATGATGTTGCAGCAGTCTGATGCTGATGCGGATGCGCATTGTTGATTGTATCTTTAGAAATTAAGCATGTGTGAAACGCAAAACACCTAAATCTCAGAGTCTCTCTTCGTTAATGCTAAAAAAATAGCAGGATAAACCACATGTACAGACTTACATATAGCAAATAACGCAAAAATCATGATTAAATAGTTTTTGCTTGTTCGCATATATTTTGCTAAACGAATCTACATACTTCTATGTGTGTATAGATACTCAAGATGTGATGCGATGTAATAGTCTTAAACAATTGTAGTTACAAGCATACATAGAGACCTACGATCAGAAAATCAAGCTAAATTTAAAAAAAATAACTCTTTTCTTAAATTTCAATTATACTGCCAGATCACTAGTTACCTTATGCATTACGAAGTAATTGGTTTACTTTGATGTCTGATATATAGTAAACTTAATAAGACTGAAGAACTTTTTGTTACCCAATTCTAAAATCACAAATGAGAGAGGAATGAGGAATAGCCAGACAATCCACTACACTACTCTCTCTTCAATTAATTAATAATCCCGTGTGATCCCAGTCCAATTGTGTTTAACTTTTTTGCTCTACAAATTAATAGTATAGGATTAGCAAATGAGGTAGTGAGTTAAGGCTTAAAAAGCCAAATACACTTACTTTTTAATTTTGCAGTAATGATTCTTTCCTTACAGAAGACTAACTAAATAATAGTCACCAAAAATTGTATTTAATTGATTTTTCTAAAACAAGTGCAAAATAGACTTTAAAAAAGTATATCGATGCTTGAGGGGGATTTTCACTCTAAGGCATTACTGTTAACATAATCAGCTCTAATAATAATTATCTTCCATTTTCTGTATATGAAGTGTGAAGAATGCAGTGCTGTAAGAATGCGCCCTAATTACCGTCCTTTTGTATGCAAGTAGCAACTCTAAAATTGACAGCTGTCACACATGCTTATTCAGATTACTAAAAATAGGGCGCCTTACGAAAAACCAGTGCACTATAGTTGAAAAAATTTATTAAAAAAATTGCAATTTCAATTTATCCTAAGAACGATCGCAAACTTTGAGGAATTTCCAGTTTACCACATTGCTGTTGTAAACGAGACTGCCGCCGAAAACATCAGTTTGGCATCATTCCTAACAACTTCAAATGTCACAAAGCACTACGCAGAAAATTTTGACAAAAGGTGTCCGTCCATCTACCTTTATGCGTACAAAATTTAACTTACTGAGGAGCTCAGACCATGGAAAGTGCCGGCAAATTATTCAATTGGTATTGAAGCAATGTAGCGCATTTCCACCTAAATTTCTTCGTGAATATACAAAAATTTTAGAATTTAGGGCTCAAAAAATCCTCATAAAATCCATGAGAAACAAATGACGACTAAATTGCAGCGACTGTGAACGGCACTTGTTACACGAATATAATAACGAAGATCTTAAGGCCTCATCAGGAAGTCATTGATCTGTACGACATGTGGTTTCTGAAAAATCTGCTACAGCGCGTATGAAACAATCCATTTATTGGCTCTAGAACATATTATCTCAGAAAATTCTGAAGTTAACTGGCCACCAAAATCATGCGATTCAACACTGTGCGATGTTTTTCTTCAGGGATTACTAAAAAACTGTGGCTTATGCGAATAAACCAAAAAACAATTCCTAAGCTCAAATACGAGATCTAGAGCATCATCGGTGAGATACAGCTACATCTGTGTGAAAAAATCATTGAAAATTTCATAATAAGTGTTAAGGCCTGTCATTAGAGCCGTGGGTACTATTTGGCGTATATTTTTAAATGGGCGGCATTAGTAAGCATTTCGGCTTCGCAAAGTCTACAGATAAGCAGTTATTGTTATTTTTATAGAACAAATGTATTTCCTAGTACATTACCAGTAATCATCCTCTTGTTATGTTGCAATAATTTAACGATAAATTTTTGCGCAAAATAGATCATATTTTTATTGAGATTTTGGTATTCGAAATAACAATAAAACCAATAAGTTAATGCAAACATAACCCAAAACTCTATTATCCTGTATATAACATTAAGAAAATTTGCATTATATTTTTGCAATACTTTATTCTAAATCTAAAGATATATTCTCTTATCGCCTATTGCCAATATCATGCAAACCATAAGACCTACAGCTCCTGCACCTAAATAGTAGGGTACTTTAAAACACTTACAAGGAAATATATACAAATGTATGTTAACTAAACAAATGCACAGTTACAAAGCGAACAATCAATACTCCGATGTATTTTGATAGAATCGATTTCGAAAAATTTCTCCACTTAGTACATCTGCAATGGTTAGTTAGTATTTGCTTAAGAAAGAGTTAATGCAGGCATGGCTTTGGATACAGCAAAATAAACATTTACCTGAAGATTTGTTGTAAATATCCTAAGATTTTGCTGTTGTTGTTGTCGTTGTTGTTTGAGAACAACATAAAGATAAATGACATTTTTTGAATACAACACACACTTATTAAAAAAAAAACATTCTGTAAGTAAATTTAAACAACATGAAAGATTTTTCTCAACAGAACAAAAAAAAAAGTTAAAAATGTTGTGTGTTTTGTGAATTGACCACTTTTACATACATACATAAATGCGTTTGATGTACAAAAATCTTGTGAAAGAGTGAAAAAAAACTTCCTTGTTTTGTGTGTAACAGATCATCTTCAAGAGGTCATTGAAAACAATAAACTTTTTGTCCCCTCCTTTCGTGTTAAAGAATTTTAATGACAGTTTTTTTGTTGTTTTTTTTTCGAGAATTTACACGATTTTAAGTTTTTATCGCACAAAGTCAAAAAACTTTATACAATTAGTCATGTTTTAAAAATTTCTCTTTTTTTTATTTTTGCAAAAGAGGTTAAATAAATAACACTTCAAAGAAGAAAATGAAAAAGAAAAAAATTCTTCGACATTAGTCACCAAAAACATTACAAAAGGATTTAAACAAATAATCTTGAAAAGAAAAAAAAATTCGAAAGTATGTTTTACTATTGTACCTTAAATGAAGAAACAACATATGTCCGCAAATTCAAGAAATAGCGCTGCTAAAAAAGAAAAACCATTTTATTTGTCATTTCCAAGCAAATTTATTCATCAAGGCAGTCTTTATTCGTCAACTAATAATTTTTTTCTTTACTTATTTTAAACTTCAGCTGTCAAAGTCCACTGATAAAAAATAATTCTCTTTCTTCTCTTATTTATTTCAAATGTCAAACTTTATATATAAAAAATATAAAGAAAATAAAAACTGCGATTACCTGGTGAGTAAATATGCTCTGGTGAATTCATAGTTTAATTTTTTTTGTTGCACCCACCAAAACTTAAAAAACATTTGCCTTTGTTAACAAAATGCACGAAATTTTTTAAAATATTCTGAGACTGTTTGTGTCATTTTAAAAGAGCATAAGAATAAACGCTGTCAAAACAAAATTATTTCTCTTTCAGCTAAATTTTTCTGTTTTTGCTACTTTCTTAAAAAATCAAAAAAATATATTGTATAAATTTATATTTATAGAAAACATTTGATTAGTTTTAGCTTATTATTATCACCAGCTATACTGAAAAACAATCGATAGTACTATCGATATTTTTATAGCATGTTTCTACGACACATTCAATTACACCCAATTCTTTTTTTACACGGTAGATACGTTCCTCAGAAATCCGTGTAAAAAAGAGGCGTTTCCTATAGTAAAATGGGGGATACGTTCCCTGTCATCTCAAAACCGTGTAATATGAAATAAAGAACTATATTTATTTCGAAAAACCGTGTAAAAAATTTTGAAAGCTACAAAATTTCAGATATGCATATAAATTATATGTTCATGTGGCATTTTATTGAGCATTAAAACTTAAAATACATAGTTCATACATGTGAAAAACAAAAGAACAATGGAAATCTGTTAATCCAGAAATAAGAACAGAAAAATTAGAATAGAAATAAAGAAAAAATATTTACATAGCTACATAATTATTCGTCGCTACTTGATAATAAGCGCAATTGTTTGCGACGAACTGGACTAAAGTCGGTATCATCACTAAAGATATCCATCAAATTAGCCAATGGTGACTTTCGTCCGGTAATAGAGTTTTGAACTGTCGGACTACTGTCCTAAAGATCTTGCGCCGTCGACTTTTTTATTCAAAAATCTTTTATAGAAAGTTGAACTTTTGGTTTTTTAAGTTCTTTATATGTACAACCTTTTATACCCAGCAATACAATTATTAATATCTCGTTCGAATTTCAGGGCACGTTCCATATTAGGATTATTATTTAAGAAATGATTCACCATACTTTTACCAAATGTTAGACCGTCATCAATTAAACTAGCATTTAGTTGAAATATTTCGGTCTCCTCGTCGTTATCGCTATTATGGTTCTCAGTTTTGTCGTCATCTGTTGTTAATTCAATCAGACAATCGTCATCTAGAGGCTTATCTATCATTAATTCGTCGACATCTTCAAACAAATGGCTTGCCTTTTACGAATCTTTGAAATTTTGAACATTTTGTTAACTATTAGTAAGGGCAAACATTTAGGCTTAACTAATTTATAGATAAAATGCCCTTTTTTCACTTATTAATCAGAAATGTTTAAATCTAAGTGATAGCACGAACAATTGATAAAATATTGTGAGCTGATAAGCTTTAAACACTTTAATTATGCAATATTTTATGTAAATATCATGCAAACAAAATGTGTAGGTAAGAGTTATCGAATAAGGGGATTTCCCAGTAACTACTATGTATGTTTATTTCAGCAATGGTGCCAAGTCTGGTAAAAACAAATATAATTACAAGACATTGATTTTGTAACCCTACTAGATTTTACAAAAAAAAATTTTTTTTCAACCGTGTAACTTCAAATCCGTGTAAAAAGAAACCGTGTAAAAAAAGAGTTGGGTGTACTTAATTTGCTCTTTAAATTACTTATGTGAATTACCCTGTTTCCACGACATATTGTTAATTTGATTTGACAGTTCTTTTTCGCGCTTTTTTTTTATTTATTAAATTATCATTTTGTTTTTTGGCGGTGAACAATTTTATATAGAAAAAAATTATAAATATTTTAGCAAAAAGTAAAAAAAAATAGTAATAAAATTGTAAAAAATTTATGCAATAAATATCATTATTTTTTTAATTATCCGAAAATAGGAAAAGTGCAAGCAAATTGGACCAGTGCAGCCAGCAAACCCTCTAAACACAATTTGTTGTGGCCAATAGTCTTCTAGACATAACAACTTTCTTTCAAATTTTCTTTTTTGCTTCCATTTTATTTTTAATATTTAAAACTGAATTTTTTTCTTTTTGCTTTTCGCTTTACTTTGATTTTTTTGACAGCTGCAAATGATAAGCTACCGATAAAAATTAGAGAAGACACTGATATTATTATAATTCGGGTGGTAATTCTAAATGAATTACCCACATAGATAGTAATTTGCTTTGAAAATTTTGCATGGGAAAATTTTGTAATTTAGTTCGCAATTAGGCTTTGAATTATAAATAAGACATTGAATTACGATTATCGTTGCCATAGAAATATGCTATTACGGTTATATCTAAATGATTTTGTCTCGGAATATAAATCCTAGTCAGCAATAAGAAATTATGATTCTTGCAATAGAAATTTTTTATCCACATAAGAAAAGTTCAATTGCAAGAACTGAACCATTTGATTGGCAATGAATTTGATCGCCTATTTTCTGGGTGTACCTCTAGAATTAGCAAGAATATTGCCTACACAAATTCAAAATTCAAAAGTTTCAAATTATTATTTTACTTAATTTTTACAGGAAATGTTTTAACCAACCCTGTAAATGAGATGTTTAATTAGTGAACAGTATTTTTATATTTGTCAGTTTACTTTCTGAAAACGTAAAAAGTTACTTTCTTGAAGTATTGTTCAAAAATCTTAGTTTAAAGTATGAGAGTGTTAGTGAAAAAGTGTGAGTGTATTGCGAATTTCAGGCATTTACATTCATGTGTAAATACTAGGCTGATGAATGAAAGATCAAAACCAAAGCATTTTTCTAAGAACTCGAAACTATCAAGAGTATTGATAGTTGTTTAACAAACTATCGAATAGGCCGATTATTGATAGTTTTACAGCTCTAATTCTATTAGTTAAGCTCTTTTATTTGATACCCATATTAATGGGGTTGAGAAGAAATTATCCATCATTTTTCTTTAAACCGCCATCTTGGCTTTTAACTTTTTCATGGTTTATTAAATTCTACTGGTTAAGCCTTTTCAATTGATACTAATATTGCGGGTGTTCAAGGAGGTACATTTTTAAGTGCCAGATTTGACAAATAAATAAATTTATTGTACGCCATTTTGTAGTGGCGGCCATCATGGATTTTAAATTTTATAAGTAGTGTATTATATTTCAGTAATCAGGCATAGAAGCTAAAAAATTGATTTTCGTTTGAAAAGTTTAGGAATAACACCGAAGCATTTGTACTTTGAAGTTATATCTCAGTTAGTTTTAAACGGATTTATTAATTTTTCTAAGACATAATTTTCGAGACTACGACTTATAATTTTGTATCTTAATCGAGACTTAAAACTATTTAGGGGCTTGAAAAACTTGATGTTTTAAAAAAATACATATTTTTCAAAAAAAATTTTGCCTATAACTTTGCCCCATAGTGACCGATTTGTCCAAAATTTTATTCAAATATCTCTAGAGGTATATTTTATTTATTAATATAACCAATTGTGTCAATTAATTATTTAAGGGCTGAGGAGATTTTTTAAATAAAAATAATGGGTAAAGCAAGGGCAGTCGTGTTTATTTTGCACATTATGGGGCTATTATGCTGGATTTCAATAGTAATTCATTTTCCGTTGTTGGGGGCTTTTAAAAGTTGACTTTAACCAACACACGAAAGACGGGATAGTATATGAATATTGTGTAAATTAGAAACAGATTGACAAAGCATATCGTCGCTACAAACTCATTTATGTGTTTTTGACTAATTTTTCACAAGAGCAGAAAAAGCATTTCATTTTGTTACTTCATAGTATTAAACTTACACATATCGACTATCGTTTATTTCTGAACCAATCCTTAAACGGTGTGGTGGATAGATGTATGACCAAAGAGTATTTAAAATAGTGCAATAAAAAAAATTGCAAAAATTGTCACATAACCGATAACGTCAGAGCAGCGACCATAAATACATACCCTTCGCACTATAGGTGAGCAGTACAATAAGTATTTTTCAATAGAGATGTAATTACATTTAACTGTTTATTCCCAGCAAAAAAAAAATGGAAGTAGTGCAAAGCGAATTACATTTACAAGACTTCTAAATCAATTGTGTAAAAGCATTACTTCTAAATGACTTCCTAAATGTAAAATAATTTGTCATAAATGATGTGCTTAAAAATGAATGCAACATCATGCAAAATATCTTAAAGAATTCATGTAAACAGACAAATTTAACACATAAAATATCCGATACTTGTCACCAAATATGCACGAGTTCCATCCACTTATTAGAATGGAGTGCAGTTCATTAAAATATTCATGTAAACACATGATCTCCAATGACACGCTAATGTTAAAATCATTAGTGTTTTCACCTAAATTTAATCACTTCGTCACCAGTTGAACCCCTGCAAAATCACTTTTTTGTTATAGATTTTTTTGCTGGGTTAGTTTATACTTATTTTATTTAAAATTCACAAAAGCTGGAAAACCCCTACTGCCCTTTTCTGATAACCACAGTCCTCTATTTTATTGAATGGTTTGGCAAATCCTTTAGTTTTCAGTTTCTTATTATTTTTTTTTTTTTGGTTTAGTTCCTCTTAATCATTGAATTTCCTTTAAATGGGTTAATTTATTTATTACACATTTAAACCTTTTAAAGGTTTATTTTTTTATTTAAGCCTTTTCTTAAACCACAAAAGTTCAAGTTTCTGTTTCCATGATTTTTAGCAGAAAAAAATACGTTGACAAATTTTGTTAAAACCCAGTTTTACTTCGCGCCACAATAAAAATTAAAACCAGACACACCCTTTTAGATGCTTTTAAAGATTCATGAGAACAGAGAAGAGAGTCTTTAAGTTGTAAAGAAAGTAATAAAAATATAAATCATCTTTTCACTTATCGACTTGTTTTTTCAAATATTTAAGAATTTATTTATCTTTTCTTTTAATGTATACTTTAACAAGACATTTTAAAACGTGAAATCATGAATTTTAAGCAGAATGTTTGCTTAAAATACATTAAGACCTACAAATTCTTTTTTTATTTATATTATTTACATATTTTTGTTAATGTCATATTTAAGTTTAGTTTTTTCTTTATACTTTTCTTTTCAGGTATGTATTGAAATTTTTTTTCAAAATCTAACTGACCATCCCAATTTCTACAACACCCAGGTATGGAAATTATAAGTGTGACATCTTAATAGCTTTGAAGCGGCTCCAGCAATTGGAATTTGTTTTTAGTTTTTTTTTTCTTAACTTTTAATGACAATTTGTCAATATTAGCTTTAAAATCTAAAGAACTTTCCAACTCATTTCCTCTTAACCAAACAATTGAAAGACGACGTCTCACTGGTCTGAAAACAAGTGATTCGATTTCCCTTAATCAATTATCTGTGACTTTTGACCATTTAACTTTGATTTGAATCGTTTCAAAATTAGTGTCTAATTCTTGTTGTTTAGACAGTTAGTTATGTTCATGCTGAACAACAAATATTAATTAATGTTTTCATTAGTTCTACTAAAATAAATGATTAAATTGTACTTCCACTCAAAGAGATAGATCACTCATAAGTGAGCATTCTTAAAGCTTTTCCTTTTATTTTCAATATTTTCTGCTTTCTCAACTTGTTATGGACTTAAGTAATGGACTACAAATTAAAATGCAATTTGGTTTGTTTTTTTCTTTAAGAATTTTCAAGAAGATGTTTAAATCAATATAAGTTCATTATTTAAATTACTTAATTGCAATATTAGTGAATATTGCTGAGTCATAAAAAGTTTTTGGAAGCAAATTGGATCAATTACAATTTCTTTTAAAACATAATTTGTTGACAAAACTGAACATTGGAATTTCTTATCAATTTTAATATTTGAAAAACCCAAAATTTTTTGTTTATTTTGTCAGGTGATAAATATATATAAGTTTTTATTGTTTAACATCCTCTTTCATAGGCGGCTTTTATAGTCGCAACCAGACCTCACATTGAGTCAACCAAACAATTTTCACTTATATTTATTTCAGTTTCACATGTCGGCTGTGTAACATGTCTTAAGAAAACACTTTCTCTATTAAAGCCAAATCAACTAACAGCAAAGACATTAAGAAGACGCCTAAGACTTACAACGTGACATACAAGTGAGTCCGTCCGGTCAGTTTGTCGATTCAATGGTGTTCTGTTTAATGGCTACTGGTTCAACAAGAAATTTATTTATTTTTTTAATAAATACCATCATTCTATTTAGTTTCTCACCATAAAGAATAGATAGATAAATAATATATTTATAACTATAATTTATTTTACTTTCTTTTTAAGCTACAACTCTGTATTAGCTGCTAGAACATTTATGTAAAGTTAGTTTAATGAACTAATTCATTTTTATAACCCCTGCAAATTTAAAAGAGATTATAATTAGACAGGTGCTTTATTTTCATGTAAAGTTGAGATAGACAAAATGAACAGGATGTTGTTAGATCCTTTATGATTTATGATTTTATTATGAATAATAAGGAAAGATGTTGTAAGTAAGAGTAAATTAAATCTAAGAAATCTTAAAACAGAAAAATGTATTTATTAAACTCTACAGGCTACAATTTAACCAAAAGCTTTTAATGGTAAAAATGTTTTTAAGGCGATAAGAATGAAACTTGATTTAGAAAACCATTAAACTGCTTTTTATTACACCTAAAACGTGAAATTGCGTGTGATGATGATACAGCAACAACAACAACAACAACAAAGTTCTATTAGCAAATATGTGGTTAGGTGGGTAAAGTATTTTGAAAGCTTCCGCAAAAAAGCTTAATCACCATGATCTACAACACTTTAACTACACTTAAACACCACACTACCACGATCACCATTCCCATCACTATAAAACACACAGCGATCTTTTACTATTTAACCATAAATTTATCGCTTAAGCCATTAAAAGAAATCATGAAATTAAAATCTCATGCAAAAAAGAAAAACCAAACGATCGTCATACCAAGATAATTATTTCTTGACCTACGTTGATCTACACGTATGTACAAAAGGTAACAAATCCACAGACAGACAAATAAACATGCAGTTAAATAAACATGATCTATCCAGAGTTGCAACCATTACAACAAACACATTAACTAGTATTTGATTCTACTCCCATATTTGCTTGTTTTATTTTTTATTTTTTTTTTTTCGTGGATACTTTAAATTAGAACCTTAAACTATGTGATGCGTAAAGGTGCCAAAGTCTTTAGAGCGAATGAAAAATATACTCTAGGAAAATTATTTATCTTTTTTTTATGGTTTCTAAAAGTAACAACAACAAGTTTACTGAACTCATCTGATACATGCACACGAATTTATTTCGTACCACAACTACAACAATAAGAAAAAATACACAAAGTTCTCAAAAGTCATTGCACTTGTAAGAAACGATAAATATCTTAAGAAACATTACCTCTTCCTGATCATTTTCTTCTTCTGTTTGTGCTGCTTGTGGCCAAAAATAGTAGCAGAGAACGCTCGTACATATTAATTATTTGTGTTTTGTGCTTTTGCTAATTACCATTGCTGAAACATTAATTTAGCAGAAAGGAGCAAGCTTAAAGCTAGAGTTAAATACAGTCATGTTGTTAAAATATGCACAATTAAAAAAGTTAAAAGCTACATAATTATTTATTTTAAAATTTTTTTTTATAAAAATTTGTGTACTTATGAAACATAGCTTAATGCTAATAAAGTTTTTTCAAGCATTTATTTATGCAATTCTTAAAAAAACATCTTGTTGCTTTTTGAACACGAAAGCTCTTGTTTAAAAATTTGATTCTTACCAGCTTTTTAATGAATTTTTAAGTAACAAGCAAGCATGGTGTTATAACATAAGAAATTTTTCGTCTCTCTTTTTTTCATATGAAAATTGACAAATCTTTGCACTGAAATAAATAAAAAAAAAGTAGTCACCTGGGCTGGCACCACTTTTTTTAACTGTGTACCCTGGTTACAAGTAGCTTTTTACTTTTTTTTGGTATGTAATTATATTTACTTCAAAATTTTTTAGAAACTTTACAGCTTTATTTTAAATTTAACAATTTGGAAGCTTTTTTGTTAAAAACTATACACTCAAGAGCTTTTTCCAAAAGCTCTATACAGCTTTACAACAACGCCTACAAACACTTTTATATTTAATTAAATTTCTAATTGTGAGTTCAGATCTGTGTTATCCTAAAAAAAATTACTTTATACTACATTTACACCTGAGCGAAATCTAGTAGATTTGATTTAAAATTTTTATTAAAATCTATACCGTTTATACCACTGTTTATTGACATTTTGCAAGATTTCTTTGTCAAAACAGTATATTTATTTACAAGGTGGTATAAGAGGCTCTCTTTGCTCTACTTCTCCAAAATTTAAACTCCATATAGAAAAAATGTAAGCAATAAAGTACTTGTGTCTTATATATTTTTATTGAAATTTTCTTTATGCAGGGTGGTATATTTTATTACATTTTAATAAAAGCCACAGTTGCATCACGAAGTAGTACTAGATTTTAAATAGATTCTGCCAAAATCTAGTGGCAAAGTAGATCTCGTTTTCTATGGGAAATCTGGTAGAAATTAACAAGATTTCGCTCAAAATCCCTTAAGTACTAGATTTTGTGTAGTTGTAAATGTAGTATTAAATAAAAGTGTTTTATATTTACATTTTTGATGAACTTGTATTTTATTAATTAAAAAATTTTACATCACATAATGCGATCACATAATGAGATTATGACAATACGACTTTTAGGACTTTAAGACGCTTTAAATAAGTGTTAAGAAATAAACTTTAAAAAGTTTATCGTTCAAACTGCCAATAACACTTTTTTAAATGGTAGGCTTATTTTATAAAAAGCAATTTCTACTTTATTCTAAGGCTTTTACCAAGATAAATTTTATTCCTTTATTATGGCTTCAACTTTTACAATAGTCATCTTTGTGCGATCAGAGAAATATATTTTTAAATTTAAACTTTCATTTCTAAATATTATTTAAATCTTGCACTATTTTAGCAATTTTATAGTTTTTAAAATTCGACTTTAAAGTACATAGAATTTTAAAAAAATTACATTCTTGTTTCAAACTTTTTATTCATGCCATATCCGTTAAAGCTTTTACACTTTAATTTAAATGGGCTCTTTTTTGCAATAGCAGCAGCAGAAGTACCGACAAAACCTAAATTCTCCTCTAAAAGATTACAAACTTTCAGAAAAAGATTTTTTGTATTTTTACGATGAAGAAAGCAAAAAACGGTTAAAAGAATAACAAGTAACACAACGTGTAGTAATGCAATAACAGTGGTTTGTGTCACCATTCATCCCATATGAAATACGTACATACATATAAAAACATACATATATAAAAACGTCCCATTGTAAAATTATAAATTCACGTATGTACATATGTCAAAAAAAACAAAAAAGAAAAAAAAAATTTAAAAAAAATTTAAAAATAAATTTCAAAAAAAAAAATTTTTAAAAAAATTATGTATATAATATATATAAAACAAAAAAAAAAATAAAAAAAAAAATTTAAAAAAAATATAATAAAAATATAAATAATATATTAAATAAAAAATAAAAAAAAAATAAAAAAAAATTAAAAAAAACATTTAAAAAAAATTTAAAAAAAATTTTTTTGGCTCAGCGGGGATTCGATGCCACGTTTTCTCTAACCAGTATACACGTTTGTATGTATGTATGTTGTTGTTGTAATGTTGTTTTTGTGAAAAAAAAATCGAGGTGGTCGTGGGTTTTTGCTCATATCTCAGTTGTTTATGTACCGATGTTTCTGATTTTCAATACCGATCTACTCCCGAATATTTCTGATATTTTAATACCCGGGTCCAACCTATGTCGGGGGGCTTCAAAAAGTTGATTTCAACATACACACGGACAGACGGACAGACTGACAGGGCTTAATCGACTCCCCTATTCATAAGCTTTCAGAAAATATATACTTTATGGGGTCGGAAATCAAAATTGTAGAAATTTCACACGGAATGACAAACCTATATATACCCTTTTTTACTGTGTGAAGGGTATAAAAAAGTAAAGATGTTATAAATACGCCACCACGTTTTAAATTCAATCCATCAACGTATATCTGTTACAGAATGTGTACGACAAGATGTTACACTAATCTCTACAGTACTTTTAAATACTGCTTAAGTTTGTTTGACTACACGTGTGTATTTGTATTTGTGTTTCATTTGCAAATATGTTACCATGACGTAAATTCAAACATCCAAGATTTGTTTTTGATTCTTTTAAGAAAAGGACATTGTCATGTAAAAATGCTATTTAAAAGAAAGTTTTTTAAACAAACATACGAGAACTTTAAACAATTTGCTGTAGTTCAAACCTTTTAAACCAGTCCGTTAATCAACCAACCGACCATTTACATAATCTATTAAGACATGAATTTTTTTCAAGCAATATCTACTAAAACCTTTTAACATCATATCAATTCCATACCAAGTTCCAGCTTCATTTTAAGATTTTATGCAATTAAAAATTTATTATTGCTGCAACAATGCCATCTGTTGCTTGTTGGTCATTAAGGATGCAATGATAATGTTTGGCTAATTGTAACAGGCAATTTTACTTAATGTTTTTGGTTATTGCATGTGTGTTTCTTAGAGGTCATTTTTATTATGGAACTTTACCATAAAATGTAAATTTGTATCAATTTAATGTGCATTCAACATTGTTTCTATATTGCAGTAGAGAACTATAATTAAAAGCAAATTAGTAGTGTTTAATGTTTAATGTGTGTAATTAAAAAGATTTGATATTGAAAAAATAATTTTTTATAGAAATTATCATTAAATAGATATTTTTGGTTAATTTTTATTTTTTTTTGATTTGTTGTTTTTTTTGTGTAGAAAATTTATATTTATATAGGGTTTGAATTGATTTTTGAATGATTTTTTTTAATAAAAAAATTTAAGTTCTTAGGAATTTTTTGGTAATGATTTTAAAAAATTTATTTTGTCAAAAATTTTTAATAAACTTTGATTTTTTTTCCTTTTATAAAAAAATTATGGATTATTTTTTTTCTTTTTAGAATATTTTTTACAAAATTCCTTTATAAAAAGAATTTTTCATAATTTAATTTCTTTCAAGAATTTTCTATAACCTTTTCGATAGAATCAAGTGTTTTTTTAAAGAAGATGTTTTCATTATGTCAAACATTTTGGCAATTAAATTTAATTATTATGAAGAAAACTTTAAATAAATTTTGTATTTAAGAAAAAAATTTTTTTTAAATTCTCTTGAAAAAATTTTATAAAAATTTTTCTCTATGTAATGTGTGTAATGTTATACATATGTATATATATAATGGCAATCCCTTTTGAAATGTCTTTAGAAATAACAAAATATATAATATTATTTTTTTCATTTTATTTAACCTTTAGATTTTGAAGTTATTTTCCAAATTTGGATGTCTAATATCTATAGAAATGTCCATAAAACCAGTACAACTTTTAAGGCCAATTATGCGGCAAATTAATTCTACATTATAAAACCTCTTTATAGATAAACAAAAAACGGTTTTATTCAATTTGTATTGGAGTAATAAATAATTTGAAATTGAAAATAAAAACAGCAAAAAACGAGTAACTAAATAATAGTCGTTTAAGTTCAAAAATATATTATACTCCACTCTACAATATTGTTTTAAAGCGGTTTATGAGGGTGAATCTTATATAGCCTAATTATTAGAAATTCGGATTTTTGTTCCTATTAAAGCAATAATGTAATATTTAGGCTTTAAAATTGTATATAGTTACGAATAACCAGGCATTGAAATTTCAGAAAGCATTGCATTTCACTTACATATTTGAATTAGAAAATCATGGAATATCAAAACAAATACCGCTTACCGACTGCAATGGCACAATCAAACTTGACACAAGACCACGGATGGAAATCATGGTACAATTGTACTTTTTATGGTACATTTTTGACCTTGTTGGTACCGTGGTACTACCGCGAGCTACTTGGTACAATTTAAAAGTTCCCATGTCTCACTATATGGCAACAATAATTTAGTCCACGTTCTCTTTAATTTTGTTTGTGTGTCAGGGTTGCAAAAGTTGGTACAACTGTACTTTTTGTGGTACAATTTAAACCTCAAAAGTACAATGGTACACCAATTACCCATTTGGTACAATTTACTAACTTTCTCAGTTTATGTTTTTTTTATAGAATTTCCCTAGTTTATCGTCTTGATTGATTTTCGATGGCAACTCATTTTTGCTATCATTTCTTTGTGATTAATTGTTTGCATTCACCTGTTTATTTTCAAACAACTTTTAGACTTTTTATGTAATTTTTTTTTGTATTTAAATATGTACATATATATGTATACATATATCTTAGTGCAGTTTCTTTTTTTTAAAGATATACTTTTAAAGTATAAATGAATTTTTAAGTAAAAATGTTAATATATATAGATAGATATACTTTTAAAGTATAAATGAATTTTTAAGTAAAAATGTTAATTTTAATATTACAAAAATGAATTTTTATGTACAATTTTTTTTATGTTTTTTTCTGGCTTTTATTAAAATAAAAAAAATTAAAAAAAATTTTAAAATAAAATTTTTTGGTACAACTGGGGTCGAAAAAGTAAAATTTTTTGAGCTTCTTGGTACAATTTTGATGTTCTCATTTTGCAACCCTGTTGTGTGTGTTTTATTTTATTCTCTTAGCTTCTCAGTTTTTGTTGCAATGCTGTCGTTAAAGAGAATTCATGTACCAGGTGGTGTCAAGTCTGCAACAACAAAATCTGCCTAGTACTTTATTGCAAACTTTTTACAAAAATCACCTGTTAGTTTGGCACCATCTGGTACATGAATTCGACTTGGCTGGTTCGTTCAAGAACTCACAAATTTGTACGAATTTTTACAAATTTATACTGAATTTTACGAAATTGCGTTCGTTTACACAAATTTGTAGTAAATGAGAGCAAAAATAGAGAGCGAAAAGTGACAGTTCTTGACTGAGTATTTGCAAATTTTTACTACAGAAATTTCTTGCAGTAAGATTTAGCAAAACCAAAAAACATATGATTCAAAAGGTAAACAAACAAAAGTAAGCAAACAAAAAGTATACAATTTGTGAAAAAAATATTAAAAAAAGGAAAATCCAAACAAAAGTGCAAAATATTATTAAATTTAAATTGTTTGTGAAATAAAGTTAGTTAACAATGTCTACAGATGAAAGAATGGAAATGCCTGAATCTGGCGCAGGTATACATACTTAAATACATATTTGCACAAATGCATGTATGTACATAGTTCCCATTAAACTTTATTTATTTGCCATCAGCTGTTGCTTCAATCTTACGAATTTTTACAAATATCTGTTCGAGTACTTTTTTGAACAAATTCTCTTTTTGAGAGTAAAATTTTCAATTTACTAAATAATTACTCATTTACTACAAAGTGCAGTAAAAGTACTCGAACGAACCTAATGTAATATTTAATATTTTTTATTGTATACTGGATTTTTAATCACATTTTTGCTAAGTTTCTGTTTTTATTAATAAATATTTAAAAAAATGGTACCGTCATGGCGTAAAAAGTACATTTTGTTTTCATACTTGGTACAAAATCATAGAAGCTATTTTCCTTCCCTGCACAAGACATAATGTTTATTATAAAAGTTGTTGTTTAACAATATTAAGCACATTTACTGACAACAACAAAAATTAACAAATATTTGTTTTTTAATTATGGTAGATATCTAATTATCTTTTCTCTGTTTAATATAATATTCTTTGCACATTTGTTTTAATAAAAATATTGAAATTTGTTTTAAAAACCGTTATTGATATAATTTTTTTATAGAAAATTAAAAAAAAAAATTTTTGAGAATTTTTATTTTATTTTAAAGAAAATTTGTGATAGAAAATAGATAAAAAAAAATCAATTAATTTTCTGTTTTTGGAAAAAGTTTCGATTATGTTTTCTTAAGAAGGCCATTATAATCATGGTGTAATTATACAAGGTGGCGGTGCCAGCCCAGCTGATTATTTTTTTGTGCTCTGGAGTATGTCAAACTACATATTAAAAAAATTATTTCAACTCCGGAAATTGTCAAACTCCATACATAAAAAAAGAGAGACAAAAATTGCTCTCCTTTACGATATCACCTTATGTAATTACACCATGATTATAATAAAACTTTTATAATAGTACAAAACTATTATTTTGAATTACACTGTACAACAAACAATTTTTTTCGAAAACAAAAGAAATCCAAAAACAAGGAAGAGATCTACATATCTATAGTCGAACACGCCGAACATGATAAAAGCTTTCACTATTATGTTCATAGAAATAGTTATAAAATCGTAGTGTAGCATAAAATTCAGATTTAATGTCATAAAACATTTTTTATAACTTTCGACGCCATCTTTTATTTGCATTTTTACATAGTTTATATAAGTCAAACCCTTTTATATATTGCTTTTTATAGCTTTAAGAACAGAAATATTCGTCATATCATTTAGAACCATCTTATATTTTACACTTTTTTAAAGTTTACTGTAGTTTACTGATTTAATACCAATACTTTGGGGTTTGAAGAGAACAAATTCATAATTACTATGTTTTACCCATATATCCGTTATTTTATTTAGAATGCAATCTTTCTCATAGTGTGTGGTATTTTACTGGTCAAGCCCTTTCATTATATACATGTTGTTTAATTTACGTCAGCACCGAGTGCCATAATCCGACGGTGGTTTTACCACTGGGTTGAGTCCGTGGCTCCCATGCGTAGAGCTCATGCGGTCACATGGTGCAACTCCGTTATGTCACTGGTAATAACTTTACCTACATTAATTCTTGATTCATGTAGATGCACCTTGCTTAAGAGCTCAGGCTATCTATCCCTTATTAGTGTATAATATACATGGTATAAACTGATCAGCAACAGAATCAGATGTGCGGTCTGAAAGGTGCCGAACTATCTATCATGTAACTACTTTTGTTGGTAGGCAACAGTGTCCCGAGACATATATGGTAGCCCGAAGTCCACAGTGTTATCACCCAACGTGAACATTGGTCATTGAAGAATCATTCACTATTTCTATTTAAACGGCAGCAGTACGCAAAACAAACATCCGTGGTTGTCCAAAGTCTGACCAAAGCATTAGACATTAGCCACTTCTTAATCAGTTTTTCCGCTTGAGAGCTGCCACAGCCTCCACGTGCTTTTCAAAGAGACCTCATCAATTATCAGACCAGAACAAATTCTGGGGATATATTGATTCTCATGGTAACAGTTAGGTCTTTGGTCAGCCCCGAATTTCACTCTGACCAGATATTCAATTTTCCCAAATTATGGCTCCAATAATAAATAAGTTTAGTTTTTTCCTTTGGTAATTTTCAAGCTTATTTTAGTAGGCGCTTAAGATATATTTAAAAAAAATTGTCCAAATTATTTTTGCCTAAAACTTTGCCGATTAGTGACCTATTTGTCTGCTCTTTTTATACCCTTCACCTGTGGTGTACAAGGGTATATATAGCTTTGTCATTCCGTTTGTAATTTCTACAATTTTCATTTCCGACCCCATAAAGTATATATTTTCGGAAAGCTTATGAATAGAGGAGTCGATTAAGCCCTGACCGTCTGTCCGTCTGTCCGTCTGCCCGTCTGTCCGTGTGTTGGTTGAAATCAACTTTTAGAAGCAACTATATGTTCCTCAGATCTATATATGGTATCAATCTCTTGGAAATATCCAGGAATGAATCGCTATTGAAATTCAGCACAATCGCCCCATAACTTTCTGAGATATGAGCAAAAAACCACGACCACCTCGTTTTTTTCACAATTACAACAACAACATGCATACATACATACATGTAAAAAACATACCAAACAAAAAAAATTTAAAAAAAAAAAATATTAAAATTAAGAAAAAAATAATAAAAAAAAAAACTACAAAAAAAAAATTTTAAAAAAAATTTAAAAAAATTTTTTAAAAATTTTTCTAAAAAAATTTTTTAAAAAAATTTAAAAAAAAATATAAAAAAAAATAATAAAATATAAATAATATATTAAATAAAATAAAATAAAATTTTTTTGGCTCAGCTGGGATTCGATGCCACATTTAGTCTAACCAGTATATATAGGTACATATGTACGTATTTTATATGGGATGAATGGTGATACAAACAATTGTTATTGCATGACTACACGTTGTGAAGGGTATATAAGATTCGGCACGGCCGAATAAAGCACTGTTACTTGTTTAAGAGTATCCTTAGAGGCAGTAAAATTTTAAAATAGTAACAACCATGTCTATAAATTAACTAAGAGTTGAATATTCTAATTGTTATGGTAAATATATGGAGAAAAACAGAGGCACTCGTATTTATTTGCTCATATCTCATAAAGTTATGGGGCGATTGTGCTGGATTTCAATACCGATCTGTTCACAAATATTTCCAAAAGATTGATTCCGCATACAGTATAACTGCATAGGCTTATCGTTTGAAAAGTTTAAGTCTAAATTGTATTTCAGGTTTTGAGATTTAATTACAAAAATTGTGTGTGAAAATTTTTTCTAAAAAACTAGCAAAATTTTTGCCAAATTTTATATGTTTACTAGAAAAGCCCGGCGCGCGTTGCTACGCCCCTTAATGAATAAAAATGCATTCTGAATTTAAATTGAATATCAAGTGCCAAAAACTAAAAATTATAACTTTTTTTAATGGGCGTTGCCCTGCCCACTTTTCTAATCACGAAACTGTCTAGTCATGACAGCTCAATATGTGTGCAAAGTATCAGTATCAGGCGTGGCCCTGCCCACTTTTCTAATCACGAAATTGTATAATCATGAGACTTCAATATGTGTGTGAAAAGTTTTAGAAAAATCGGTGAAGTTTAAGTAGCTGAAAATTATAACTTTTTTTATGGGCGTGGCACTTCCCACTTTTCTAATCACGAAATTGTTAAGTCATGACAGCTCAATATGTGTGCAAAGTTTCAGAAGAATCGGTCCAGTGGAAGTACCTCAAAATTATAACTTTTTTTCATGGGCGTGGCCCTGCCCACTTTTCTAATCTCGTAATTATAAAGTCATGACAGCTCAATATGTGTGCAAAGTTTCAGAAAAATCAGTCCAGTGCAAGTACCTCAAAATTAAAACTTTTTTATGGGCGTGGCCCCGTCACTTTTCTAATCACAAAATTATTTAGTCATGAGAGCTCGATATGTGTGCAAAGTTTCAGAAAAATCGGTCATGTGCAAGTAGCTTAAAATGATAACTAATTTTTTATGGGTCCACTTTTTTCCACCCATAAACACTCCCTGGTATTAGTTATTAGTTTTTTTAGTTCGTTCCTCTGTTATTGGTTAAATATAATTCATAGCAATTCATACATTTACACATATGTCTGTATGTGTATGTAGTATATGTAATCACATGTAATATTTACCTATACACTTTAATTTAATTTTATTTTTTATTCAATCATTAAAAAAAAAAAAGATGCCGCTAACTGTTATTGATAACATCGTACAAATTACACAAATTAGCCAAGCAGCAACAACTAACGCCAAATACTGACACATATATGCGCTCTCAGACACAGTCTGATATTAATAGCATGATCAATATCAGGCATGGAAAATAAATATTTTTAAATTGTATTAAAATTTTACAATTTGTATCACAAAATTGAGTTTAACGCTGTTGAATGTTAACATAATAGTAACACTCAAATTGCAGCTTAATTTAACTGATTATTAAGTGACTTTCTGATAAGTGGCAATTTAACACAGAACAAAATAAATTATATTTTTACACACTTATTCAAACAACGAAAGTTCTCATGAATGTTTTCAAGTTACATCTTTCCAAGTAGGGTTAAATTTAGTTATCACAACAAAGTTTATTTTTTCTCTGTATAAAAGTATCACTTTATTTAAATTATTCAGCGATAAGGTAGCATCACAGTATTTTCTAATATAAAAAGTGCAGAAAAAATGTTATTGAATTTTCCAGACCCGATTAATATCAGCATTATAATTTACTCATTCATATGTACATATGCTTGTTCGAATTTGTATTCGCAAGAGCAATGTCATGATCAATGTCAATTGAAAAGATATGTTTCGATTTAATTTTGTTTTTTTTTACACAAACATAAATATATATTATAAGCTTGTTTTTAATACAATCAAAGCACGACAAGATAGACTAAAAGACATGTGCACAACATGTTAGAAATTGGAGAACACAACATTATTGATTTGTAGTAAGTACAGCAGAGACTTTAAAAACGGCTAAAAATATGTGCACACTAAATAGGGGAATTTAAAACGGGATTGTTTGAAGTTTACTTTGAGCTTTCTTTGCTTATATAAAAAATAATTTAAACTAGATTAATAGTCAATAGCATAAACAATTTTTGAGCAAAATTTTAAAGTTCTTAAAAAAAGCTTAATTATAAAAAATTTCCATACGAATATAAAAGAATATGAACATGTTGAGTTATGAATTGTCATTTGAAAGGTGAAATAAAAATTCAACAAATTTGAAAATTAATACTAAGATTCACTAATTAAAATTTCATTGAATTGTAACATAAAATAGGAATTTTAAATTACATAGTAGTATACCGATAAAGAGTGCTGATGATGAAATCGTAGCTGATTTCGAAAATGCATTCCACTCGGCTAATATCGGAAATAATTTTTAGAAAGAAAATTCCTAAAAATGGTTACAATTTAATTAAATTTGAATTATAAAATTAAATGAAAGAATAAATGAATGAAATGATGAAATGAATAATGAAATGAAAGAATGAATGAAATGGTTCACATTAAAAATTTAATTATGAAAAATTTTTAATTTTTTTATTTAAACAGAAAAATAAAGATTAACAACAACACAAAGTTATTGTAACACCACCAACATAGTTTCTATAAATATATTTTTAATTTAATAAACACCGCACTTAAAGTTAGGGCTGTATTTTTGCATCCAAATTATTGTAACATATTACAGAGCTAAAATCGTTTATTTGTATTAAGAGTATTGTACTTGTGTAGGTAATTTAATTCTGGATATTTTCATATTTAGTAAATATATCGCCAAATAAGAGTAACCACTCTTTTGATATATGTTTGTTTAATAGATATCCAATGATTTTCATTTAAAAAAATATAATGAAAAAGTAAAGCAAAGGTTTGATATTAAAATTTGTTTTAATTAAGAAAATCAAGTTCATTTATAAGCGCAGAAATCAATACATTTTAGTAGTTGCTATTTCGTTAAATATGAAAATACGTTAAGAAAAAAACATTCAAAGTTTATAAACACAAGTCTAAATAACGGCTCTAGAAGCACTTAAGCTTTGATGTCAATTCGACCATGGTGTTGGAATGCATTGACGTCCTCAAACTTCTTGGCATCGTCTATTGATTGGACTGCAGCCTTGTTGTGGGATATAATCGGGATGAACTGAACGTTTTACTTTTATAAGAGAATGTCTCCTGGGCAAAGTCAAACTAAAAGGATTCCAAGGTAGTCTTCTTCTTGGATGGGTAGGTTGTTGTAGATCGGATGCAGTGTTGTAGATTTTACGACTTAGAGGATGAGATCACAGTTCATGTCGTTTTTTAGAGTATGAATTCACCAAGTCAGTGGTCACTTGAAATTTATTGCCACCTAGAATATTTTGCTTTTTTCAGAGCCTTGATCTATAGGCAACCCTCTAGCCAATTTTTGGTAGCGATGCATTTAGGCCAATTGTCTGCATACATACATATCGATGGTCTTAAGTATAAAGGTCCTAACACTTATTTTTGACAAAATTTAGTATTTCGGTGATAACAATTCATTTCACATAAATACACCTCGGCACAAAAATTTTAGGTAATAGTATCAAAAATTTGTTTTATTATCAATTTTACAAAATAATTACAATATAATAATGTAGTTTGTATTACTTTTTTACCTTTTGCTGTAATATTACAAATTATTTGAGGCTTTTGAGGGACTTCCAATTTTCGATCAATGATATAAGACAATAAGATTTCTAATGCAAAAAACTACAAAAACTAGTCTGACTCCAACAAAGTATATTTCAGAACAAGAAACAGATTTAATGTGTTAAGGGTAACCATTACCACTTTAAAAAAAAGGAAACCTTAACCTTTCCTTAATAGCATACAAATTTAACAACAGTATTTTACATATCAAAACAAAATAGTAACTTTACAAAAAAGGATGAAATATAATAAAATTTTTCGAGAAAAGAAAGATATTTGGAGTGGTTCAAAATCCGTACAAAAATGTCTTAGTGTAGCATCGAAATATTCGCACTTTTAATGATGTCGGTAGTTTAGTTTAATAATAGTAAACACAAACCAACAAACTATTCCACTAAATAGGCATTCATTTACTTATTCAGTCAGTCAGCCAGTCAGTCAAACATTCAGTTGATTTCTTTGTTGTGCTATAGATTTGTGTAGGTATAGATTTCTATGTTGTAAGGTGAATAAATAGCAAAATCAAAGTCAAGCAACACCAAAAAAACACACATCACTATCAATAACGTTAGAGGTAACAAATCAACAACAAAAGTGGTTGTAGTGATAATGACACCATCTAACTACAACAACAAACAGAGATGTACATATGTACAAGCAATGGTTGCATTGCAGGCAACATCAACGCAATTATCATTGTAGTCTCCAGCATCTGTAGACAACATAAGATGTATGAAGAACATTTTAACATGGTTGTATGAGTAGCTACTGCCACTTACTATGTGCAGCATACAAATCATTTTATGTTTTTCTTTTTTTTCTAATAGATATGACATTTGAAATAAGATGATAATTTTTTTTAATGTATAAGACCTAATAAGACCACAAAATTGTAGTATGTCTAGGTTTGTACGCCAGTCCATCTGTGCGTCTATTTATATGCTTGTGTGTATGTCGACGGATCTGCTGTAATTGATATGATAGATTTTGTAATACTGCAACTGTTGTTTTATGTAAAACGTCTGTCTCATTGATATATAAGTATCTGTAAGTATTGATATATAAGTATCTGTTTAATACTGTTTTTGCCTATGAAGTTGCACATATATAATAATACTGGCAACATACATGGTGTGGCTGATGCTGTTATTGATGTGTTTATTATTAGGCGACGTATTAAAGTGTGGGACAGTTGTGCTAAATGATGCAAAGTTTAAGTGCTGTGTTAAATCTTTAGGCTTAGAAAATTATTTAAAATTTTGCCAAAAATTAAAAGTTATCAGCTTCGAGGCAAATAAAAAAGACAAGAAACAAAACTGGAAGGCTTAATATAGAAAACGTTTAAATTTTTAAAATCAGTTTTTTGCTGCTGAATAAGGTTTCTACACAGAGTAAAAAAGTATTGGTCGTGAGTACCGCAATTGTTGCCAATCGCGTAGTTTAGTTGTGATAGTAGAATTTTACGGTTGTATCTACAGAATTTCGTTTTGGAATATAAATATTTAGTCAGCATTAATAAATTATGATACTTGCAATAAAAATTTTATAATCACAAATGAAAAGTTCGATTGCAGAAACTGAACCATTCGATTGGCAATAAATGTGATTCTCTGTTTTCTGGGTGTAGTCTTTGGAACTCAGTAACAGTCTTTACCCATATCCTTTGTCTTTAACACTACACACAGTGAATGTAAAAGGGTATATAAAAGTTTGTCATTCCGTTTGTAATATCTATGGTATTTTTTGCAACTCCGTAAAATGTGTATGTATCTGCACGCCCGTGTGAGTGTTGAAATCAAATTTTTGAAATGCACATATATCGCCCGGACACACATGTAACATCAGTTAATCGGAAATGTTTTCGTTAATATTGGTACAAAAAATCAGTAATTTCAACCCATTAACGCTGAGCTATGAACAAACAAAAATACATATGTATGGCTCTGTTTTTTATTGAGATTGAAACAGCAAAATTTAAAAAAATCAATAAAATCAAACGGTGTTGCTTATTTTTGTGTACGAATACGAAGTTTTTCGACTATTAAGCAAGTGTAAACCTGTTGCATATTTTCATTTTTGTGAAGGGTATAATAAGATTTGGCACATCCAAATATGAAGCTCTTACTTGCTTTACTTAAGACCTTTCTGCCTAACGTCAAAGAAATAAATTCTTTATATCCTTCCTGGAACTGAGCAAACCTAAATCATAATTTTAAACTCAGTTTGGAAACGAGAAAAATAAAGGGTAAGGCAGAAGACGAAACCTATTCAAACACTTTGCAGCAATTTCATCACATAAATTAAAGTTTTAAAAAATTAATAAATGATCTGAAAAATTCTTAATGTTTGTTTAACAATTTTAATTTCTGCAATTAAAAATTGTTATAAACTATTATATAAACAAAGAAATTTGCATATAACGTATGTATGTGTGTATGTTTTTAAATAATTTTACTTAAGCGCCATTTCCGTTAAGCAATTCTATTATGCATTATTTTTTTTAAAGTCTGTTTAACAACATATTTAACACTATTTAATAACAAAAACAATGGAAAATCATGAGCATTAAATTGTTAGTGTATCGTGTCTGAACGTGTTATCTGAGTGGGGGAAGTTTCGAACGGCTTTAAAATCCAATATGCCAACCAACCACTTTTATGCGGATTGTTTAACAACTTGTATAAGTTTTTGTGTGTTATTTTTAAATAAAACTTACGCTTAGTTAAACATTAAAAATAAGTTTGTATTTACAAATGCAATTTACATAGAGTAAACTAAACTGTCTGACAGTTAAACTGCTAGACTACTACTATTTCAATCAACCATGCGGTTTAAAGCAGGGAAGTGTGATAGTAGCAACTAGCAATATTAATAGCTGCAGTTGTAGGCATATTGTTTCCAAAGACATGCTCGACTGATGGTCATATATCACCGTTATTCGAATGAAATAATATAAAATTTAAATAAACGCTTAAACCGCAAAAACTCAAATTAAAGCGAGAATTTAATCAAGCATGTTAAAATAATGTTATTGCTGTTACTTTTACAGCATACACGTGGGAATACACTTGTAGTTTTAGTGTGTTTATTTTATTTATATTGACACACTTCACCTTTGGTGTCCAAATGTATATATAGCTTTGTCATCCGTTTATTATTTCCAGAATATTCATTTCTGATCCCATAAAGTACATATGTACTGCAAACTAATGAATAAGGAAGTGAAAAGTAATTGTCCGTATGCCCTTGACTTTTACAAGTCCCTACATGTTGCGCAGGCCTTTCTGGGGTTTAAATATTTTGTAACTATTCTGGAATCGCCTTATAAGTTTCTGGAATATGAGCAAATAAACACAACTGCCCTTGTTTTTTCCCATATGTTTCTAAAAAAAAAACAAAAATTTTTAAGCCTAGAATAATTTATACACACACTTGTTAGCATTTGTAGGTGCTATATGTCTTTAAGGATATTCGTAAACAACTTTGAACAAATCGGTCACTAATCAGTAAAGTAATGTGGAAAAATATCACCTTTTAAATAATTTTAGACACGCTAGTGACACCAAGTTACAAGTTACGGGCTTGGAATTTATTCCTGAAGCTAACAAAAAGGTTTGAAACTTACTGAGATATAACCACCAAAATTCAACTACTTCGGTTTTACAACCAATACTGACCAATATTGACCATTGAAATGAAAGCGTTTGACTAGCAGAATAAAATATAATAAAAAAATTAAAATTCAAGATTGCCTTCACTACAAAATGGCGAACAATAATCTAGTATTTCAAAATTTAGCCCCCTCAACGGATTTATGGGTTAAATATAATTACTGCATTGTCCCCTTCAACATCCACATTATTGATATGTATCCGATTAAACGGCTTAACCAGTAGAATACAGTGAACTATAAAAAAAAGGCATTCAAAATGGCGGATAATTTTTTTTTTTTACTCAATCAATATGAGTATTAAATGAAAGGACTTCAATAAATAGTTGAAAAAAGTATATTAAAATTCAAAATCATAGATGGCAACGAAAAAATTAAAGCAAAATGGGGTATTAAAATTATATCTAAATCTAGGCTACAGGTTGGTAAAGGGTATTATCAGTTTCGGCACGACTGACTTTATCACTCTTACTTGTTTTCTTTTAGCATTTTTTACAAATTTTTAAACGACACGCGTTAAATAATTTATTGCTGCAAAAACAAGTGTTTCTACAAAATAAAACTTTGTTACTTGTTCTTGTCTGTCAGTGCACACAAAACACAGTTTTCTTACCAAGAATCATCTGCTCTGCCAGAAACATGTTGACAATCTTCTAAATGTCAGTTGACATTTTCCAAAAGTAGTTGATAATGACAGGTTTTTTTGTGGCATGCATGTGTATTTTTTTATAGAGTTTATAATAGGTTTGATTAATGGGAGGAAGTATTAATGTGGCAACACCCGTAGACGTGTATACATTAATGTCTAACTGGTTTGGCCAATATAACTAATTATGGCACAATGTTAATGGAAATTTGTTAGTGATAACATTTCCTTTTAACTTAAAATGGAACCAGAGTAAATTGTGGAGGAAAGTTTAAAAATTGAGATATAAATTTATCTTAAAATGGCTTAGTTATAGAAAAATATGACAAAATTCCATTAACTCTACATATTTACAAATTAGAATTATGCAATTACTTCTGTACCTAAATCATGTAATAGTTCGTTTCTACATATTCATGTTTAGTATATGAGTCTATAAGTAACTTGATTAAATTAACCAAGCAACACTATGTAAAATAGCAGCAATACCATGAAATAATTTTGATAATAAGAACTTAAGAGCTAAAGGCTATTAATTCCTAAACATTGCATGATGTTTAGAAAAAAAAACAAACTAAAGAAAATAAAACAATTTCCATTTTCCATGGCCTTGATCACATAACAAAAGCTTTTTCAAATATTTGCTATAATTATACCCTTCACCTGTGGTGCACAAGGGTATCTATAGCTTTGTCATTCCGTTTGTAATTTCTACATTTTTCAATTCCGACCCCATAAAGTATATATTTTCTGAAAGCTTATGAATAGAGGAGTCGATTAAGCCCTGACCGTCTGTCCGTCTGCCAGTGTGTTGGTTGAAATCAACTTTTAGCAGCAACTTTATGTTCCTCAGATCTCTATATGGTATCAATCTCTTGGAAATATCCAGGAATGAATCGCTATTGAAACTCAGCACAATCGCCCCATAACTTTCTGATATATGAGCAAAAAAACCACGACCACCTCGTTTTTTTCACAATTACAACAACAACCTACATACATATTGGTTAAAGTAAACGTGGCATCGAATCCCAGCTGAGCCAAAAAAATGTTATTTTATTTTATTTAATATATTATATATATTTTATAATTTTTTTTTATATTTTTTTTTTAATTTTTTTAAAAAAGTTTTTAAAAAATTTTTTTTAATTTTTTTTATTTTTAGTATTTTTTTTAATATATTTTTTTACATGTACATACATACGTATTTTATATGAGATGAATGGTAATACAAACAATTGTTATTGCATGACTACACGTTGTGAAGGGTATATAAGATTCGGCACGGCCGAATATAACACTGTTACTTGTTTTTAGCTGATATTGTGTAATGATGATTAAACCTTAAAAGGCAAAATAAAAATTAAAAATTATAATTTTTAAGTATTTTTTAGATGAAATTTTTTAAATTTCATTAATTTTCAAAATTTGTTTAAAATATAAAAAAAAGCTTAGTCTTAGTCTTTGCAAAAATGATCATATTTTGAAAGTGAGTTGTAATATGATGTTTTGCTCTCTTTCTTCGATGAATTTACTCTCCATGTTATTTGCTTTAAACCATCCGATAACAAGAGACAAATGAGAATTCGTAGGCAATTGAGTCTGCATAAATGTTAAAACAGAACTCCGAGTTAACTTTGTTTTCTATAAAAATTGGTTTCTTAAAAACATAGCAAAACTTAGTCACGAAATAGAATTCATTTTATTTTAAGAGCATTCCGAGAGAAATTAAGTCACTTGGAATTACCATGAAATTGTTGTTATTCTATGTCCATCTGTCATTCCGAGTAAGCAATGAAATCAACTTTTTTAAACACCCATGTATTTCACATTTTTGGTATTTAAAATCAGAAATTTCGACCCATTAGTGACTGAGATGTAAGCCAGGTATGTCTCTGTTTTTTATTGAGATTTCAATAGCAAAATTCCTTAGAGAAAAAAATGAAGCATACAGTGTTGATGCACATTTATGTTTATATAGATGTATTAACATGATTGTAGAAAATGTGGGGGTTGTTGGCTTATTTTGTATGCTTAATCATGTATACGCATGTATGCAATGAATGTGTGAATCGTTGTTCTCATGTAGAAAGGCCCTAACTCAAATAATTATAATTTTACAGGAGGAGGTAAAAACGTAACAGAAACTGTATTATCGTAATGTAATTTCTTTTGTAAACTCGCTTGTAAAACTGTTATTTTTGATAGTATTGCGTTAAATTTTTGTATCGAGGTGTATTTGTGTGAAATGTATTGAAATGTATTGGAATCACAGAAAAACTAAATTTCGTAAAAAGTACGAGTTAGAGCTTTTCTACATGAGACCATCGGTATGAAGTTGTTATATTTTTTATGCTTATTCATATGCACGAGTGTCTGCAATACGAAGTTTATCAATTGTTTACTGTACGTTGTATGAACATAATCATACACAACAAGAAGGTATGTACCTACATGGCACATGTCATGACTCAACAACAGTAAAGATGAAGCAAGTGTAAATCAGTTTTACAAACAACTTATATGTATATGCATATACATATCGAAATATATCCCAATATATCTGTGGCTTGCAGCTAAAAGGGCCAATGTCAAAATATTTACTTTAGAGAAAATTGGAATTGAACTTTATCTTTTATATACATATGTTTACATAGTGACATAGGCCAGCATTTTATTTATGAAGCTGTTCTGGTTTAAGTATGACTTTAGTTATCTTACCATAATGAAAAAGAGCAAGAAAACATATCAAATGCAATGATTAACTCAAAAGAGCAAAAAAGTGACTGTGGCCCTTTTAGCTCCAAGCCACAGATATATAACAAGTTTTGGCTGGCTTTTGTAGGCGCAACTCTGTTTGTTAAAAAAATACAGCCCATAATTAAATCAGTTCAATTGACTAATTTTTTTACTGAACGATTTAACAGTTTCGCTATTGCATTTTTTTACAGCACTGCATTCAAATTTCTTTCTATATATCTTTTCTTGTTTAAATTAAGTCATATTTGCACGTTTATATAAATTGTATTTATCCCGCCAATGATAACCTACTGGTCTGTGAGACCACTCTATATCGCTTTGTATGTAATTAAAATTATAAAAAATTCTTGATAATTTTGTTAAAGTTCCGAGTGTCGAAAGGCTAAAAAACATTATTTTCCTTTAGAAATATGAATTTTTTTCCTAATTTTAAAAAATGTATTACTAAAAACATTGTTATTTTGAAAATTCTTAAAAAATAATTTTTAAAATTTATAATTGAAATAAAAGAGCTGAAATAGCTTTGTTTTAATGTCAAAGAATATAAAAAAACATTAACTATTAGCAACACGTTTTGTGAACTCTTCAGTTAAAAACCCCGTTGCGTGTGGCAAGCGTCACCATTTATCAAAGTCAAATTTGCATCACCATTGAATGGTTGAAAAAGCAAAATAGAACTTCAGAATATCTTGGTTGCCAATTTTTCTAAAAAACTACAAATTAAACTAAAAGACAAGTTCACTTAAAAAGGTATGTATGTACATTAAGGGCCTCTAAGACCACCTTTAAATTTTTAAGGTTAAATTTTCAATCTGTGCATATTTATTTTTTTTTCTCTCTCTTTTTTTTCTACTGTTTCTGATGTTGCAAGTCTGAACAAAAAAAAAGTTGAAGATCATGACAATGATATTGTATTATTGCTGTAGTTCATTTTATTGTTGTTTTTGTTGTTGTTTGGGGAAAAATGATCGTGAGCTTAGGATCTTTTGCATCATGTGGTGGTACGTTCGTATGATGATGAGGCCTGATACTGATGATTGCCACAAAGCACAAAAAAGGGTGTAAAATGGCTCAAATAACATAAATTCAAAAAAAACAACAACAAAGGAAACAACCTTTGGCAAAACAAAGAAAAAAACCCCCAGACTTACACAGAGCAAGACAACAAACAAAAGGACGGATATTAAGGTGGTTAGAACAAAACGAAATTGCTAGACAACTAGAATACCTAGAAACCAAATGTAAGAATTTGTTTGTGGTAGATACGAATGTGTAAGTATGTATGTATACACTCTTAAAAGTGCAACAAATGAATTTACCAGTAATTTAACATGATTATGTCGTAGAACTTCAAAACTTGTCTACAAGAATCTCATGTTATTATGAAAAGTTTTATTATACCCTTCACCTGTGGTGCGCAAGGGTATATATAGCTTTGTCATTCCGTTTGTAATTTCTACAATTTTCATTTCCGACCCCATAAAGTATATATTTTCTGAAAGCTTATGAATAGAGGAGTCGATTAAGCCCTGACCGTCTGTCCGTCTGTCCGTCTGTCCGTCTGCCCGTCTGTCCGTGTGTTGGTTGAAATCAACTTTTAGAAGCAACTATATGTTCCTCAGATCTGTATATGGTATCAATCTCTTGGAAATATCCAGGAATGAATCGCTATTGAAATTCAGCACAATCGCCCCATAACTTTCTGAGATATGAGCAAAAAACCACGACCACCTCGTTTTTTTTCACAATTACAACAACAACATACATACATAGATACATGTAAAAAACATACCAAACAAAAAAAATTACAAAAAAAAAAAATATTAAAAATAAGAAAAAAATAATAAAAAAAACTACAAAAAAAAAATTTTTAAAAAATTTAAAAAAAAATTTAAAAAAATTTTTTAAAAATTTTTCTAAAAAAACTTTTTGAAAAAATTTAAAAAAAATATAAAAAAAAATAATAAAATATAAATAATATATTAAATAAAATAAAATAAAATTTTTTTGGCTCAGCTGGGATTCGATGCCACATTTATTCTAACGTGTACGTATGCACGTATTTTATATGGGATGAATGGTGATACAAACAATTGTTATTGCATGACTACACGTTGTGAAGGGTATATAAGATTCGGCACGGCCGAATATAGCACTGTTACTTGTTTTTTTCTATTTTTGTCTTAAACTTGAAAGCAAAATGTAAAAAGGGTCTAGTCGTTCGCTTAGTTTTGCTCACTACTTAAAGAAGCTATTTTAGCTGATATTAATATGTTGATAGTAGCAAGAGGGGCTTCTCCTGCTGTTGCCGCACAGAGTTCACTTCTGCTGTTTCTTCTTCTTCTCCTTCTTTCAATGTGGCTGCAAATAAGTAGCATCCCAGGTAACTCTAGTGCATTATAGCGTGACGTGGGTATAGATTTAAAACTTTTTTCATTTTTTTTTTTTTTGCTTGTTTATGCCTATATTCAATTAAAGTATGGGGGATCCGTTGTAAGTGGTGTATAGAAAGAAATTACAGAAATTATTATCCAAAAGTCATATAATTTTATAAACAATTTCACAACCATGTAAACCACGCTAGCTTGCTAGCTGATGACGATTGTTCACGTTTTGCTTATTACTAAACAATTATCAAAGGTATTTTCTTTCTTTTGTTTGCAAACAATACTGAAGTGGAGTTAAAACAACTAACAAAGGAAAATTAAGGCACTAGACCTAAAAGAAAAATTCAACATACATTTTTTTTTTTATTTAATTAAGGACCAAAGCCTTTTAAAGCTGGGATTTAACTATAAAGTGGGTAAAAATGCCTGAAAAATATCTTAAAAAAATATAAAGGTCGAGGCATTTTCGGTTTAGAAATGAACCATCGGTTATTTCGAATCTGGCAATACTTATGGCATTTTATTCTGCCATAAAATTCAGTATATTATCTCCGCCATTTCTCGCCATCGGATGAGAATCTCACATTCGTCCTTATGTGTTGAACTTAGCCTACTAAGTCCATATTTAAATTCAATATACAAAAAGGCACCTAAACCCCTTGAGCTTTAGGTCTCTCATTTGTATTTATAATAATAAATTCTAAAATAAGTCAAGTTACTAGTCGGTCAGTTGTTTTTCCTTAAATTTACAAACTAAGATAGATTCTTTTTAGCTTCTGGGCAGCATAGAGCATCGAAATGGGTGTCAGAGGAAAACAAAATTATGCAACATTTTATGTAATATTTTTTCGTTCAACTCAAATCGAACTTTACAGATTTAGATTGCACAATGTGACCTTTATGAATGCTGCCAATAATATATTTAAATTCAATCCCCCCAAAAAAAAAACTGTATTAAGGCAGCCAATTAAATCAAATATTTACCAGCAACCATTGCAATTGAAAACAAACAAATGTTACAAGAACTGGTTGAGGACTTACAGCCCCAAAGGAATCATAAAAAGAAAACAAAAATAAAAAAACTAAAAACCAATTTAAAAACAAAAACTACTACGCATCCACAAACAAATAAACTTGGCCGACAACTTAAAGGCAAACCGTTTAAAACATAAAAATCATGTTAATGTAACTTCCACAATAATATGTGTGTATGTATACGTGTGCAAAACAACAGACCATATGTTACACGTTGCACACACATACATAAATACTATTTACTATGACCAAAAAAATAACAACAATTTCTAAGCCAAACGAGATGACAGCGATGAAGAAGCTGGATTGGAATCAGCCAAGGCTACTCATATAACTGGGAAATAAATGGCAATACAAAGCTTTCCGAAACTAAAACTGTCTAACTTTCAACACAACTACGCCTTTATGCACACATACAAGATACCACAGCGCACCAGCTAATTCTTGTTAAAAAAAACATCTTAAAGGGGGTGTGGTTGTAGACTTTAAGTCAACAGCTACACCTTGATAGAACTAAAAGAAAAAATATCATTTGGCAACCTATTTAGTAAAATGTGAGGCTAGCAGATAAATAACTAAATGTGTACGTACATATGAATAGAAATACACAGGAGGATCAGTTGAAAGTTGCTACACTCACACATTTAGTCAGATGTTACTGATGCTGTTGGAAATATGAACACATTTGTTTTTAACTAAATGGGTTAAAAAAATATGAGTAGTAAATGTATTATGTTGTTTAGCTGTTGCATCCCAGCAAATGATTTAAAATAAAATTTTAACAAGTTTTTTTCTACCCTCATTTTACATCTTCAAATAGTTTCTGGGATTAGGGATAACATTATTGCTTATTATTGATTATTAGCAGGACCTGTTCCACTTTGGTGGCCCCAACAAAGTTTTTGCCTTGTATTCGTTAGGAGATATATTTTACTATTATCTGTCATTATTTGGTAGGTATATAATAACAGTAAAAATAAGTATTTCATTCGTATGTGGGTATAACTCCCCCGATCCTTACTATTTTTGGTTCAAATCAGGGAAGGCATATCAAAGGTAACTCGTACCAAATATAAACCATAAAGATAACAGTTTTTCAGAAATGTATTTTTTGATATGAGGGATAGGCAGATGGGTCACTACGTCCTCTATCCTGATCCTATCGATTTTGTGCCTTAAAAAAATAAACTCTTTTAATATTGTAGCCAATTATTTACATAAAATTTAAAGCCTATAAAAATAATAGTTCTGCAGATATGCTGTTAAATATATTTTCTTTGCATGGGAGGAATTCGCCCCTTCATTTGATCTCATCTTTTTATAAGAATGCATTGCAAAAATTTTATTTAAATGTCTGATATCAGGATTGAAAACTCTAGCATTTAGATTTTCTCTAATATGGCATTTAATAAGTCTTTTGTGTGGGGGTAACACTTCTCCGGCTCTAATCGTATTAATTATTATTTGGAATGAGACAAATGAGACATAAGTAAAACACACAGAGTTTTAAGATTATATGTATATTGAATATTTTTCTAGATATCTCATAAAATGTAAGGTGCCACGCCCATTGTTTTTTTCAGCTCATTTTAAGCTCAAATGTGCCAGCTGTTATTATAATTCCTGACACCAATTTTGAAGAATTTAGGTACTACAGTACTATGAATATGCGGCAAAAATTTTTGATTTTGTATGGAGGTTGGAAGCCACACCCACTTTTTTTTTTAGAAAATATGACAGTAAGAACCATTTTTTAGCTTCATAGATTATTAAAAACAAATCTTACAAATCGGTTCAGTCGTTCTACAATTTTATATAAAGTAAAAAATGGGCGTAAAACTGGGCGTGGTCAATTTTTCTTTTCGCAAAAGCCTAAGATGAGCTATTGCAAACAGTCAACACAACAATTAGCGGTGTAGCCGTTCTTAAGTGACACAATTACCAACGAACGACATTTAATTTTTATTTGAATAGATTGAAAGGAAATAGAAGAGAAAAGAAAATAAAATAAAAGAACAGAACAAAACAAAACACAAAAGCAAAGAAAAGAAAGAGGGTAGAAAGTTTCATCAGATAGAAAATTTGAATTTAAGTAGAATTTTGACTGTTCCCTGTGCTTATATCAGTTCAATTATACCCCGCTATCTGATCCTAGTGAAAAATTATGTTTCTGACGAAACATGTTTGTAAGGGCGAAATGTAAAAGTTTTGCTTACTAAAGGCTATAATACACGGCATGTTTTTTACATCTGACTTTAAAATGTGTGAGACATATGTAAGTCTACATGTCTGTCAAAATTGTACTTTTACAGGCAACCGTCGCTGACTGCTTTGCAGCAGCAGAGATTTCTGCCAACGGCTGTTGTCTAGATGTTTTGATAGAAGAAAATAGAGCGCGCTCTTATTGAAATTTTGTCAGATGTCTCAACACATGTTTTTTGCAGAAGTAATGTTTTAAAGGTAACACACGACATGTTCGTATTTAGCAGTGTGAAATTTGACAAGTCAGTTGTAAAAAACATGTCGTGTATTAGCTCCTTAAATAAGCCTATTGTAGTACGTAAATGACAGGCTTACTTACGCACAAGGTATTTTTAATTTGTTCCTTACAAACCTGCTTCGTAGTAAGGGAATGATGAATGCACTTGAGTTCGACTAATTTGTAAAATTTTTAAATTATTTCTTCGCTTTCATTACTCTATCAAAGTTATTCTTTTTTCTAAGCGCATTTAAACCGGCTTTCTTTTTCAAACTTAATTTTAATGCTTCGAAAAACTAGACTTCTTTTACTACTTGAAAAAAATAATAATTTAAGTCACATTTCACTTAAAACATATTTACTGAAATATTGCTTTGGCTTTTGCTAAAAAAAAACAATTTACTGGGATTGTTGTACTTAAACATGTCTAGTGTTCTTCTACAGCTTCTTTGTCTACATATGCCATATTTTCCGCATCGTCTTCAGGTATTGCCGATGCAAAAAATGAATGTAACGTTAAATTCTTTTAACAATGCGTTGGAAATGTATTACATGTTTGTGGCACAAAGAAAATGTCTTTACCACAAGTATAAGAAAACCAGAGCATGTTAATACTAAATGAAAAATATAAAAGCACAACAACAATATGTTGCCACTTTAAGCTTAAACAAAGACAATAACTATAAAACTACATACAAGTATTTATAAACTAATATTTGGTCAAAATAGTTTAACCCTTACAGAATCAATTTTTTTTAAATATTCTTCTATATGTAGAATACGATTTTAGTACATTCTATGGTCTGATTATCTGAATAATGAGAAATTATGTTTCTTTGTTTAACTTTTATTAATTGATTTTATTACTTCAACCAATTAGCAGTGGCATTAAATAAATGATTTTAAGAATAATAATTTAAGTCATATTTCACTTAAACCATATTTCTAGGACATCTTAGGCCTTTTTATAGCCAATAGATACAATTTTTAAAAATTGATGCTTTCTTAAGATTTGGCACAACAATAGCTTAGTGTTACACTAAAGTTTAGTATTATTTTCTTTTTTTATTCGGCACTCTTACGCACAATGGTGTATGCTGCTTACCTCGTTTTTTTTTTTTTTTTGGTTTTCTAAATACTTGTAACTTGGTATTTGAATGCATTTTTAATCGTATGGTAAAATTGTCTTTTAAAATGTCTTTTGTGCCACCATTATTTATGACTCTGGCAAATTTTATAAGATGTTCGTCGTTGTTTCATTCTTTGTTGCAACTTAAGCTGATGATGATGGCTGTGGCGAGGTTATGTAGTTGGTGGTAAAATTTTTAAATTTTTTCGGCCTTCTCTGCATGGTTTTGTCGTTTAGTAAAAATCTAACGTTATTTACTTTTCGAGATATTGATAAGGTTTTAATTTATGAGGGTATATTTGCAATGACAACAAATATTAACTTTTCTTTTATTTTGTTTTTTCATTTCATTTTATGTGTCTTTAAGAGTTTCAATATTAAGTTAGTTGTTACAGACAACAATCCTTTACATCAGTGCTATTCAATATTTTTGGCTCGTGTACCACTAAATTCACGACAAACTTTTCGCGTACCACCAAAAAAAATATAATGTAAACAATTTTAAAATTTTTAATCTATTTTATTTATTAATAATAAAAAACAATAAAATTAAAAAAAATAATAAAAATTACAAAAAACATAAGAACATGTACATTAAAGGTATACTTTTAGGATGACTTTTCTTTTTGTTTCCAATTGCAAAATAGAAATCGTTAAAATTTTAAAAGAATTCGCGTACCAACTGGAAATTTTTCGCGTACCACCAAGTGGTACGCGTACCATAGGTTGAATAGCACTGCTTTACATGTCATTAGACGACAAAAATAAATGTCATAAAGTTTTAATATCTTTATAGGAAGTGGGACAAACATTTGTTAAATACTTAACAACAACAAAAACAAATGTGTGTTATTTAAACATCTTTCTACAAATATTTATGTATGTGTGTATGTATGTATGTCATGGCACTTAAAAGTACGATTTTTTAAAGCAATAAGCTTTATAGATATACTGCTTTGAACTAGCTATAACTTTAAAGAATTGAATAAATTCTCAAACGATAGTGTAAAAGGGTTAATATACATAAGTTTGTAATTTCTACAGTTTTTATTTGTGACCCTATAATGTACTTAATATATTCTAAATCCTTAAAGATATAGAAATCGATTTAGCTATGTCCATCTGTCTATCCGTATGAGTACAGAAAGTAATTGGCACTTTATTAAGCCCCCATATATCCCACGGATTCGTGTGTGGTAACAATTTATAAGAAATGCTCTCGAGAATTTTGATATTCGACCCATTGCCGGCTGAGGTATGAGCAAAAAACCTCGTTTGCCACGAATTTATAAATATTTAAAAAACAACAACAAAATCAGCTGGTCTGAGTGTATGTACATATGTATGTATTTACATGTTGGAAAAAAATATGTGTTATTTTGTTGTAATTGGTATATTTTGTATGTTTATTTTTTGACATTTTTTGTATGCTTAAGATGAATTCACCCATTTGTTCTGAACAAAATTTTTTCTGGAGAATAACATTTTTTACTGAGAGTTTTCTGCAGAACGATTCACCTATTTCAGGAAATTTGTCCTAAAAAAAAATCTGCCATATAATATAAAAATGCAAACAGTTGTACAAAGTGTCAGCACCGCTAGCAAACTATGTAAATAAATACAAACGTAAATTATTTTATTAAAATATATGTGAAGAAAATGTCGGATAGAAGAAAACTAAAATTATTATTTTAAATTGAAGTGCATAAAGTCAATTTGTTTGCTAAAGAAATTTATAAAAAAAAATCGAAAATAAAAAGAGTCGCAGTGAGAAAAATCTTAAAATTAAGAAGATCACACGGTTTATTTCACACATTGTATTATTGCGACCGATTATGACCCTATGGCTAGGTAAATAAATATAAATAAATGAATGTATAAATAAACTAAAATGTAATTACGACCGATTCCAGTGGCGGCTCCTATTTCATTCCATAAACTCTGTTTTATATAATTATTTTTGTATGCACTAATGCTCATGTCATACAAACATTCTCTTCCAGGTTTTTTTAATTCTTCTATTAATTTTTGAGCAATATTTTTATTAAATTCCATTTTAATTGTTAATTTTCGGCAAAACCAATTTTTGTATAATAAATGTACTGACACTGTGTGATGTGGCAACCAAATTAAATTTTCATGTAAATATTAAAAAAAATTGCATCCCAATTCAGTTTCTTCTGAACAAGAATTAAAATTAAACCAATTCAAGAAAAACTTTCTGAACAAAATAATCTCTCTCCCTCTCTTAAAAGTAAAACGTCAAACTCAATATAAAAAAAATTTGTTCTGAACTAAAATTTTATGGGTGAATCCAGGGTACACTTATACAAGGTGGCGGTGCAAGCCCAGCTGATTTTTTTTTTGTGTTCTGGAGAATGTCAAAATACATACTTAAAAAAATTATTTCAACTTCGGAAATTGTCAAACTCCATACATAAAAAAAGAGAGACAAAAATTGCTCTCCTTTACGCTATCACCTTATGTAATTACACCATGGGTGAATCCAGTTTTATTTTTTGTTTGTTGTATAATAAATTTTTTTTTATTATTTTTTAATATTTGAGTTTTCGATTTTTTTTTTAATTTTATTACAATGTTTATTAGATTATAATCAGTGTTGCCACGACCAAAAAAAATTTACAACCAAAATTACTTCAAAAAGTAACCAAATAAAAAAAAAGTAACCAAAATTAAAATATATTTGATTTATTTTTAATTTGTTTTACATTTTAATATAAAAAAAATATTTGTACTTTACGAATGAATTATGAACTAAAAATAAACCAAAAATTCAGATCTTACGTATCAAGAACATAAAAAAAATTAAAGGTAATTTTATTACAAATAACGATAAATAAAAAGCTTAAAATAACGTTTTTTAAAACAGTCATGTATTTTTTCGTACTCCACAGTTGATCATTTGCTAAAAGATATAGGGTTTCAAGTGCTAACAATGTTGTCTAAACATTGTCACTTAAATGAGAACATTTCAATGTTAAACGTACATATAAGAACATGATTTATAAATAAAACATATTAAATAATACTGAGTTTTGGGCTATAAAAAAGTAACCAAAAAGGAAAAAAAATACACATCTACACATTGGCAAACAAAATAACCAATTTTGGTTATAAATAACCAAAAACGGCAACGCTGATTATAATACTGACTTTCAAGATTTTATAATTTTTTTAAATTGTTTCATTTGTGAAGAATTTAGTTCTTCTGTTTGTAACTTCGTCTGCGTAGTAATCGGTACGAAAGGTAGCCTCTTTATATCTTATGTTAATGTGAGCAAATTTCAATTAAATTTTTTACGTTATGTGTGATTAAGTAAAAATAATTAAACATAAATACAAACATTTATATTTATTATGTTAGTGGGATAGTACTTCATGAAAATATTCAAGACAAAATACTTCTATAAATTATTTCCGCGAATTTTCTTGATCTTTGATATTTGAAATATGTGTTGTTGTCTATCTGTGTGCCCAATTTCATTTGCTTTCGATTAGCCGATTTTGAGTTCAGCCGATGATGGTGGTAAAAATATGAGAAAAAACAGAGGCAATCGTATTTATTTGCTCATATCTCAGAAAGTTGTGGGGTGATTGTGCTGAGTTTCAATAGCGATTCATTCCCGGATATTTCCAAGAGATTGATTGACACCACATGGTTGCTTCTAAAAGTTGATTTCAACCAACTCACGGACAGACGGGCATACGGACAGACGGTCAGGGCTTAATCGACTTCTCTATTCATAAGCTTTTTGAAAACATATACTTTATGGGGTCGGAAATGAAAATTGTACAAACGGAATGACAAAGCTATATATACCCTTGCGAAGGGTGAAGGGTATAAAAAATAATAGAAAAAAATCAAATATATTTACTGCCGTATTCATAAAAAATATTTTAGGTTTATTTAAGGCTTATTTGACAAATTTCTGTACTACATCTGTCAAATAAGCCTTCAATAAACCTAAAATATTATTTATGAATACGGCAGTTAATATTTAAACACAATAACAAGGTTTAATTTTGTATTGAAATTTAAAAAAACAAAACTGTTTTATTTATAAAGCTCAATTTGATATTTTTTTCAAATTCTTAGACTTAAAATTGTAAATCCTAAAACACAAAAAAAATTCATATAAATGACAATATTTTTAAAGTCATTTCAAATACAATTTTTTCTTTTTTTTTTTGTAATTTTTTTATGAAAATAAAAAATTACTAAAATTAGTTAATAATCAATTTCATACTTTCTTTAGTTTATTACCGGAAATGTTAAGATTCTCTTCAAAACTGTATATATTTTTAAAGCTTAAGAATTTCAGCTTCATTAAAACAATATATTTAATTAAAGAAAACATAAAATATGCAAGCAAACCTTAAGAAAATAGTAAATAAACCATTTAAGAAGTCATTTGCTTGCCACAAGACAAGTGATGATTACTGGAAAATAATCACCAGCATAAAAACTCAAAGAACTCCAGCAGAATGACAAAAAAACTCACTATAATTCCTTAAAACCAAAACAAACAAAAAATGATCATAATGAATATGATGTTTACAAATAGTAGAAACCAGGAAACATTTTTTTTCCAAAATTAACCATTTTAATGAACAAAACAGAATCCCCAGGAAAAGAAACGAAAAACAATTGCAATAAAATTTTGAAAACAAAAAAAAAATTAAAAAGTAACCACAACTGACATGAATCATAAAATAGATCCCCATGTAACAAAACACAGCCCAATAAAACAACAAAAATCTATACTTACAAAGAGATGTGGCTTAAAACAAAGAACGAAACGTCATAAAAAGTGTTCTACTACTTACATAAGCTCTATGCTCAGGTGTATGTATGTATGTATAATGGCCATGGTTGGAGTAGTAAAAATTCTAACTGTAAATGTAAAAAAGTACTATTAAAAAATTATAATAATAACATGCATAAGATATAAAGAGTAAGTACATATGGAACTGTTTGCAATATATTTCAAGATCTTGTTAGATACATTCGTTTGCCAACAAAATCATCAGTAGGTATGTACAAAAGATACAAATAGAAAACAGAAAAGAAAAAACAAACGTTGTTAAAGCAGACAGAAAACAAAAAGAATTGTTCTCAAACAAATTTAGATCAAATACATACTGATCTTATTTTGCTAAGTAGTAATTTACTTAAGTATTTTTTTTTCAAAATTGGTTACATTGAAACCAAACGACAAAAACTTACTCCCATGAAAACTCTCTCGGACAATAATGAGAATATGTGATATGCGTTTAGGCATGTATTGACATTATTATTTCTGTGCTAAAAAGGAAAATCTGCTTAAGTCGACATAAGCTAAAATTTAATTTATCACATTATTGCAATCCCGGAATACAAAGCTGCCCATAGGCAATTTTTCAACTATTTTGGACAACTTTACATATAAACAACTTTACAATAAAACTTTTTATCTATATTTTTTTAAAAGATCAACATCATTTGGAATAAGAACTTATTTCAACTTATAATTTACCTAAATCAATTTTTAATCGACTGAAAAATTGAAAACAGATTTCCTGAAAAACTTTGTAAACAGACATAAGCAGGTTTTCCTTATTGCCACAGATTTATTATTAACATGTTTCTTTTAGAGGTAACTATAACGGTAAGAATTTAGGCATTTCGGCCAACAAAATTAGGATAAAGTTGAAACATTACATTTGAAGCTCAATAATTACAATTTTAAATCAATTTAATAATGTGAGAAGACAAAATTTTGCAACTTTTTTTTAATTATTATGTGAATGGAACATTTCATACTATTCCTGTGTTTAACTTTGTTAAGTCTACTTTTAACAGTGTGCTTTGAGAATTTCTCATTACAAAATACACGTTACATATCGTGTAACTCAAGCTAAGAGCCTTTTTACACTTGCTCACATTTTAGCAGAATGCATGGAAGATGTTGAAAATGAAAAAAAAAACTTGTTTACCTTTGCAACATCTTTCATCTGTCATAATATTTATTGTCACATGTTTGTACAAATAAAAGTTTTAGAAATTCTGTAGCAATTGTATTATTTATTGCCCTTGGAGAGCAATTTCGTTAAATTTTGTAAGAGGATGAAGATAATTATCTTATAGTTAAGATATCGTAATTATAATTAAGATGTCTTATTTTATACGACATATTTCAAGTCCACACTCGTATGTATTTTTATACCCGCCACCAAAAAAATGGTGGGGGTATATTCATTTTGTCATTCCGTTTGTAACACATCGAAATATCCATTTTAGACCCCATAAAGTATATATATTCTGAATCAAGGTTTGATTTGATGACGATCTAGCTATGTCCGTCCGTCTGTCCGTCTGTTGAAAGCACGATAGAGGTCGCACCGAAAAAGCTGGCGGGCTCAAATTTTGCCAGAATCTTTCTTATAGACAAGGTTTGTTTGGTATTGAAAATGGGCTAAATCGGAATATTAGGAAGGGAGTTATAGCTCGAAAAGCAAGAGTAGGTCGAAAAAACCGTGTCCTTCAAACATCGAATAAAATGGAATTGTGTCCAAACGCATTAACGTAGACTCATGAAACTTCGAATATATATTTACAATATTTTTCCCCGAAAATTATCAAAATCTATGCTTTAGGAGGGGAGTTATCGATCAAAATGTACGAAAATTTATACCGCACAGTGTATTTTTCGGTATATTTAAAAACAAAAACGTCATAAAAGCAACAAAATTGGATGTACAACTCTGAAATTTTGCACACCTTGCTTTTTGGTCAGGCGCTTTTTGGTAACGGAAAATCAATGTGCCACGCCCACTTTTACGCCCACCTCCCATATAACGTTTTACCTAAAATTCATATAATTTCTCTACTAATAAAGATTTTGGAATAACAAAGGGCCATATTGAAACACCTAAGTTGTACTCATTAGCAAAAGCAACTTTGACACGCCTACTATAACGCCCACTTTTCACGTTATCTACCGTTAATGAAGTTTAAAAGCTCATAAAACCGCCAAAATTAGAGGTGTGATGATCAAATTTGCTACGTATATCCCCCTAGGCAGTATCATTACTGTGCCGGAAATTATCTACCGTTAATGAAATTTAAAAGATCATAAAACCGCCAAAATCAAAAGTGTGATGATCAAATTTGCTACGTATATCCTCCTTGGCAGTATCATTACTGTGCCAGACAATTAAGGTGCCACGCCCACTTTTACGCCCACCTCCCATATAACGTTTTACCCAAAATTCATATAATTTCTCTATTAATAAAGATTTTGGAATAACAAAGAGCTATATTGAAACACCTAAGTTGTACTCATTAGCAAAAACAACTTTGACACGCCTACTATAACGCCCACTTTTCACGTTATCTACCGTTAATGAAATCTAAAAGATCATAAAACCGCCAAAATTAGAGGTGTGATAATCAAATTTGCTACGTATATCCCTCTAGGCAATGTAATTACTGTGCAAGAAAATTGAGGTGCCACGCCATTTTTTACGCCCACCTCCCATATAACGTTTTACCTAAAATTCATATAATTTCTCTATTAATAAAGATTTTGGAATAATAAAGGGTTATATTGAAACACCTCAGTTGTACTCATTCGCAAAAACAACTTTGACATGCCTACTATAACGCCCACTTTTCACGTTATCTACCGTTAATGAAATTTAAAAGCTCATAAAACTGCCAAAATTAGAGGTATGATGATCAAATTTGCTTCGTATATCCTTCTAATCAATGTAGTCGTTGTGCCAAAAAGGTAACACGATCACTTTAACACCCACTTCCCATAACGGTTTATCTTAAATTCATGTAATTTCTCTATTGACGAAGTTTTTAGGAAAATAAAGGACTATATTGAAATATCTAAGTTGTATTTATTAGCAGAAACTTTACTGACACGATTACTTTAACGACCACTTTCATTAAAAGACTACACTTACAAAAGCATTTTAGTAGCATATCGAAGTTATAAAGGGTGGTTAAATTTTATGTTGAATTTAAATAAAACACAAATTATTTAGGATATTATTATTATTTCTTTTTGTAATTATAATATTTGTATTATTCAATTATGTATTTAACAAAATATCTGCCAAATGCCCCCCCCCCATCCTTGGCGCCACTCCTCTATCTGATGGTCCAAATTTTCAATGACAATGTTGATGCTCAATTGTTAGGCATGATGATGAGGCGAGGTTGACTGCTCTTTTGCCACACTATCGCAAAAACCAGCAGTAGTTCCCATTCAGCGAACTAAGAAGGCATTCACAGATTTTCTAACATTTTATACCGACCTGTTGTGCAGAAATGTAAATATTTTTACAATTCTCCCGATTGTGGACGAATTTGAACGATTATGTTGGCCAAAATAATCACGAAGTGCACAAAATGCATTTTGATTTGAACGCCCATTTTTATAAAAAACCTGAATAACTTTAAAGCGTTGCTCATTTGCATATCTTTCCACGGATCAAATTAAGTAAGTTTGAGATTGAGAAATGTCAAGTGAAATGCAGAAAACAAATTTAAAGACTAGGTGTAGTTCACCTTCAACATGGGCCCTAAAAAATTTAACCACCCTCTACAAAGAAAGTGATACATATTTTATGATAAAGATATTATTCAATAGCGATTAACAAAATAATAATTATTGTGCTTTAAATGTACACAAAATTGGTGGTGGGTATAAAAGATTCGGCACAGCCGAATATAGTGCTCTTACTTGTTTTTTTTTTGGCACTTGTAATTTTTTTCTTGTGATAGTATGTATTTTTTTACAGTAATATTTCTTTTATCTAGTGAAGACACTAAAATAATCCAAAGATGTTGAGTGGAAGAAAATGAAAAAAAATGTTGACACACAAACCTGTGCAATTCATATGGGAAGATGTTAACATCTTGTTGATTTGATGAAAAATGAAAAATGTGAGCAAGTGTAAAAATGCTATATATAAGTTTAAAAAATTGCTTCTTTAAATCTCAGCGTTCATTTTCATTGTACACATTTTCAAGAGCGTGTTCTATTTTAAACTGACGCCATCTTGGATTTAGTTCCTTTCAATAGATTACTGTATTCTACTGATCAAGCCCTTTCATGTGATACCAATATTGAGGGCGTTAAGTGGGACAAAGCCGTGACTACTATATTTTTCTCATATATCTGCCATTTAAGCTAGGACGCCATCTTTGATTTTAATTTTTTCATATTAACTGTATTTCACTGGTCAAGAAGCTCTTTCATTTGATGCCAATTTTTTGGGGGGTTGATCAGGGGGATCAGGGGGGTACATTTTGGAATACCAGATTTATTTACTGTCATTTTGTAGTAGCGGCCACCATGGATTTTAATTTTTTATAGTGAATTTTATTTCTGAAAAAATCGGTTTTCTTTTATAAATTTTAGGAAAAATAACCGAAATAGTTGTATTTTGTTGATTATATTATATAATTTATATAGTTTTAAACCGATTTATGTTTTTTTTCTCTCAAAAATAATTTTTTAAATCAGAGCTTATGATTTGGTGTCTTTAGCGTGTCCAAAATTTATTTAATAGATTGAAAAATTTGATATATTTATTTAAAAGAAAAAATGTTTTTTGCCTATAACTCCGACGATTTGTGACCGATATGTCTATAAGCTAAGATCCCGTCCACATATAACTCTTTTTGTCATTAAATTTTTGTATTGTTCATTTCGTATACATATATGTAAATTCTAGAATTTTAGTTTTCTTCCACAAAACTATTATTACAGGGTTTCCTGATTATCTGATAAATAATTTTACCTTTTTGTCATACTTACTTTAATGACTTTTCGTTTTAAAGGAGAATATCGCTTGTGAAATTTTTTGTCAAGAGCACTCTCTTTCATATCACTTATTTAAAAGAAAACTTCTATAATATCTTATTGATCATGATTTTTATTTGGATATTTATTACCATTTTCGTTACTCGTAAGTTTGTATTTCTGACTAATTTATCCTTGCTTTAAGAATTTAAATTATATAAAATTTGAATTTAAATTATTATTTATAAATGTTCTTTTTTTCTTTCTATAACATAATTTATTTTGTATAAATTGTTGTTATTTTATTACTCTTTTATTTTGTTTTAAGTTATTAAATATGTGTCTCAATGTGTTGTGCTATAATATCCCAGCAAAATAACACATGACAAAATAATGAGTTTAAAGTACCAGAAAACAGTTCTTCACTACTTACAGTTTGGCATTTAAACCCATTATTTTAACACGGCGATGCCATTGGAGGCAAGTTCTTGCCATGCTCGCTTACAAATAGGGACTTAAATAAGTACTTACCCCCCTCGCTTACAAATAGGGTCTTAAGTAAGTACTTACCACCCTCGCTTACAAATAGGGACTCGTTTAAGTACTTATTACGTTCGCTTATTAATAGGGACTTAAATAAGTACTTACTTTTAAAGCAATAAATAAGTACTTGATTTTAATAACCTAAATAACTCATTACTATTATCGACTTGCAGAAGTCGTTCGGTTCTTTTAAGGACGAAAATTCGGTTAGATTATTTTGCGATACATTAATTTGAAATTTAAAAATCAGTGAAAATCTATAAGTCATCACTTTGTTAATGAGATGCTTTGCCTCTGTTATCAAAATCATTATAACTTACCCCTTGAGCGTGTTAAACTAAATGAGTATTATACAAAGTTGTGTATTTCAATGGCTTCTAGCAAATTTCGCATCCAGAAATTGTATTGCGAGTGTATCTAAGAAAATGACTGAAAATAAGTACTAACGTATCACATAAATCAACTCATTACTAAAATACTTCTTCGTAAGACACACGATATGTAATAGTCTTTGAAAAGTATGTTGTTTAGTAAGAGCAAGTCGTTACCTAGTTTTTGCTGGGATATTAATTTGTATTAGCCATATAAGGCATATACGGCTGGGTTATGTAAATTAATGAAATAAAAAGAAAATTATTTTGCAAACAATGATTGAATTCGAAATGTCTTAGATCAGATTCATTTATTTTTCTTTCTAAATAAAACTTAATTAAATTGATACCACGTCGGTAATAACATGAAAAATTTGTAAACGCAATGTTTTTCGTTAAAATTGTGGTAATGATCGCCAAGTACAACATCATCATTATCATGAAGTGATGGTATAACTTTTATGCTTCTTTATTAAAACCATTTTTGTTCTTAAGTATATATTATATAAATACATTAATATTTAGTTTAAACAAAAATCTAATTTTGTATTTCTGTTTTCAAAGACAAAGATAAGTTGTTCTTTCTGTAATATGGCATGTGCGCGTGCCCTTTTGTACGGAGACGCATAAAATAATATTTTTAATGCAATGACTAACAAATCAAGTATAAAATTTAATGTTACCAAACAGCGTTAATCACATAAAATACGGATGCTCTGAAAACGCATAAATTTCTTTACAATCGAACAGACTTAATCACCATTAACCAAATATCTAAAGACTTTAAGAGATACTAAGTACGCGATTTAAGAAGCGTTTTTTTGTATTGAACTACCAAATACTTACAAACCTCAATAGAAAATTTTGGTGGGAAAGTTTTTTGGTGGTGGGTATGTGAAGCAGGTGGAACAAATAATTATATAATAAGCTCCGAAAGGTAAAAATAAAAAAATTTAATATATAATTAATGATTTCAATTATTTCATCGCTTTAGTTTTCATGAGACCGGATTTTATGTGAACAATGCTGTAGTAGAGTTGAAGTTGAATTTTTAGTCATAACAATTGCAGCAACTATGCTGTGAATGTTGCTGCTGAGTTTTATGGTTAAATGTTGCTGTTGTAAGCAAAGACACATAGTATATTTAACCAGAGTGCAACTATAGCAATAAAAGGTCAATCAACTTATTGCAGCTGAATACTTGCTATAGAGATTTTGTGGCTTGTGTTTTTGTTAGAAAAAAAATCTAAAAAATTATATTTAAGTAAAATCTGTATTATCTAATAAATTCGTTAAATGGATGTGGTATACAATCCTATTCTAATAGAGGTATCAAGAAACAGATCCTATAGTTTATGTAACAAATCCTTTAAATATATGACAAAAACAAAAAAATTACTTTACAACAAGTGTTAAAGAATTGCTGTTAGATTATAAATCACAAAACTAACAGCTAACAAACTAAAAGATAATTTGTCAATTTTTTCATTGTAAATGTATAACAATCTTGTAAACACTGTGAATTTTTTCTTTTTCTAACACCACAGAAGAACTTGTTGCAGTTGTTATAAATTGTGAGAAATTCAAATCAGAAATGTGATACCATAATATGAATGCAAAAGAGACTGAATGCAATGTAATAAAATGTGTTTTTTAACGTTTGTTGTTTAACCGTTTCATTTAACTGTCTGCCCACTCATATTGTCAACTGGTTTCAGTTTAAAAACAAAACTTTTATTGAAAACAAAAAACAAATAAGAAAATTATAGTTGGTCAAACCTGATTCTATTTTACACCATAGAGAGTTTAAATTGCAATTTTAATGCTGTTATTGATGGTAATTTTATCAATAACAGTGTCAAAATCGCAGTTTAAATTCTGTATGGTATAATATGGAATCAAATTTGCACATTCTTATGTTGAATGGACATGGGAAACATTTCAGCTATTAGATATAAGTACGATGTATTTAGCAGATTTATGTTACCCTGTTAACCCTGTTAAAAGATACTCTAACCAGTAATAGGAAAATATTTATATGTTAAAATCTTTTTGAAAATAATTCGACATAATATTTGTTAAAAACTCTAATACACATACGTATTTTCATATATTTTGTTTGGCTTAAAAGTCTCTACATAATGATAGTAGTGCTAAATTAAAAAAAAAATTAATTAACATTAATTTAAAAATTAATAAATCAATTAAAAAATATTAATTTCGAATTTTGAATTTGATCTTTCTTTTGTTAATTTTTTTTTAAGTTAAACTATCAAAATACTCACTTGTTAGTAATTATAACATTACAACGTGATTACTGCACACTTAATTTTAGTTTTTGGATAATTCAAAACTTAACGCAAACAAAATATATCCCTTTAAACAATTTCCATCCAAAATTAGGTAAAATTCGTCGAATACGAAATCATATTCTTTCTCAAATATTGTTCCCTTTTAGGTCAAAAAACGTTCCACTTCTAAATAGTTACTACTTGATACTTAGCTAATTCACAAGGGTGTTCTAAGTGTCATATTGTCATAAAGCCATAATTTTCCAAAAGATTTGTATTGCTTGTTGTTGAATTTTTAGACCTTTTACACATTTTTTTAATATTTTTTTTTTTTAATTATGACAATACGACACTTAAGGCTCTTAGAACACCTTGCGAATTAGCCGTAATAATGTTGTGTATAGCACTACGTAGCGTATTATCAGATATATACTGTACACCTAATTGGAAGCAATTGGCCCTGATTGATGGCTTTTGGATTTTTAGAGCTCCAAAACCTACAGGTCTGCTTATTAACAAAGATATTCAAATCAAAATGAGCATCATCACTTGATTTTATTTCTGACCTACTGTTTAGCTGTAAAATTTAGATCTGATCTGTGGGTTTCAATTCTTGCATCAATTGACTCTTATATGAGCATAACAGTAAAATGCGCCGTAGTGACGTACGAGCCTTTCCTAGCTAAACAAACCGCTTTCTAGTATATATATTTCTGTTTCGTTAACACTTTGCTCTACACGTTCAATATTTTCTACAGTGCGAATTAAACATGGCCAACCGGTTCGAGGCAAATCTCTTACGTTGTCATGTTAGTGGTAACTAGTTCATCGTAACCACGAGAAACGTAGCATTTGGCCAAATTCTGACGTCAAAATATCGACGATATTTCTTTCGCGTTAAAAAGATTGATCGCTTATTTAAATAAAAAAAATTAAATTTCTATGGTTTTTTATTTAGTTTTGAATCTCTCTATGATTTATTCTCTAGTTGTTATAATCTAAAAAGAAAACAAAAACAGAAGAATATATAAACGAAAAGGTTATGATATTTGTAAGCCCTATGGTAACTTCTGGCCCACCCTCTACTCAGAATATTTGCTTGTAATCGTTTCATAGGTATAGCATGTCATAAAGGTTTTGTTCTATTTTATTTTGTTTGTTCTCAATTAAAAATTCTCCACACAAATTGTTATATTTTTGTATTATTGTTATATCTGTGGCAATAAGGCAACACTGTTTATGTCGGTTTTTATAGTTTTTAAGGAAAGCACTTAATTTTTGATTTTATTTGTAAAAATTGATTCTCATGAAAATAAAAAACTATTACATCAATTCCACTCTCTATAAATAAAAAAGCATATTGGTTTTTTTTTGATATTTAGTCAAAAAAATATTTTAAAGTTTTTGTTCACAACGATATTGTTTGTTGAAAAAATAAAAGCAATAAGTTTTTACGCTATAATTTTTGCTAAGCCATTCAAATAGCTGTAATTTGTGGAAGCTAGTTTTAATTTGCACGATTATCTCAATTTTTTTCTCGAATGATTTTGTCGACTTAAGTTGTTATTCCTTTTAGCCACAGATATGTTTTGACTATTTTTGGTGTGAGAAAAATCACATATAATTTTATGAATATTCTATAAAAACAGTGGTTATGTTTATTTGGGGCGATATTTACCGAATGTGACGGTAGCTTAAGTCTTACAGTATAAGATTTTATAAGGGCGTTACAAACATCAGCACAAATGTATAATACCCTCTCCACGCACTTAAATAAAATTGTAAGACGCAAGATATGTTTAAGAAATGACAACTATTTGAATAAGAATTTTTTTTTAAATAATAGCGTGTAAGAAATTTCTTAGGAGGTGGGAGACTACTTTCGTAAAAAGAATGATTAAACTATATAATTTTAATGTAATTAGTATTTATGGTTTTTAATTAAAAGCTGGAATTGTCATTAATATAACATAAACAGTTGTTCAAGGTATGTATATGCATCAAGGCAAGAAATAAAGGGTTATCCATTTAAAGGTTTTAAAACCGCCGGTCTAGCAAGGCTATTAGTTGTAAAACATTTTTCATCTGAAGTGTCTTTTGTTTAACCACCAAAAAACTCATAAGCATATTTAAAACTTACTACAAAAGTGGTGTGACAAAAAATAAAGTCTGAGAGCTACAGGATAATTATTAAAAAGAAAGCTTGTCACCACAGGTGATGCCTAGTTTTATCATAAAGTTGCATACGAATACCTTATTGATTGGTTGGAATTTTTAAGCTTTTAATGATTAATGGTTTTTTCCAGTAGAGTTCTTTAGCCTTTGCAAGCACACAAAATTGTCTCCACCAATTGCTCACCTGTTCTATTTATTCCAAAACTATTTATTACTTTAATCGTAATGTATATTGCAACTAATTTCAATTATTTATGTGTACAACAAATTTTCTTCTAATTTCTTTTGTATACAAATTAAAATCTTTTAAATATATTTCAATTTCTTGCGAACAAGAAGAGAGAAAAAAACAAATGGACAGAAAACACTTTATTCAACAGTCACGCAAAGACATACGGCGACGGCCAAGATAGAGAGTATCTTATATTTAAGAAGTAAAGAATAAAGACGACAACACAATGTCAGACGACTTGTTTAACTTGATCATTATTTTGATCATGTGAATTAAATGTTTAAAATGCATTCATTTCCTGTACATACTCTTGTAATATGAATGTATGTATGTATGTACGTGCAACTGACATCCCAACATATCGCATCGTATTGCATCTTGGATCGTAATAATGTTACGACCGACTATCGCACATCGCGTATGAATTACATTTCGTTGCAGTTACAAACGCGTGCTAAGTATGCAAAAATAAAGATGTTCCTTAAGTCTTCTTCTGTTTCAGCGCTATTTTTGTACTGGTATGTGAAATGTAGTTTAAAATTCTTGGTTCTAACAAATTGGTCATTAGATGAATACGTACGTAGAACGAGTGGAAGAAAGTCAGAAGTGGAAAAAATAAAACAAAAAAATTGCTGTGTCTTTACGTTCAAGATTTTTAACAAGAGATTATTCTCTTTCGTTCGGCATAAAAGAACGAACGGTTAATTCTTACTTTTAGCTGTTTTCTGATTACATAAGTATTTTTTTCTTTTAACTTTTTTGTTACTTGGCGAAAAAAATTTATTGTTGGACATTTAATGTTGCCAGCTTCATAATAATTTACGTTTAAGCTATTTTTAGTAGCTGCAAAAACAGACGTTTTGTTAATTTATTAGTAGTTTGTTGTTAGAAGAAATTAATTTTTTTTTTGCGAAAACATTTTAACATTTTAATTAATTTTTGGATATCTTTTCTTTGTCTTTTTCAGCTCCTCTACAAGACTACACAGAAATTCAACAATATACCGGTAAGTGTGATTAAAATGTTTTGTGATTTTTCGGTTTCAAGTTTTCAAAGTAATTGTTGCGTATTCGGAATATTTAATACTAAATGTGAAAGCCTAAAATTATGTTCTCAATTGAAAATAAACTGTAGCCTAATTATATGTTTAAGTTTTTGAAAATTAAAGTCAGAGATGTAAGCGTCTCACAGTCAGGCTGTTTGCTTTCAACAAATTGGTTTTTAATTTAACCGAGAAAAAATTTAGGTTGTAAATTAATGAAAAAAAAATGTTTTAACATTTATTCCGTAAGCAAGTGCACAGACTGTAAAGGATAACAAACCCTCTAGCTTAGTTACAGCATAAAATTCAAAATCCAACAAGTTGCAAGTTTCTAATACTAATAAGCCTTAAGTTATTATTACATAACAATTATTATTTTTTTGTTGTTGTTGTTGTTGTTGTATATTGTACATGATTACCGGAAATTTATGATGACTACCTTCTGTTGTTACAATGCAGACACTAGCATTTTTTTCTTACTTGGCTGACACCAGTTGTTGCCAGTCAGTTTACTATTAGAGTAGAATTAGTAGCATTGGAGTTCTGTGTTATGAAAATATGAAAGACCTGTTGCATATTTAGCGTGGCTTCTCTTTGAAATGTTAAGTGTGGGGTTTAAAACAAATCCTTTTATTACAAACATTCATGTTTCAAGATTAATACAAAAATTACATGAAAACCACGTTTGTTGCATACGAATTAAATGTAACCAACCATATTGTACTTAGCAACACAATGCTTGATAATATTTTTAACTACCCAAGGACCGTTAGTAGTTAGCTATATCTTCCTCAACAACAGAAACAAATAGGAAATTTTTCATAAAAATTAAAATTGCATTTTGCAGAGGATTTTAGTTACCATAAAGTGAATGTTGGGCCAAACATAATGACTACAGTGAAATAGAGAGAAGTATTTTGTTGCAGGTATTAGGATTTTTCCTAGAAAGCTTTTAATATTATACAAAATTTTTCATATTTAATTCTAAGAATATAAACAGTTTTTACGTCATCTTAATATTGTAAAAGTGTTGGTTTTGATTTCAATTATATATAAAACAATACATTCTCATGCCTGCAAAAAACTTTCAGATTTATTTAAATTAAAAAAAATCATATTAAATTAACAATTACTTCTGTTTATAATAAAAAATGTATTTTATTTTGAATAAAATTAAAACAGTAATAAATTTAACAATAAATATAACCGCCATACACTGAGCAAAATGACTTAAATTTCAATTCAGTTTAAATAGTTTTTTATATGCAAGCAACTTTGAACTGTACTAGGCAAGCTATATTCCAAAGTATATGGATCGCGGCAAGAAGCACACTTGCACTTTGTTTTTGTATATTTGCCTGTATATGTCAAAAAATTTTTTTCTTCTTTTAAGTATTGATGATTTTTTTTAAATATTTAATATACAACTTTATACTCGCTATTTGGAATTTTTTTTACAACGCTTTAAATTAACTGCAACTGCGAATTATTTATTGTTGACAAAAAATAAAAAAATATGATCTTGACAGATGAAGACCAATTATTAAAAAAAAAACTTGGCACTACTATTGAATGCTATTAAAAAACAATCAGCTGATTAAATACTGCTACCTTGATAATATACTTGTTAATATATTTATGCTTTTAAAATAATGTACAATGTTGAGAGTTAAAATGATTGATAACCTAAAATTGTTTTTTACTACTAATTTGTATACCCTTCACCTGTGGTGGCAAGGTTAAATCATGCCCCTCATATTTCCTACAATATTCATTTGTTTTCCTTATAAAATATAAACTATTTATATGAATAGGAAAATTTTCGAGCGTTGTGCGTTTGTCTGTGTATTAAATCAACTTTGTTAAGCCCCATATGTTGCGCTTTCGGTTCATAATTTGCTGAGATAAGAGTAAAGAAACACGTCAGCTTCGATTTTTTCTTTCAAAATTTTTAACGCAAAAAAATATAATTTTTCAACTTTCGAATAATTTACATAAATGTTTTTTATTATCTATTTATATGTATATAATATACCTTTAGAGTTTTTCGAAAAATCAGTCAGGAACCGGCAAAGTTATAGGCAAAGAAAATTAAGAAAATTTTGTAATAAATTCTATTACATTATTAAAGTTTATAATTCTTAAAAAAAATCAAGTGGGTTAATTGTTAGGAAACAGTAAACTTAAAAAAATTACAAATCCAATATGGCGCCCAAAACATATTGGCAAACTACGCATTTTTGTGTCTAAGATGGCGCAATGGCGATGAAACAAAATTGCGGATGAACCAATTGTAGCCCAAGAAAAATGAGTCAATGAACGTGGAAGAGAAATCTAATTTTGAATCAAAAACATGAAAAATAATTTAATGGAACAAATTAAAGCAGCTTTAAATTCAATTTAAATAACTCTTTTTGAAAACTAAAAACTGTGCTTATCAATATTAGCAGCCAATGGATGTATTACAATGATTGGTGAAAAAAATTTTAAAGTGAATAGATTTGCTTCCCATATTCTATAAACATTAGATTTGAATTAATTTTTTAATATTCTTTAATACCGCAATTTTATTTAATTTTGTAAAGAAATTTAGAAAAATATATGAAATTAAGGCATAAAAATAAATGCAAATTTCGAAATATCCTAACTAATATTTACTAAGATAAAAGAAAAAGAAATTCCTCTACAAAAGTTAATAACCTAAAACAATAAAGCACCTGATTCTAACGCTTTAACATAAGACAGTATTCAACAAGAATTGACCACAAATTGATAAATGAATCAAACAATATAAAATATAAAATGAATAAATAAATTTATAACAAAACTTTAAACACATTTTAACTGCTTTACTTATGTCCGTCCTTCTTCATCATCTAAATAATGAGGTGTTAAATAAGCAATAAAATTTTAAACATGAGAACAAAAATCACGTTTCTTGGGTGAGCAAAAGAAATATATCACATCTAATAAAACTTCTGATTGCTACACAACAGTATAAAATTTTAAAATCAAATTTAAAAAAACAATAGTATTTAGCTTAGCATATAAATATAACAAGTTGTCATAATATTATTACAACAATAGCAAAAACATGAAGAGAAAAACGTTAAAATATGTATAAAATATTAAACAGTAGGAATTAGAATGAAAACGTAAAACGATAAGCGACTGAGCGGTTTGTTTGTGCGGTCAAGGGAGACCTTCAATTGTAATATTTTTATTTTTTTAAATAGTTTTTTAGAGGTATAAAACTTTCGATAGAGATATCTATAAAACTAGCTGTCATACTAATAAAGTGTGTTAGGCTTTTTTTACTTTGACAAATCACCATGTAAAGACTCACACCAAAGCAACGTTTTTTTTGGCACGAATTTATCGATTTAACGTCTGTTTCACCAAATCGGTTTCGTTATACATATGTGATTTTGTTATTCCTAATGTCATGGCAATTTATTAAGAGGGAAATGGTTGCAACAAGACGACACAACAGCGCATTTGGTAACAGAATTATCCCAAGAAATTGATTTGTAAAATAAACACTCTTTTAATGCTTTGACACCTTTGGACTGCACTTTGTGAGGGTACGGCTAATCCATGTCCTATTCCAATAAACCAGCAACGAACATTCTACGAACTATTGACAAAATAAGACCGGGTATGCTCGAAAAAAAATGGTGCAAATCGGACCGCAAGAATGGCCTTCATAAGGCGCTGTCGCAGAGGCATTATGCCAGTAATTACTTTAAATGTTAAATTATTGAGCCAAAATTTTGGATATTCCATTGAATTTGTTATTTTGTTATTTTGTCTATTTGTCTTCCTGAACTCGATTAAGTTAAACTTAAACAAAGCTTAAATAAATAAAATTTGTTTAAAAACAAGTAAGAGCGCTATATTCGGCCGTGCCGAATCTTATATACCCTTCACAACGTGTAGTCATGCAATAACAGTAGTTTGTGACACCATTCATCCCATATGAAATACGTACATACATATAAAAACATACATATATAAAAACATCCCATTGTAAAATTATAAATTCACGTATGTATGTTAAAAAAACAAAAAAAAAAATTTAAAAAAAAATTTAAAAAAATATTTAAAAAAATATTAAAAAAAAAATTATTATATGTAATATATATAAAACAAAAATAATAAAAAAAATTAAAAAAAAAAATAAAAAATAATAATAAAAATATAAATAATATATTAAATAAAAAATAAAAAAAAAATTAAAAAAAAAATTTTTTTCAAAATTAAAAAAAATTTTTTTTGGCTCAGCTGGGATTCGATGCCACGTTTTCTCTAACTCTAAGTGCCCATGTTCTGTAACTCTCGGCTACGAGAAACTTTTCACTTGAAACATGTAAATTGGTACAGAAATACAACAAATCGAAACAAACAGCTGTTTTTTCTCACTGTACTGTTTCTGTAACTATTCATGCGAGAAATACCTGTCACGTAAGAAAAATACTCGTAAGCCATAAAAAAAGTGTTTCTGTAAAGTTTTCAGGCGAGAACTTCTCACTTTGAACTGTCAAAATAAGTCACAAACAAAAAGACCGCGAGATTGCAAAAACTTTGAGCCAAAAAATATAAAAAGTCAAAAATCAGTGACAAAAACATGGAAAATGTAGTTTAAATGTTTTTTTTTATTATTAATGCATAAATATGTATGTATTAATATTATAAATTTGTTATCGTTAAGAAAAATATGCGGGTTTCAAAGCAACAAAAAGGAAAATTAGATATCGAGTTTAAACTATCGAACCTTCTATAAAATATTTTGTAATTGAAATAATGTTTTTTTTTTGTGCTTTAAACATTTATGTATGTAATAGAAAGAAATTAGGAAATGAAAAATTAATTACTTTAAATTTGAGGTTATAAATTTTCTTACTACGGGAAATAATTTATGGTAACTATCTTTGTTTAATTTACAAAAGTTTTTATATTTCTAAAAAAGATAGATTTTATTTTATATTGATTATATTTTTACAATCATCAAAGTCATTTAAAGTTTAAAAAAACCAACTAACTAAATAAAATTGCTAAATTCTTTTCATTTATTTTTTTTTATTTCAATTTCGAAATAATTTTTATAATTTTTTTATTCCTTTTTTATTTAGACCTTAAATATTTACAAAAAGTGTTTATTGTTGAACCAAATTGTTTAATTTGTATGTCGTGTGTCCTAAACAAACAAAAATCATAAATACACCACCATCATCATTATGTTTATCATCAAAAGGAAACAATGTTACCAATGTCTTGGAAAGTGAAGGCAAATTTGTATTCCTTACACCTTTTCTCATAAAAGGTGCCTTCAAGCAGAACCATTGCTGATGATCTGCTTAAGCGATATAGTTCCTTAAATCAATTCTCCGGCATTTCAAAAGAGTCTGTTGAATCGCACAACCTTTTGCGATGAATCCGCAACATATTCCTTTCATCATCCCCAACCGCTCTAACTAAAGATGCATTGTACATTTTATTTCTTTCTTCTGCAATTATTTTTTTAAACACTTTTATTTTCTAAATTTTATATGTATTATTATTTCCGCACTTCTAAAGTTTATTTTTTTTTTCTTCTTCTTCTTCTTATAATTAAGTATAATTTTTGATAGCTCTAACGTAACAACGTAATCATAAATGGTATTTTTCGCCATGAGTTACAGATACACTTTTTTCACACACATCGAGAAACGGTGGGATATTTTGTTTCATGACTTTTCGATGCGAGAAGTTCTCACTAAAGTTACAGAACATGGGTACAGTATACACGTTTGTATGTATGTATGTTGTTGTTGTAATGTTGTTTTTGTGAATAAAAAATCGAGGTGGTCTTGGGTTTTTGCTCATATCTCAGTTCTTTATGTACCGATGTTTCTGATTTTCAATACCGTTCTACTCCCGAATATTTCTGATATTTTAATACCTCACCCGGGTCCAAGCGATATCGGGGTGCTTCAAAAAGTTGATTTCAACATACACACGGACAGACGGTCAGACGGACAGACTGACAGAGCTTAATCGACTCCCCTATTCATAAGCTTTCAGAAAATATATACTTTATGGGGTCGGAAATGAAAATTGTAGAAATTTCACACGGAATGACAAACCTATATATGTATACCCTTTTTCACTGTGTGAAGGGTATAAAAATAGCAAAAGAATTATATCACGAAACAACAGACAAAGAAATATAGAATAAATGGCACTACTTAACAACAATAAACCATAAATTTACACTACCAATGATATCAAAATTTATCTCTAAATTAATACAATACTAAGACATTGTTGGTACGAGTAATTCGGGCCGGGTTCAACTAGTTCCTTTCTTTATATGTCAAAATAAAGAATGGAATTACCTAATTACACATTATTTGACATTATTTCTTTAGGCTACCTAGAGGAGACAAATATTTTCCAACAACAAAAAACAGAAGACATTTATCGTGTACACTAAGTTTTAGTTCGTAATACTTCGCTGCAAGAAATTTTTTAAACCATCATCTCCTGCCTGATTTCCCTAAAACCTAAACTGTTTCAGTGTTGCTTGTCGCTATCATTTCAATTTATTGTAAAAGTAATTACATACTCATCAACTTCAAGTAGTTAATTAATTAAAACCAAGTGTCATAAATTATTTAGCTCAATTTCATATCAAAAACGTGATAAAGATGTATACAAAAAGATAAATTGACTGTTGAAATAGAATTTGACACAAATTCCTCTAGAAAACATTAAATAGTTTTTTGAATGAAAAAAAAAACAAAAAAACAAAAACAAACAGTTAATTTCCATATCAAAAGTACGTTAAAAATTAAAAAAAAAAAAATACAATGATAAAATAATCAACACGTTTGGGACATTAACTATAATTTAATGTGAAAATTGGTAGTATAACATGTGCATACCTACATACAAATGTACATTTTTATTTTTGCCTCCGCATATACACGTGCTACGACGGGTTATTATGACATGCATTTTATTGCTACAACCAGCAACAGTGTAGTTGCCTACAATAGTGAGATTTAAGCGTGAATTATAGACTGCTTGTCTGTTGTATGCGTTTTATATTTTTGTAATCATGCGTACAGTAATTGGCCATAAGAGGCCTATTAGTCATTAAAGTGCCTTAACAAAATAACATCAAGTATTAATTTGCTGTGTGACTACTTATTACAAACAACTCATATAAGTGAGTATATGATTTCATTTGTATGACACCAACTAAATAATGATGTCTTTATTATTAAAGACATGGTAGTATAACGAATTTTAAAGTATCGTTATTGTTTATTAGCCAAATTAATGTGGCATTAAATCACTTGAAAGTGTGTTTGTTGTTGAGGCCTTGCAATGGGAGATGGATTAATTAGACAGTGGCTATGAGTAGAACAAAATTTGGTTAAACAGATGTGACATTTTAAGTGTTAATATTAAATCAAGGTACACTTATACAGGTAGTGGTGCCAGCCCAACTGATTATTTTTTGTGTGCCAATGTATGTCAAACTCCATATATAAAAAAAAAGAGATTGCAGTCCAAAGAATTTTTAAAATCCATATAAAAAAAAGAGGCACAAAAAATACTGTTCGTCTGAGCTATCATCTGAATGTGATTACACCATGCACAGAAAACAGTTTTTATTGCGAATTAGAAACAATGCATGTGTACGTACTTATCCTGTGGCCAATCACATTTTTATTACTTAAATTCTTATTTAAACGGTACTTTATCATTTTCGCAATGAAAAAATTCCACAATTTTATATTTGTTTATCCATTTTATTTATCTTCTTTTTTTCCAACTGATGAAAATTTCTTTGTTTTTCAAAATCTTTATTTGTTTTCTATTATAAAAAGATTTTTAAATTATTAAAAAAAAAAATACAAATGTAAAAACAAATTAAATAGTCAATTAATTAAACAAATTTTTTTTCTGTGTGTGTTTAAAAATGTTTCCTAAATCTAAATATTCCAAGGCATACGGCATATGCAACGGTGAATTGATACAATTCAATGTTTTCTGTCAAGGTGAATTCGTATATTAGGGTTGGAAAAGCTGTTTAATTTAATAAAATTTGTTTTGCAAAGTTATATACTTTTATAAATAAATTTTATACATTTGTTATTACAAAAACACTTAAGTTAATTGTTCAAGACCGAAACGAAAATCTCATTTGCAATCAATTTAAAAACAAAAGCATTTAATATCTGAAAAAAATAAGAAAATAACTAATACAAACAGTCACAGTTACAGTCGCTTTCGCCAATGATTATTTTTATGCACAATCACTTATTTACTAACATAAACTTGCCACAACTTCAAACCTTTTTGATCCTTTTCAAAAGTCGGAACTTAGGTTAAGTTAGGTTAGGTTGAAAAGGAGGGGCACTAAAAGCCCAAACACATGACAGGTATACACTTATGCCCAGTTGGCATGTTGTGCGCTTCAATTGGAAAACGGAATTCCCAACAAAAAACCATAATCATAATTTCCCAAAAGTAACGGACTAGTCCAAGAACCCAGTCCCCTCAATGTAATTCCTTATGGATCTCCAGTTTGAGTTCCCCAGGCATTCCAAGTTCGGCATAGTATCTACTGTAAAATTTTCGCGTCTAATATGTCCAAACGCAGGACAAAGACAGAGGTAGTGTTCCAAGGTCTCATCCTCTTCCTCGCATGCTCTACATGTCGTTTCCTCAGACAATTTCATGCGAGCTAGATGGGTTTTCAACTCCGTATGACCTGTAATTACACTAGTTAGTCTCCTCAGTGTTGGTCTACTCAATCTCAGAATCTCCTTTGATTTACCAAGATTTAGGTCACCCCATAGTATGTTTGTCACTTTACCGACATCAGTGCCTTGCCATTTTCTGACATGTTTCTCCATCGCCCAACATATAAGTTCATACTTGAATCGTTTAAAGGGAACTGAACAATTTTTCAACCTTTTTTGACAAATCTTAACCACTGTTCAGAAAAAGCAATACCTCCGCTTTAGCTGTCAGCAGCATTTAGTCTCGTAGGAAATAGCAGTGATAAAAAACAATCTAAATGTATATCCGAATTGTGATACAGTAAATTTTCGATTATTTAAATCACATATATTCTCCAGTTGCTGGTTATATTTAATGATTATATTCATACTAGATAAAAAAAAACACAACGACAGCGACAATAACAGGAATAATAAAATTGTAAAATTGTTTACCTCTGTAGCCTCTTTTAATGGCATTGTCTTGTCTGTCTGTGTTTATATACTACATACGTTTAAACCAACAAACTAAACAACCATTCATTCATTTATTTAACCAACTAACTGCTGATTCATTTATTGAATTAAAGTATAAAGTAATGCGAAGTAGGGGGTAATTCAAAAATTACATAGTCAGTCGTTGTTTAAAACACGTTCCAGCTTAATTAATCCATTATCTGTAATTATTTGAACAATTTGTCACTTTTACACGGAAAAACAATTGTGGTATTAAATTTTTTTATTTCTTTTGTGGTCATCCATTATTTAATTAAACATTTTTTAATAACGTAGAAATTAACAAGGTTATTGAAATTAGATTAAGAAGTATGTATGTATGAATTTTTTCATATTAAATATAAAAACATTTTCTCGTTTGTGTTCCATTTTCATTTACATGATGATTTAATGGCCATACATATTTGTGTAACATTTATTGTAAATTTTAACTATGTAAATATGTAATAACATTTATCTTTTTAATTTAATAGCTCTTAAAATTGTACTTTTAGAGCCAGTTAAACCCAATTTCATCTTAATCGTAATTGCGCTACGTACATATAGTGTTTGACGCCATTCTGGCAACATGTCAAATTTCGCACATATAAAAAACTTTTGGTCGACCGATTCTTACTTGTTTTCTTAAAATAAAAGATTTTAAAAAATATAAAAGTTACGATTAAATAGTTGGGAAAAACTATCTATATCACATGAAAAAATCTTCGAGACATTTTTTTATAGATTTACAAAGAGTAACACTGAGGCAACTATTGCTGAAATTGTTTTACTTTCTTTGAATAGAAGAAACGTTCTAAACTAAAGAATGCATTAAAAAGCTTTGTTTATTTTAGTGCCATTCTTACATTTTGCTCCAACAGATGTTATGTACCTGTGCAAAATTTTAAGTATGTTAAATATTTTACAAAAAACTAGAAAACTTAGGAAATTATGACAATACGACACTTAGGACTTCTTGTGAACACTCCAATTATATTTAAGTACAACTAAAAATTATCAAAAATAATGGTTTTCGTTGGCAGCACTAGCATATGAGCCCACATTTTTTTGATCAAGTACATTAACTATTTGAGCTGCAACAACCTCAAAGTATCCCTCTAAAAATATTTAACGATTTAGAAAAACTAATAATTCCAGATTGTTTAATAAGAACAAACTTACTTTTTATCTATATAAAAACTGTTTTATTAAGAATTTTTGTTGAATTTGGGTTTTAGTTAATGATTTGTGTATTTTTAAAATTTAACCAAAGTCTTCTCTGCAGGCTGTTTGTTACATAAATAGGAAGATTAATTGATTACCTTTTAAAATGTTATTAACGCTTATCCTTTAGACAGCTAAAAAAGAAGTTTTTAATTTTCTAAAATCGTTTTATAATGGATGTTTTTATACCCTTCACCTGTGGTGCACAAGGGTATATATAGCTTTGCCATTCTGTTTGTAATTTCAAAAATTTTCATTTTCGACCCCATAAAGTAAATAGTTTTTGAAAGCTTATGAATGGAGGATTCGATTAAGCCCTGACCGTCTGTCCGTCTGTTCGTGTGTTGGTTGAAATCAACTTTTAGAAGCAACAATATATTCCTCAGATCTATGTATGGTATCAATCTTTTGGAAATATCGCTATTGAATTCAGCACAATCGGCCCACAACTCTCTGAGATATGAGCAAATAAACACGACTGCCTCTGTTTATTCCCCCATTTTTACCACCAAAATTAAACATTTTCAGCCATAGGATAATTTTTAGTTACCTTTGCTACTATTTGTAGATATAATAAGCCTCTAGAGATATTCGTGAAAAATTTTGAATAAAACGGGCTCTGATCTGTAAAGTTATAGGCAACATTTTTTTTAAATATATATTCCAAAAATTTACAAACAAAAATCAATTTCTTTCAGCTTCTAGACAACCGAGAAAGTATATTATTGGTATCATCTGAAAGGACTTGACTAGCGCAATATAAGCACTATAAAAAAATTAAAATTCATGTTGGCCGCCGCTACACAATGGTGGACAATAAATTTATATATGGGTCAAATCTGGTATTTTAAAATGTAACTTCTTGAACACCCTCAATATTGGTACCAAATGAAAGCGCTTGACCAGTAGAATTCCGTAAATTATTCAAAAATGTAAAGTCCAAGATGGCGTCTAGAACAAAATGGCGGATCAAATTTTTTAACCCCATCAATATAGGTATCAAATTAAAAGGCTTGACTATGTACAAATTCAAAATCAAAGACCGAGTTGGAAATAATCTAATGTAAGATTAGTTTCTACTGTATATTCTTGTTCGTTATAACTACTTCAATGCATGAGAAAAATCCCGTCTCAGTATGCATTAAATCTTCTACTCTAGGTAGCTTGTCGATATGGTTATCGTTGATTGTAGTTGAATAGATAAAACCGGGCGTATCGGGAAGTTATTGTATAAAACTAAGATGAAATATTTTAAACTGACATGAAATTTACATTATTCAAAAGATAATCTTCTGGCATTATAATTTAAATTTGACTACTGGCCATGACTGGCTCGGACGTAGTTCTCTAAGTGGTAAATCGTTTCCTGCTAACCGACGTTGACTAGTCACTTTACATATCCGCACAGAAAATGGTCTAGAGGCGTTAAATCGCATGACTTAAAGGCCAATTCTGGGGTTCAAAACGTGAAACTATTCAGTTACCAAACGTTTCCTTCAATAAATCAATTGTGGCACAATCTGTGTGACATGTTGCGCCGCCTTGTTGAAACCATAGCTACTGCACATCAGGGTTGTTCAATTGATAAATTGATAATTAGTAATGGTGGCTCTATAGCTGTCACCATTGACTATAACGTTCTGAACAGCATTATTTTTAATGAAATACGGACTAATGATTTCACCAGCCTATAAAACACACCAAACAATCAGTTTTTCTGGTTGTAACAGTGTCTCAACATACACTTGAGGTTTATTATCACTCCAAATACTCCAGTTTTGTTTATTTACGCATACATTTAAACAGAAGTGAGCTTCATCGCTAAACAAAATTCGCTTATGAAAGTCGGGATCAACGACAATCTTGTTTTCAACCGAATCTAGGCCTCGCTAATAATGCGTCAATTTATACATGTTGAAATGCCAATCCAAACTAAGCAAAAATTACTCGACAGCTGACAAATTGGCCTCTAGTTAAAAAAGTGTTTTCAACTTTTAAACCTGGTACTACTTTCGAGCATTTAAGCTCAATCGTATTAAAATATATTTTCATTTTAACTAACTTTATTGCCTTGAACTCGTTTTTCTTTCAGTTGCTACTAAAAATGCTGGTAAATGCATATGCTTATATCATTAATATCATTAGTATGGAAAAGTATCTCCAACTTATAATTAAAAAAATATATATAAATACTTACATGCACTCTTATCAAGGTGAAATGTGTACCTTTAATAACAAATTAAGGTTAAGTGCATGAGAATCATCCTATAAAAACAAATGCAAGAATAAAAACAACTAAGTGAAACGCAAAAAAAATAAACTAGAACATAATAGTAAATATTATGCAAGTAGGTAGAGAAGTACATTGATGAGATACCTACAAAATACAAATGGAAGTAAGAAATAAAAATAATAAAAGCTATGGCAGACTCTTGCAATAATGATTAACCTTTCCATGATGATAATAATGATGATGTTTGCGTATTTCTGTATTGTAAAGCTGGAAAACAATGTTGCATTTAAAAACATGCGAATTTATTTGTGAATTTATTATAAATAAAACATGAGGTGTCAGCTAGATAATAAAAACTGAAAATCTTAATTATCACATGAAAAACAACTGAACTAAAATGTAGAATAAATTAAAGAGATTCAAATGTTGGAGAGAGATATTTTACAAGCATTTTTAAATGGAAAGTTTAACATTAAGGGCCAAATAACGAAGTTTGATTAGGATATTTTTTTATCATTCAGCATACAATTTATTTCCCTTTCATTCCCAGTTTCCTACTTTTTCTAGAATAAATACAACCAAAAAAAATAGTCACATTGCTTGACATATCAGGAGTTATAGAAATATGTTTGTATGTATTGAACGTAAAATGTCAGCAGTAGAAAAATATTGTTGTTATATTTTATTTGTTATTTTATTTGCGCTCATAACAAAGATCGCATGTTTTAGTGCAACAATACAACACAATAAAGGTTATAGAGTTGGAAAATTAAAATTATCTTTTTATAATAAACAAACAAAAAAAAAGCAAATTCTACAACATCATATTCTTTGCTAATTCTACGTTGTTAGAAACAAATAAAAAAAACTGTTAATTCTAACAAAACAAATTTTAGATAATAAAAAACCATTCAAACAACTATAATTCTCTTATAAACTATTAGTGTAATAAGGAAAACAAATATTTCAAACCAAATGTACTTGTTGAATGGTAGTTAAAAGGAAAACAAAAAAAATTATTATGTTATTAACCATTATAAGTTTTTGTTGGAGGAAATTATAACTCTAGCTCCACGTCTATCAACCTATCCTTCCTACATCACATATATACATATATACTATACATACTTATTTATATGGTATCAAGTTGCTTTAAAATAAAAGTTAACTTTAAGGCAATTTACATAACCAAGTCAAGCAAAAAATTTATTCTAAATTGGCTTTCATGCTTATTTACTAAAGACTACTTCTACTTATTTCTAAGCATTTCTAATGTTGTTGTTTTTTCTTCTTCTTCTATAAGAAGTTTTAACTTATTCGTATTCATGTATTCTTTTGTTGAATTTTTTTTTGCAGAAGGCTGCTACTACAACTACAATCATTACAATGAAGGCGATAGAATCATGACAAATGAGCCCTGCTTGAATTGTACGTGCCACAATAAGATGCTCATGTGCTATTTGCGTGTATGTCCGTTCACCAAGCCCATTGGCCATGATTGTATAGTAGAGAAACGTGAGGATCAATGTTGTCCAATCATTACATGTCCCGAAGGTAAATGTTGTTAGCTAAGGAAAATTACTTTATTTGAAATTTAATTTAATTTATTCTTTTCTCACTAGTTCCTGTGGATGTTGCCCACGTTTCTCCAGTACAAGGCACTGACTTGAGTATTCCTGAGAAATTTGGTTGCAGTATTGATGGTAAATTCTATTTGGAAGGTGCTCAAGTTCCCTCAAATCCCAACAAACCTTGCGAACTGTGTTACTGCATTAAGAATCGTACCTCCTGCTTAATGCAAGAATGTACATTACACATTGATGGCTGTACTCCTATATATAATAAAGGCTCTTGCTGTCCCGTACGCTATAATTGCGGTTAGTATTTGGACTACTTTTTACATACATTAAAACATTACAACTTTTAACCTTAATATTTTAACTTTAGACCATGAAAATGATGTGCTCGAATTAGAAGATCACTCGACAACAACAGAAGCTGCTACAACCACAACCACAAAACGTCCTACAACTGGTTTTCTATTAACCAGTACCATGACTCCTTCTGTATCAACCGATTGTGTTCATAATGGTGATTTATATGCCGATGGTGCGCGTATTACTGGTGAAACTGCATGCGAAAATTGTTATTGTATGCGCGGTGATATAATTTGTGCCGTTCAAGAATGTCAGATGCCCATGCTTAACAGTAATGGCAAATCTTGTCATGCCTTGCCTCCCGCTGAAGGTGAATGTTGCCCCAGTAACTATATGTGTGAAGATGACACTGCTACTACACAAATTATTGGTCTTGATGAAGAGACTAAGTTTACTACCGCCGCCACAGTTAAGGATCTGCATAGTGGTATACCAGAAGAAGACTTGCAATTGCAAGCCCACATTGATGACGAAGAAACAGCAACAAAGACTCCCTCAACTGAAGTTGCTACAGAAGATGGAATGGCCACAAAAGTTGACATAACTACCAAGCCAGCCGAGCGGCCAATTTTCACTGCTGAAGAACAAGATAAGAAAGAAGAGACTGAACTAGAAACTGTTACCGAAGCCGACGAAAAAACTGAAACAACGAGCTTGTACTCATCAGATGACAAAGCTCATGACAGTGAGGAACTTGTTACGAAATCTTTCACTAACGCTGATGAATTATTTGAATCTACAACTAAATTATATGAAGATGCTCAATATGAAAGTAAAGTCGAAACAACCGAAGAAGCAGTTACTAAAACGCCAGCTTCAAAAGAAGAAGAACAAAAACATACCGATGTTGAAGGAGCTGTTACTAACATTTCAATTGCTGCTGATGAGCTATCAGAAACATCTACAGACTCTACTACTGATAAAGAATTCGCTACTGAAACATCTACAAAAGGCAAACCAGATACAGTGGAAGATTATACAAAAATACCTGCCGTTGATATTGCAGACACTCAACAAGCTACAGAAGTTACTTCAACTGATGATATATTAAGTGCATCAGACGATGAAATTAAACCTACTACGGATGATGAAGTTGTCGCCATGGTTACAATTGCTGGCGAAGAAAAAGAAAAACACAAACCTGATGAATATATTACAGAAGCTGATGTCAAATCAGAACACGAACCTGACGAGTCTACTACAAAATCTAGTGACGAGTCTCTCACAGAAACTCCATTTTCTATCAAAGAGGAACACAAGCAAGATAAATCTGATGAAGAAAAACACAAACCTGACGGATATATTACAGAAGCTGGTGTTAAATTAGAACATGAATCTGACGAGTCTACTACAAAATCTAGTGACGAGTTTCTCACAGAAACTTCAATTGCTATTAAAGAAGAACAAAACAAATCTGATGAATCATCGACTGTAGTGCATTTAGATATTGAACACACAACTGAAACGGTTGAAAAACAAGTCAAAGAGTCTGCCACACAAACCGAAGAGACTTCCACACAAACCGAAGAGTCTGCCACTAAATTACCACTTACCGTTGGACAAGAGCAATATGAGCTGAGTACAGATGCTCCAATTACTATCTCTGAGGAGCAAACCACTGAAATTTTCGATGAAACAGTCGATAAATTGTCTACAAAAACTCCCTCAACTGAATATGATATTGCTACAGAAGATACCGACTCTACTACATATGCTCCTAGCAAAATTTCTTTAAAAGACGAGTTTTCGTCCACAGAAGAACCTTTGGAAGAAGATAAACCTAAAAAAGTTGAGAAAGACAAACACGAATTGGTTACTAAGTTACCGCCAACTATAGAGGAGCGGGAACCTTCAAAACAAAAGATACATGAAGGGTCCAATGACAATGCAGCTAATATGGAAGAAGGCGAAATCGCTACTAGATTTTCTGTTTCTGACAATAATGAGCAATTATCTTTTACAGCAGCTCCCGAAGGTGAAGAAGAAAGTAATACAGGACAAACACCAACTAGGGATTTCACTGAAATTAGCACTGCATCTACTGAAGATAATATTAAGGACACTACAGACAGATATGAAGAAGCATCTGGAGATCGAAAGCAAGTATCTGGCGAACAGCAAATCGACACTACCACCAGTGATTATAATGTATATGAAAAACATACGCCCATTTCAATTTCTGAACACAAACCTATATATACCGATGAATTGGGCAGTGGCGATTATTCTACTGAAGTTTCTCGTGAAGAAACATCTGAATATTCATCGGTTGATCTTACTACTGAGGGCGTTACTTCCGTTTCTCCATCACAAGAACAGATAAGAGATTATGTCACTTCTGAACCCGTTCAGTTGACTAAAGAAAAACCCATAGAACAAGAAAGTTTCGGATCTGGAGAATCTGCGGAATCCGAAGAAGATGACAAACTTGTAGTTCTTACTACATCTAAGCCAATTATTTCCGAAGCTACAACATCTGCTGATAAGAAATCTGAAGGCGATGCAGACCATTTGGATATTACAACAATAAAAACATTCATTTCTGCAGATGAAGTTAAAGAAACAGTTACTAAAATTCCGTCGGAAGAGGAACTTTCTATTAGCACTGAAACTTCTAGTAAAGATACGACTGAAGTAGAAACTTCTTCTGAAGATAAAATTGATATTACTACAATGGCTTCAATAACTGATAAGAATCTATCCAACAAAAAACAAGATCCTATTGATGAGCATACAGAAAAATTATTTGAAGAAACTCCTAGCATAGCTACTAGTGTTGGCGTTTTCGAAGAACTTGAAATCAGTAGTGAAAAAGACAAATTAGAACCCGAAAATGGAGAAGAATTAATTGATGATGTTACCACCCAAAAATCTACAGATGATGATATCCGACAAACTACATCTGTACCAAGATTTGATATTATAACGGAAAATGATGAAGACAAACACAAATTAGAACACGAAAGTGGAGAGGAATTAATTGATGATGTCATTACACAAAAATCTATAGATGATGCTGTCCGACAAACTACATCTGCACCGAGATTTGATATTATAACGGAAAAAGATGAAGACCGAAACAAATTAGAACACGAAAATGGAGAGGAATTAACTGATGATGTTACTACCCAAAAATCTACAGATGATGATATCCGACAAACTACATCTGCACCGAGATTTGATATTATAACGGAAAAAGATGAAGACCAAAACAAATTAGAACCCGAAAATGGAGAAGAATTAATTGATGATGTTACCACCCAAAAATCTACAGATGATGATATCCGACAAACTACATCTGCACCGAGATTTGATATTATAACGGAAAAAGATGAAGACAAACACAAACTAGAACACGAAAGTGGAGAAGAATTAATTGATGATGTCACTACACAAAAATCTATAGATGATGATATCCGACAAACTACATCTGCACCGAGATTTGATATTATAACGGAAAAAGATGAAGACCAAAACAAATTAGAACACGATAGTGGAGAGGAATTAACTGATGATGTTACTACCCAAAAATCTATAGATGATGCTATCCGACAAACTACATCTGCGCCGAGATTTGATATTATAACGGAAAAAGATGAAGACCAAAACAAATTAGAACACGAAAGTGGAGAGGAATTAACTGATGATGTTACTACCCAAAAATCTATAGATCTATCTGCTATCCGACAAACTACATCTGCACCAGGATTTGGCATTACAATGGAAAAAGAAGAAGACCAACACAAAACCATGCCAGAAACCAGTGAACATAAAGCTAACAAAACAACGGGAATCGTTGATGATACATCTGTCCTTATGACAATAGAACCAACAGCTCAGGATGATGTTAGAACAGAGCCAGAATTTAAAAAAGAACAAAAAATCGAATCAGGTACAATCAAAGAACCTTCAACTGACTTTAAGGTAGATTTGAAAGATGAATTCAAAATTACCACCATTAAACCAGTCGTCGAAAAAATGCCTGATATGGAACTTCCATCGGTTATTCCAGGTGAAGGTGACTGTTTGGTTGGACAAAAGACTTACGAAAATAATACAATTGTTCCCACATCTGACGAATGTGAAATTGAATGTAATTGTGTTAGTAGTATTGTTACTTGTGTACGTGTCAAATGTGATGTACCAGAAAATATTGAAAAATGTACGCTGGATGAATCTAGTTCTTACAAATGTTGTCCCACATATATTTGTGGTATTGACAGTATGCCTTCTAAGAGTCAGGAATCTGCTGAACCTTTTGAAGAAGATGGATATAAAGAATCGCATCATACAACTATCAGTTCTCCTCATAAAGTACCTACTGAATTTAAAATCGAAGAAATTGGCACCGTTAAATCTGAAACCACTACTTTTAAACCTGTTTTGATATCTGATGTTATTATGCCAGGTGTGAGTATTCCTGAAATTGAAATGCCTTCTGCTAGTACAGAAGAACCTATGTCTCATGTCAAGGATGAAGATGAATTTGATCAAGAAACCACAAAATATCCTATTGAGGCTGTGGCTGATGACAAAGAAACTATATTTGAAACTGAAGTCTCGAAAACACCCACTGTTATCCAATCAATATCACCAATTGAACAAGAGCAACCAGAAATTGCTCCTAGTAAGGCGCCAGCCGAAATAGTTGAGATGGAATTTGCACCTGATCTTAGTGCCGACAAACAGAAACCAGAGTTGGAAATGGCAATGGAAGGATCTACAACAATCCGACATGGACTCATAGAATCAGCTACAGATTCTACTTTACATATTTCAAGCGAAACGGACAAAAATAAAGTTACACCTACCATGCCTCTATTAGATGAATATCAAACCACTCATCCATTTGAAACTGATGAAGCTAAGATCAATGAAACAGAACTTGAAACCCAAACTTCTGTACCTATTACCTTAACAGAAGAAAAAACTTCCACTTTTGATATATCAGAAGAACCCGAAGTGCATACCACAGTTCCTTCTATTTTCTCCACTGAAGAATTCAAAGAAATAGAAACTCAAACTTCAATTCCTTCTTCATCCTTTGAAAAAGACGAAAATATATCTGAAAGTACAGCTACTCCATCCAAATATAATGAAGGGGAATCTTTGCAAGATCCGGAAACTGCAACTGCACATCCCATTACTATCAACGAAGGTCACATTCCGACTGAAATAGTGTCACCAGCCGTTAAAAAACAAGAAGAAACTTTTGAAAAAATTAAAACCACAACTTCATCTCCGGCAAAAGATATTGATTTTTCAACTGTGTATACTGAGTATGAGCAAAAAGAGCAAACTACTGAAGATTACAGCGAAAATAGTAGTGATTTTACAACTGATACAGTACCAAGTGAAGAACACATATCAAAAACTGATGAAGAAACTAGCCATACAACAGGTTTCCCTTCTATTCAAGTCAGTACTACCCAATCACCACCTATTAAAATCAAGGATCACTCTACTTCCTCCGAGTCTATGGATCATACAATTTCATATTCAATGGAAGAACTCGAAAGTAACTCTGCTACTTCCGATATCTTATTAACTGAAAAATCAGAAGAAGATATATCTACCACCACTTTGCCATCAATATTTTTGGATGATAAACAAGACCATTCAATCCCCGCTGGCAAAGAAGAAAGTAAAAAAACTATTCAATCAACCGAAAAAGATACACCTGCAACTACAGATGATAAGCAACCTGAAACACAACAACCTTTTTCACCAACGACTGAACAAACAGTTGAAGAAGATAAAGAAAAAGATACTCCAACATCAACAACAGAAGAATCACCAGCTCATACTACAACTTTTGTTATTAAGGATGACGAGATCGCTACTGAAAAATCAATTGATTTCGACACTAAAATTGATACTTCGTCGTCATTTCCTTCCATTAATGCAGATGTTTCTTCACATAATATTGTTAATGAAATGTCCACTACAGTCACGTTGCCTGCTAAGAAGACCGATGAACAATATGAAGAAGTTCACACCCTTTCTCCAGTTGATGAATTTATATTTACCGAACGCACTCAATCTGAAGAGATTGACTTTACTAGTTCTCCAGTTGAGAAGATTACCGAACCATCTATTAAACAGGTTAAAGAAGAACTTGAATCATCTGTGGCTCATACAGATGCTCCTTCATTTGAAGAAGATGAATCAGTTACAAAACCTTTTTCAGCTACTGATAAAAATATTTCAGAAAATGATATTGAACATAGTACAACTGAACTGTTTTCTTCAGGTGAATCTACATCTAAAATCGATATAGATAAGCCTGCATCTTCTATAAAGGAATCAACTAAGATTATACCTCAAAGCACTCAAACTCAAGTTAAACAACCATCTTTGGACCTTTCAGAGGAAGCATCAGGAGAGTCTGTGGAATCTGAAGAAGAAATTAGTACAGAACCTGTTACTATCCAATATATTACTGAACATGTTAATGGAGCAGCTTCATCAACAGTTCAACCTATTAGTGCGTCACAAGATAATGGTGAAGAAGATGATAATAAAGAAATGGAAACCGGTACTGATAATTTACATGTGCCAACCGTTGAACAAGATGGGGACATGATGATTACTACAGAGCATGCTAAAATTCCTGATAAATCAGAACCTGTAGAAGTGTCAACTGATGAATTATCTGAAAATATTTCTGTCCCTATTTCTATTTCTGAAAACGAAGCAGTCACTAAGTCTCCAATTACATCTGAAGAGGAAGATTTTATACCAAAAACTACCAAATCTTCTTTGTCTGATAAAGAACCTGAAGATGTCAGCGCTAAACAGCCTATTGAGCATGATATAATGCTGTCGGTCACCAATGTTCCTTTGCTTGAGCAAGAAAGTGAAGACTCTACAACTTCTTCTGTTATTAAAGGTACTATGTTTGATGGAGATTTTAAACATCTTACTACACAACAACCAAAAATATCTGAAGAAATAACTGGTGAGCAAAAAACAACCGAAAAAGTGTTTTCATCTGATCAAACCGAATTTAAGGATATAGAATTTGTTACAAAAGCCACAGCACATATTGAAGATATGGAAGATTTTACTACACGGCAACCTGAAAGTGAAGAAGATATTAATATTGTCACTCGACTGTCAACTACAGATTCAACAGCACCTGCAACTGAAGATTCCTCTACCGACGGAGATATCAATATAAAAGTACCTGACGAAGAAAATGTTGAAAAGATAACCGCCAGACTACCAACACAAACTGATGAAATTTCCGATGTAACTGGTAGTCCCTTAAAAGATACTGAAGACACAACAACCCAACAAGTTGAAAAGGAAATCACTGAAGAGAAAATTGAAACGATTTCAGATGAACAACCTGAAGAAGATGATGTTTCGTCTGTTAAACAGACAACTACGTCTATAGATGAGGTTGGTGATGCTGCTACTAAACCAACAAAAGATGCCGAACAAAGTATAGATGTTACTAAGATTTCTCAATCTTTAGAAGAGTTCGAAACTACTACCACTCAATTGCCTACAACTAACATTCAAGAAGAAAGTCAAAATGTCAATAAGATGGATGAAGAAATTGCTCAAGTACCAACAATGTCTGTACACGATGATAATGAGACAACAACATTTAAATTACCTGAACTAGTTGATCGATTTAATGAATTACCTGCTAGAAATACTGAATCTGAGGAGGAATCTAATAAAGAAGTTTCTGAAATGTCAGTTGATGCTGAAACATCAACCGATAATTTGCATGAGATTACAGAACAAAGTTCAGAACTACCAGAGTTTGAAGAAGGTAAGACAACTGAAGATTCTAAGTCGGCTGAAGTATCAACCGATAAATTTTCGGAACAAGTTACTGAATTGGCAATACAAGAAATGAAATCAGATGAAAAAATTCAAGAAGTAGTTACTGAATCTTCGGTTGACACTCATACATCAACTGAAAAACTTCTTGAAATTGCAGAACATTTTACTGAACTACCAACTAAAGGTGCCGATTCAGAAGAAGAATCTCTTGTTAAAGATACAGAATTACCTATGGAGGTTCATATATCATCCGATGATATATCTGAAACAATCACTCACTCAGCAACCAAAGATGTTGAATCCGAAGAAATTGAATCTACGCAATCTCCTATGGATTTTGAAGTTTCTATTAACAAGTTACTGGGACATGATCTAGAAATGACAATTAAAGAGACTGAGTCAAAAGAAGATGAATTCAGTAATCAACCCACTGAATTGCCAGTCGATGTTCGTACTTCAACAGATAAATCACATGAACACGTCACAGAATCTTTAATGAAAGATATTAATTCTGACGAAGAATCTCGTAAAGAAACCACACAATTACCTGAAGTATCTACAGATAATATATCAGAAACTGTAACAGATTTGCCTTTAAAAAATATTGAATCTGAAGAGGAATCGCATAAGCAAACTACTGAACATGTTATGGTTCCTAAAATTCCAGCTCACAAGATGCCTGATGTTTCACATAAGGAAGAGGAATCAGATGAGCAAGTAACCGAAATAGCTGTCGATGAACATGTTACAACTGACAAAATATTCGAGCATATCACAGAATTGCCAACCAAAGATAATAATGAATCAGAGAAACAAAAAACACACGAACAGACAACTAAATTATCTTTGACCACTGAACTACCTGAACACATCACTGATTTGCCAACTAAGGATATTGAGTCGGAAGAACAAGTTTCTTCAGTTTTAACAGAAAAAATACCTATTCTAGAAGACCACGTCACTGAATTACCTAAGATGGATACTGAATTAGAAAAAGAAATTCACAAGGAAGCCACTGAATCGCCTGTGGTCTCAAATGATGTTCCTAATCTTGAACAAACTCTTGACAAATCCACAGAAAGTGATTCTAAAGATAAAGATTTTGCAGAAGGTGATTCAACTGAAGATATTAGTTCAGTTAAATTACAACCCACAACTACAGCACATCCTCTATTCTCACATCATACGACATTGTCTTCAGTGACTATTGATAGCCGAATCGATGACAACAGCTCACACACCCCTACTTCTGTGAAGGATGAAGAAGCCTTTACTACACCCACAACAACGACAGTTAGCACCACCACTCCCGAACCAATCACCACATCCGCTCCACACTATCAACCTCCACCACCAATCTATGGTCAACATCCACAATATGGTCCCACACAATATGAAGACGAATATACAGATGAAGATGAAGGCGAAATCTTTGGTCCTGGTACTTGCCGTTATGGCGGCAAACTCTACGTATCCGCTCAACAAATACCTAGGGATGATCCTTGCGATTTCTGTTTCTGTTTCCGCAGTGATATTATTTGTTTGCAACAATCTTGCCCACCACCAATCACCGGTTGTCACGAAGAACCCATTTCTGGTTTTTGCTGCCCTCGCTACGAATGTCCCGTTTCGATGGCAACAGTACTCAACATTACAACAAGCACTACAACGACAAGTACTACTTTACCACCACATTTCTTACATCACTCCTATGGAAATAATGTGCAACGTAATGGTTGTCTCATCAATGGCAGATCATATAGAGTAGGTGAAAAAATTGAGTCAACAAGTGGTCCATGTATTAATTGCACGTAAGTAATAAAGAGTTTAAGTAATTATTATTGCCCAATTCACAAAATACCGCAAGAGTTATACGTTGTGAGAAATTCGTTAAAATATATTAAAAAAAACCAACGATAGGGATAAGTTTTCTATCTTTGATGTATAAATACGACTTATAGACATTTATAAAATTCTTGTTTATATTGTGCAAAATATTAGTAGAGAAATTACAACTGTTGCCAAATCTGACGTCGTAAAACTCCTACGATACGTTGTGAATTGATCATATGTATGTAATTATTTAGAGATATTTATTTTTAACTATTTATTTTTATTATTTCTTATTGCTGCTTGTAATTAGATGCGGAGGTGATGGTAAAATGAAATGTGATCCTCAAGCATGTGTTCCTGAACCCACCATGCAACAAGTAATGGCTGTTGTAGCGGCTGGTCGCAAAAGATGAACCCCTAGCCATGCTAATTTAAATTAATTATTAAATTTAGATTGAAGCAGTTACAAAACCGAAAACTGAAACAATTATCACCCTCTTTTATCCCGTTTTCCTCTACACCAATATTCATATATTTTCAACAATCATTAAAATTAATGACCAACGACTTGAACAAGTTTTAACGGATAAACAATCACATTTTTTCATAGAAATTTTAATTATGGATTAACTATTAGAAACTAGGTGCCAATATTTAAAGCGGACATACATGCATACGTACATATACATACAGATATATCAATACAATTTTTAGACTCCCACTTTTAGTCAGACCATTGCGATTCAAATTTAATAATTACAAATGAATTAGCTTATTTGAAGCAACCAGTGATATTGTAATCTATACATAGTATAGGTGCAATTAATTAAGTGAAAAAAAAAACAAAAACGCACACAAAAAAATTATATACACACGAAGAAATAATATACACGAAAGAAAAAAAATGTACACTTTGACATTTGAAAAGATAGAATAACCTTTGAATTTTATGAGTCAAAATTTAGTATGATTAAAAATATAAAGTAGATATTCCCAGACTTGTAACATGGTTTTTTGTTAAGATACAATGAGTAACATTAGCAATCTTTAATTAATCTTTTACATTCAAGAGACTCAACAAATAACGTTTTTTCATAGTTTCTATATGTTGCCGTAATCAACAACAAAAAATAATGTTATGACGACTACGATGTTAGGAATACGCCATTTTTCCTTAATTTTATTGTTTTTCCTTTGCTCCCTTTCCCTTAGACTTTTAAAAGATAATAACTTCTTAATACCTAAATATAAGTTTCTATTTTATAAATTATTTAATTAATATTTTTATACATATTAGTTTAACAAAACAAAAGAAATAATGCAATAAAGAAAAACGAAAATAATAATATAATAAAAAATTGTTGCTTCTAGTCTTCTCTTTTTTTAAATATAAAAGAGCAACAACAAGAATATTTAATTTAAATGCATTTTTATAATTTCCTTAAATAACGACGAAACTAACGAACTAACAAACATTTCAACTACACACATATATATTTTAACTGCTTACGTTTTTATTATTATTAAAATTTTTAACAAAGTGAAATAGTTAAAAAAAACAGACTAATGTATGATGAATGAAAGTCAAATTATAAGAAGTTTTTTATAGAATAAAATCTAACGTATCATTGTGAAATTTTGTAAGTGTAGTAGTAAAATAAATTAAGAAATAGTAACTATTTAGTAGTTTTCAGTAAAAACAAAACAACTTACTATAAACTATCCAAAATTCTCTTTCTTCCCAAAAAAATAATATTTTAAGTAAAAAAAAAAATCCAAGAAAATTGGAAGTTCTTAAACAAAAAAAACCTGAAACTTATGCTCGACTGATTGAAATGAAGAACTTAGGAAAAAGTTAAATAACTAAACAAACAAAAAAGAGAAATTATAATTTAAGCTAATTAAACATTCACAAATTTGAACTTTTTAACAAATTAAATCCCCAAATTTATTTGTTAATTATTGTTATTTATTTATTTTTTTTTTTTACTTTTATATTGACTTAGTGTTTATTAATTTTTTCAATCACTTGAGCTTAAGTTTTTAACTCCTCACATTTAATCAACCCTTAAACTTTATTTAATTTTTTTTTTTCTTATTTTTACATATAATTTTGCAATAATTAATTTTTATAAATTTTACGTTTGTATTTAATTTTTTTTTTTTAGTTTTACGTAGTAATTTTCTATATATATTTATTATGAAAAAATAAAAAAACATGTTTCTTCTTAAACAACTTTTGTTTAGTTTTTTACAAAACTATTTTTTCGATAATGAAATGCTTAAATAATATTAATTTTATTATTTTATTTTTGTTTAAATTTTCAATTGCCTGCTATTGTAGATATTAATTAATTAAATATGTGCGAATATTAAAATGATAGAAGAAATAAAGAATAAAAATTCAGTGTTTTTTTTACTAGTTTTTAAACACTAAATTATAATTATTAATAAATAAAAAAAAATTTATTTTAATTTTTTTATATATACATAAATTAAACATAAAACATTCTGTTCAAAACGAAAAAGCGATAATAAAAAATATTTGAAATAATACATATAAAAACATGTTTTAATTTTTTAAGCCCAGATGTTTCAAGATTTTCAAAAATAACTTTATTTTGGAGTGTGTACTCGATTTGATCAGACGTTGTAATTTAATATTCGTAAACGATTTGTACCTTTCACCGTGCACCCAATGGCATATGTAGCTTTGTCATTTAGTTTGTAATTTCTACAATATATCCGTATTCATATTCTAAAAGCTTATGAATACGGAAGTCGATTGAGCAATGTCCATCTGTCCGTGTATTGGTTGAAAACAATTTTTTAAAGCCCCCACATGTTGCATAGACCTGTATGTAGAGTCAATCTCTTAGAAATGTTCAGAAATTCATCGCTATTGAATAAACACGATTGTCTTTTCTTTCCCATATATTTGCAACAAAAATTAAAAGTTTTTATCACTCGAATAACTTATAGATACGTTTGTTACCGTTTATAGGCATGATAAGATTTGGACAAATCGATCAATAATAGGCAAAGTTATAGGCAAAAATAATTTGGAAAAACATATTTTATATCAAATAATAGGTAAAGAGATAAAATACAAAAAATCGTACCAAAAATGTTTATATGGGTAACGTTTAAATATGAGCGCCTATTAAATTCAAAGTCTTAACTACTCGTAAATATAATACAAACTATAAAAAAATATAATTAAAGATGCGTATGGGTGTGAAATATTATTAATATTAAATAATATTATAACTTAATAATTCTAAAAATGTATATTAGCAAACACAATTTTAGGTAGTCAACAAGAGTAAGATTCAAATAGTTTATAAAATGTTAAGAAACATGAGCTCTTAATCTAATCCCATTAACAAACCGTACAATTTTATGCACAGCATATTTAATCCTCTTTTTATTAGTCACTTTACAACCTAGTTCTTTACATTGGGTCTGCACGAAATAAATGTATTCCATAACAAAAGCTAAAGTTAAAAGAAAGGAACACTGTTTTTACTTTTCAAACAACACTACCTTTTTATTTTAATAACGATGTTGCACAAAATACAATTTCAGGAGTTTGCATTAAAAAAAACCAACAATTATTTTAATTTATATCTTTGCAGAAGTATGCACCGGTATTAACTGACAACTTTTTTGACTAAAAACACAAAATGGTAAAAAAAATCTAATTACAATGTTGTGTTAGACGGAACTGATCCAACCAGAGCTGAATTACGACACCTAAAAATATTTAATACAAGAATAAATATTCGCCAGTGCCGAATTTAAAAATACCCTTTACAATCATGTATGGGTACATCGTAATTTAGCTTATATTTCAGTTTTCATATTATATGGTATTTTCTTTATTATTGCGAACGCCATATTTGATTTTAAATTTTTACATAGTTAACTGTATTCTAATAGTCAAGCCCTTTAACATCCATATTGATGCGGTAAAAAAAATGTCCAACATTTTATTTTAGACACCATCTTGTCTTATATTCTTCTTGTTAAACCCTTGCTTTTGATATCCATATCGATCCTATCTATTGTCCAAAAGCTGAAAAAACTTTGTAATAATATTGCTTGACGTATATCATATCTACAAATAGTAACAAACGTGGAGCTAAAAAATTTTAATTTTTGTGGTAAAAACATGGGAAAAAACAGGATCAGTTGTGTTTATTGCTCATATCCCACAAAGTTATGGGGCGGTCGTGCTAGATTTCAATAGCGATTCATTCTCGGGTATTTTTAAAAGTAGACGCTACATGCAGATTTAAGTAGCATGTGGGGGCTTCACTAAGTTAATTTCATTAAACGTAAGGACAGACGGATATAACTAAATAGACTCCCCTAGTCATAAGCTTTTAGAAAATATATACCTTATGGGGTCGAAATTGAATATTGTAGAAAGTACAAACTAAATAAGAAAGCTATATATATCTTTGGCACCACAGGTGAAGGATAACAACATATATATTTCACATACATACCTTTATGTTTCCTGAAGTGAAAACCTAAGTATATATGTTGTCATCACTATACATATATATTTATATTTTATTTAAACTTATTAATTTCACCAATAATATTAACAGATATATGAGAATTTACAAACTGTAACACAACAATTAACATCTCATTAATTAAATAAATACACCACTAATATCACATATTTAAAGAAAAATTTTTCATCGAACTCATCGTATCAACTTATAAGAAATTTTAAAACAATCACTAATATATTTCTTTTTGTAAATTAACTATTAACTAAAAAAAACTAAAAACTAAGTTAACTAAATAAATATTTCACAATATTGTAACGGTATTATACCTAGTGTTGGTAAAAACTACAATAACAAACACAGACTTGCCATACTATTTTAGTGGTAAACAGCTGGCTGTCATTTGCCATCAACGTTGTTGTGACCAAACTAAAAATAATTTTGTTTTACCCAATTTTACCTTAAATGGTTTATAGTTTAGAATAATTAGCAGATATTTATATATATATTTTTTCTTCATAAATTAATAAAACAACTAAAAATGTCATAAATTTGTAACCAATAGTTTAAGATTGATTCCCTTTTGAAATTAAACACGAAAAAAATAATGACTGCTTTAGCCACTATCAATTGGTTGTTTATATGTGGTTTGGCCTTTTGTCTAGGCGGTGTAGTGGTGCTAAGTTTAATGCCATTAGGATCAGGTAAGTTAGATCGTATAAGCGAATGGCATAGTTTAGTTAAAGTATACATTCACGTATTATTACAGACTGCATATGTCCTATTAGTAGGGGGAAGCTGAAAGTCGAAAATTCTGACGTGCAAAGTCATACCTCAGATAATTTACAGGTTCCGCACAAATTAGCCATATTAGTACCGTTCCGGGACCGCTTTGAAGAGTTGTTGCAGTTTGTGCCTCATATGACAAATTTTCTTAAGAAACAGGGTATAACCCATCATATCTTTGTTTTAAATCAAGTAGATCGTTATCGTTTTAATCGAGCCTCTTTAATAAATGTGGGTTTTCGCTTTGTCAGCGGTGTATATGATTATATGGCCATGCATGATGTTGACCTATTACCGATCAACGATGATTTGCACTATAATTATCCTAGTGAAGTTGGTCCTCTTCATATTGCAGCACCAGACTTGCATCCAAAATACCACTACGAAAATTTCGTAGGTGGAATTTTATTGATAAGACGAGAGCATTTTGAGGCTCTAAATGGAATGTCCAACAAATACTGGGGCTGGGGCCTAGAAGACGATGAGTTCTTTGTACGCATTAGAGATGCAGGACTGAGAATTACTAGGCCTCAAAATATTAAGACTGGTGTAAATAACACATTCAAGTAAGTTATCACTATTTATAAAGTTAATTAGAAAATTAAAAAAAAAAATCTTTTTTTAGTCATATTCATAATCGCTTTCATCGTAAAAGAGACACCCAAAAGTGTTTCAATCAAAAGGAAGTTACTAGGAAACGTGACCGACAAACGGGTCTTACTACATTGCAGTATAAAATAAACAAAATTTACGATATGACTATAGATGGAATTCCAATAACAGTGTTAAACATATTGCTGACTTGTGATTTAAATGAAACACCCTGGTGTGATTGTTCTGGTGCGGCGGCTGCAGCAGCTGCAGAAGACTTAAAAACATAGTAATAAAAATGCCATAATTAGGAGCTAATTCACACATAGTTTGTTTTATTTCCGTATAAACCTAATTTATCTTTAAAATATAACCTAGTACACATGTACCATACCGTATAAGAATGTCCAAAATAATACATAAGTGCAAAGGGCACCCATAAAACTGTTAGTTAGCAAACTTTGCCGGTTAATGAAAAACTTATGCCAACTGCTGCCAGATTTGGTTAACAATAAAAGCCACAAAACAAAAACGGATATGAAGTAAAAAAGGAATCCCATCAATCCATTCAAACCCAAAATGCCTAGAAATACATAAATTTTTTATTGAAATTGCAGTAAAAAATAACATTATTTACGCCAAGAAACTAATTACTGACACAATGAGCTGATATCCTTTCTTTATGGAAATCTACACATAGAAAGTTAGCACACAGCTTCTTGTCAAATAACGTTGCTAATAACCAACTTACCCGCAGCACATCCTGATATTGCTGCCATTGATGTACGACAATATTCCACAGCTGATATATTGTGCCTAATAGCTGCCTCACTGTAAGCCACAATTTCACCAGTTTTTGAAGCTATGGGTTTAACTCGTTGCATTTTTTTATAATAAGTAAATTATCCCTAAAAATAAATAAAAATTTTTATTTCTCTCAACAAAACACACGTCCACCCTGTGAAAAAATAATTTTAATTAATGTCAAAATAAAGTTGTCAACTGTTTCTTGTTTTGTTATCGAAATTAACGTAGTGATGTGTTCAATTCGAATATCGTCGCTTCTCCGACGTGATCGGTTATGTGACAATTTATGAATTTGTTTTTTTAGCACAAGATTCCCATACAAAATAAGCGGTTCTTTCTGATTCATTCCTGCGAATCTCGCAGAATTTACAGGATAAGAAAAAAAAATTTTATGTGCAAAAAATTAAAAAAAAATCATTGTGGAAATAAAAAATAAATATCGATGGCTTAATATAAAATATCTTGATTTTTAACATAAACGAGTTTTAAGTTTTCTGGTAGTTCACATACACACACATCACCCCTAAAAATTATGTGAGCTATGGTTGAAAATAACGGACTTATGGCCAGTTAAAAAAAAGCTCTAACTCAATACATTCTTTTAAAATTTATACAGTTTTTTCTATCTCCTGTAAAGTAGTATCAAGCCATCGATATGTTTAAACATATACATATATTTAAATTAAAATGGAAAAAGAGAAATAGTGAAACGTATTTAGTTAGTGGAGTATAATATTTGGTTTGATTATATATTATATAGTTTGAAAAAACAAAACGCCGCGTTAAATAATTGAACAAAAAATACAAATGTCAAGATGAAACAAGAACTATCGTCTAAACACCAGGGTTCGCATTCGAGATTTAGAGAACAAACCACGAAATTAATTTTACCGTGTGAACATGGCATAAGCTGTTCAAAAATTAACAAACGTTAAAGGACAAGTTATGAAACACAATGATATTTTTTGCTCTCATGTAAACTTAGTAAAAAATTCATAACTGAGTTGGTTATAGCAACGACAATATAATTATAACTAAATGTGGAATATTTAATGTTAATGGTTTAATTTGATTAAGAATTACTTAACGAAGATTTGAATAAAAAAACGTATTCTTCCAGTAACAACATGGTGCTTTAAAATATTATATACATTTTATTTGAGTATCATTCCAATGCAATTCGTAGAATAAAAATCGTAATTTAGTGCGTAACAATTTTAATTCGAATGTGCAAGTGATTAATGAAAATTATAATCTAATCAGTTTGTTCATAGACTCGCTCAACATACTGTTTATAGATGACATATAACGAATATCTGTTTTTAAACAATGAAACAAAACATTTCGTCTCATCTCTAACGACAAATAGTTGTTTTTGACATTTTTCATTATGTTCTTAGAAAATTAAAAAAAGTTCTATTACTAATTGGAATTTGGTCAAATTAATTAACGTCATGTTGTGATTAAAACAAAATGTTAAAATTAAATAATTTAATAACAATAATGTGCAAATTATTTTCAAATTAAAACATCTCAAACAAAAACTATTCAAAATTAAAAAATAAATACATCAACAATTAATAAATTGCAATTAAATACAACAATAGCAAAACAAAAAATAAAAAAATAGTGACTGATTTAATTGGTCCAAATGTCACCTCCTAAAACTTGTGCCGTTTGTGGTGACAAGGCTCTGGGTTATAATTTTAACGCAGTAACCTGTGAAAGTTGTAAAGCTTTTTTTCGTAGAAATGCTCTGGCTAAAAAACAATTCACCTGTCCTTTTAATCAAAACTGCGAAATAACCGTAGTTACTCGAAGATTTTGCCAAAAATGTCGTTTAAAAAAATGTCTCGATATTGGGATGAAAAGTGAGAATATTATGTCGGAAGAGGATAAAATGGCTAAAAGACGAAAAATTGAGTGTAATCGAGCTAAGCGAAAAATTAATGAACATAAATCCTCAGAATGTATTGGTGCTACTGATGGCGGAGAGAGTGCGGTAGAGGGTCAAGGTGAAACTGCTGTTGCTGATAGTAGTGGTTATGATTCGTTTGCCGCCAGTTACGATTCACACAGTTGTGGTTCGTTTGACAGCGTTACAGCTGCATCATCAGCTAGTGCGGCTCCAATCTCTAGCACAAACTTGTCCGTTGGAGGTACTTTGCGAGATTTCAATCCCGAATTGATGACAGGAGAGGAAATGGTTGAGTTTATTGTCGGCGATCCGGATAGAGCCTCGCAAGCTATCAGTAAATTAATGAAAACCCCAGCCGAAGCCGTTGCTACGATGGAAAAAATTATTAATTCCCAAAAAGATGCTTTGCGTCTAATATCACATTTAATTAATTATCCAGGTACACAAATACACAGTAGATTTGCAATTATGAATAAAAACTAATTTTTCAAATACAACGCCCTATTTAATTTTAGGAAAAAATTTTAAATAAATGAAGATCTTGATTTTGTATTTTATTAACTTTTTTACTTATCAAACTTGAACACTATTTCAGGGGATGCTTTAAAGATTATCAGTAAAATAATGAATTCACCCTTCAATGCTCTAACAGTATTTACAAAATTTATGAGCTCACCCACCGATGCTTTAGAAATCATATCAAAAGTTGTTAGTTCACCCCAAGAGGTTCTACAATTCATAAAAAATTTAATGGATTCACCAGAAAATGCCATGGATATTATGAATAAGTTTATTAATACGCCAGCGGAAGCGTTACGCTTATTAAATCAGATTTTTAAAGGCCACAGCGATAGTGCAAATTCGGGAGAAAATAAAGATGTCATTCAAAACGTTCACAATTTAACTGACTTAGCTACATCATCAATTGTAACAAATCCTAATGTCGCTTCACCAACTGAAAATACTCTTATACATTCTATGCTTAATTATCCCAGCCCAAACGATGTGAATAGTGTCATGCCGTCAACAATTACGTCACCCTCACATAATTCCATGCCGGACACTCCTTTGTCAATTAATAGTGCTCAATATTTGACACCACCTTCGTCGACAGCTGATGCTCCTACAGAATCTTTGAATTTGGCTTCATCTTTACAATATCAATCGTCACCTGGTGTAAGCTCTAGAGCTTCCTCTACTGATATATTGCCACAAAACCACGACGAATTACCTAGCACATCTTCGGTGGGCTTACTATCGCCACCTTCTGAAGTTGACGCTGCTGCAGCAGCTGAATTTGCAAATGAACATTTCGATATAAAAACATTTATTCAAAATACATTTCCTGCTAACTCTGCAGGGCCCTATACACCAGGCGATAGCTTAAATTCCCTAGAATCAGTGCTCACCGAAGTTATTCGCATTGAGTTTCAGGCTTTTAATAATTTACCACCTGAACCGCACATAAAACATGAACACATAAATTCTATAGTAAATCTATCACAAAATCCCGAAAATATGTGTAGAGTGCCACAATATGGCAATATTAATTGTATGCCACTACAGCATTCGATGCAATGCCAACCACAATCTGTAGTGTGTTCACCTTCAACAAGTGTCAGTATGTCGCGAGATCTTAACGAAACGGAGCTAATGAAATTGCGAGAATTAAAACTAGCCAGTGAGGCATTGTATTTGCCAGTAGATGATGATTTGAGTGTTTTAATGAGTGACGATAGAATAAAGGTAAGATTTTTATTTGTTATTATTTTACAACAAAATTTTATTAATTAGGTCATTAACACAAATATATCCAAAAATATTATCTAATTTTGTTTTTTATTATTTAGTAATTAAAAAAAATTAAAGATCAGCAAAATATGTTCGAAAATAAATAAATTTTAATATTAAGCTTTTTTCCTTACGTTTATGCAAAAAAAAAATAAGATAAAAAAATTACTTTAAAATTTTGCTTAGAAAACAAAATTCATAGAAAAATTTAATAAATTTTTTTTTTTCATAAAAACTTTGTTATGGTAACTATAAAAAAGAGTCAGCGAACAAAATCGGTTAAGCCGTGATTCTCTAACATATATAAATTAATAAATTCTAATAAATTATTTTTTTTTTAATTAACAAAATATTAATTTCTTAAGCACATTTTTAAATATTTAATAAAAGTTTAATTTAAATAATATATGTTAAAAATATATCTTTTATGAGAAAAATCCAACAAATTATAATTTTTATGATTTATCTTATCATAATTATCATAAAAAAAAATTAAACTACACTTGCTGTTGTGGCGATTAGCAAAATTTTAGTATACTTTGTCATAAGTCGATGAGTCAATATAAATAAAATATAATAATAAAAGAGTTCTACATTAGAGAATTTCCGCGATAAAAAATATTTCTTTAAATTAGCATTTTTATTTTAAGTCCTAAGCTGGGCGTATATTGTCCAGTACTTGACAAATTAAATTTGGAAGTCACGTTATTAGATCCATATACATATCTCCGCTTCAGCTTCTTTATAAATATAAACGAAAAATCTTTTTATATATAATTGAGAAGTTACAAAATTTTTAACAAATAAGTAACACAAAAAACGAAACTACAGCTTAAAAAAATATAGAATTAAAAACATTTAAAAATATTAAAGCTAAAAATATCGAAATAAGAAATATTGTCGATGCATATCGTCGGTCTCATGTAGAAAAACCTTAACTCGTAATTTTAACGAAACTGAGTTTTTCAGTTATTTCAATACATTTCATACAAATACACCTCGACACAAAAATTTAACGCAATAGTATCAAAAATAACAGTTTTACAAGCGATTTTACAAAAGAAATTACATTACGTTAATACAGTTTCTGTTACGTTTTTACCTTCTCCTGTAAAATAATAGTTATTTGAGTTAGGGCTTTTCGACATGAGACCGACGATATACATACATGAACTTTAGTAAGAAATGCTAAAAGAATTCTTTTATTTCGAAGTCAATTGAATGCCGTAATTTAGCGACATATGAATTTGGATATTTAATGAAAGAAAATAATTAAAATTAGTGGTAAATAATTCGTAGACCAATATTTTTAGAGTCCTTCAAAATATTTTTTTTCATTTTGACAAAAAAGTTTATAAATATTTTAAATCAACCATAATTCAGATTATGACAATATTTTAATAATGTTCGTCGTAAATTACGATTTATAAAATACTAGCCGCCCGGTACGTGTTTCGCTACGTATCAAGTGAAATAATAAAAAAATTTAATTGAAACATCAAATTCATTTATTAAAAAAAAAAAATATTTTATTAATTGTTGGCTATTTTCAAACTTAATCTAAAACATTTCGATAAACAATATTTTTTGTTTTTCCATTGTGGGCATGAATAAACAAACAGCTGGGAGTACCGACTCTGGAAGCCTTCTAAGATCTTTTTGAATTTTTGTGCTACATGCATTAGGTCCGAAGATACAATGTTACCGATTTTTAGCCCTTTTCACCCTAAATTCCAAAATTTCGAAAAAGTACATAAATTCATTATAGATTGTTTTAAGGAGAGTAAAACTACGTTCTTACTTTTTTCCTATTGCTATATATGCTGTTCAAAAAAGTACCAAAATTTTGTTTTTACCCGTTTTATTCCCTTAAAACACAAAATTTCCAAAAAGTACCAGGCACCTATTCAATTATTTTTAACAGGCTTTTTGGTCCTTTCTGAATTTTTGTGATATCTTTATTAAGCCCGTAAATACTGAGTTACCGATTTTACCCATTTTTAACCGTAAGCCGCTCGTCGGATTTTGTGAAAACTTCACATAAACCATCTACTAAATAGTCCGAACAAAGCCTAAACATTTACATAGTTTGGATAGGTGAGCCCGTTCTTGAGTTATAAAATTACATCGAAAAGTGGCATTGATTTTTATATAATAGATTTGAGAAAGCTTTACATGAGTAGATATTAAGTAATTATACCCTTTACACAGTGAAAAAGGGTATAAATAGGTTTGTCATTCCGTGTGAAATTTCTACAATTTTCATTTTCGACCCCATAAAGTTTATATTTTCTGAAAGCTTATGAATAGGGGAGTCGATTAAGCTCTGTCAGTCTGTCCGTCTGACCATCTGTCCGTGTGTATGTTGAAATCAACTTTTTGAAGCCCCCCGACATCGGACTCGGGTGAGGTATTAAAATATCAGAAATATTTGGGAGTAGATCGGTATTGAAAATCAGAAACATCGGTACATAAACAACTGAGATATGAGCAAAAACCCACGACCACCTCGATTTTTTTTCACAAAAACAACATTACAACAACAACATACATACATACAAACGTGTATAATGGTTGGAGAAAACGTGGCATCGAATCCCAGCTGAGGCAAAAAAATTTTTTTTTATTTTTTTTATATTTTTTTTTAAATTTTTTTTTTAATGTTTTTTTTTATTTTTTATTAAATATATTATTTATATTTATATTATTATTTTTTAAATATTTTTTTTTGTTTTATATTTATTATATATATTTTAATTATTTTTTAAAAAAATTTTTTTTTTAATTTTTTTTTTAATTTTTTTTTTAAATTTTTTTTTTTAAATTTTTTTTTAAATTTTTTTTTTAACATACATACGTAAATTTATAATTTTACAATGGGATGTTTTTATATATGTATGTTTTGTATATGTATGTACGTATATCATATGGAATGGTGATTAAACTACTGTTATTGCATGACTACACGTTGTGAAGGGTATATAAGATTCGGCACGGCCGAATATAGCGCTTTTACTTGTTTTTTTAATTTTTTTTTTATTTGTTTTTTTGTTTTATATTTATTTTATTTATTATATATATTTTAATTATTTTTTTTTAAATTTTTTTTTTAATTTTTTTTTAAATTTTTTTTTTAAATTTTTTTTTTGTTTTTTTAACATACATAAGTGAATTTATAATTTTACAATGGGATGTTTTTATATATGTATGTTTTTATATGTATGTACGTATTTCGTATGGGATGAATGGTGATACAAACTGCTGTTATTGCTTGACTACACGTTGTAAAGGGTATATAAGATTCGGCACGGCCGAATATAGCGCTCTTACTTGTTATACCCTTCACCTGTGGTGCACAAGGGTATATATAGCTTTGTCATTCCGTTTGTAATTTCTACAATTTTCATTTCCGACCCCATAAAGTATATATTTTCTGAAAGCTTATGAATAGAGGAGTCGATTAAGCCCTGACCGTCTGCCCGTCTGCCCGTCTGTCCGTGTGTTGGTTGAAATCAACTTTTAGAAGCAACTATATGCTCCTCAGATCTGTATATGGTATCAGTCTCTTGGAAATATCCAGGAATGAATCGCTATTGAAATTCAGCACAATCGCCCCATAACTTTCTGAGATATGAGCAAAAAACCACGACCACCTCGTTTTTTTTCACAATTACAACAACAACATACATACATACATACATGTAAAAAACATACCAAACAAAAAAAATTACAAAAAAAAAAAATATTAAAAATAAGAAAAAAATAATAAAAAAAACTACAAAAAAAAATTTTAAAAAAATTAAAAAAAAATTTTAAAAAAATATAAAAAAAAATAATAAAATATAAATAATATATTAAATAAAATAAAATAAAATTTTTTTGGCTCAGCTGGGATTCGATGCCACATTTATTCTAACGTGTACGTATGCACGTATTTTATATGGGATGAATGGTGATACAAACAATTGTTATTGCATGACTACACGTTGTGAAAGGTATATAAGATTCGGCACGGCCGAATATAGCACTGTTACTTGTTTTTCATTAAAAATGAATGTAAAACGTGTATGCAATGAACAAAAATGATAACAAACAATTTATAAATAAATACAAAAAAGATTAAAAACTTAACAGCGTATTATCACATAAAATACACATAAAATCTATTTGAAACCGATAGAAGTCGTAATGTGGTTGCTATAGTCGTTTTATCAATTATTTTTATAATTGTTTTTCAATAGCTTTTCATAAATTTCGATTCACAGTTTCATTACACTGTTTATATTTTATCTTCTAGTATGCTTTTTAGAAGTCTATAGTTTGAGATTTGTTTAAAAATGATTCTTAAAATATATCGGAATTCATTTTGAAATGATAATTTTCAATCACTCACTTGAATAAAATATCTAATCTAATTGTTAACTTTTTTATTTAAAGAACACCTGTTGTTGTCAGTTAATTTAAAAAAAAAAGTAATAAAAAAGAAAACTAAAACTGTTTATAAGCTGTCATAAACTTATACGCTCTTTTTGTTTTGTTGATTAATGAATGGTTCATTATCAATTAAACTACTGGGAGAACAGCTTTTTAAGTTATTTTTAATTTTCAATATAATTGTGTGTTATTAAATTTTCTGTTATCTGTTATATTATTTTTTTAAAGACTTCATTATCTGTATTGTAAAACATTGATAAGTAAAAAAAATGTTTATTTAATTGACACTTTTTGTTTTCATAAATTTGCAAACATACTTACATATTTACATACATTAACCTAATAACTGTGAATTAATGCTAATGGGAGGTTATATAAATGAATCATCTTAGGAACCTTATGTCCAAGGTCCAGAAGTGTGACATATATATATTGAAGCCTTTATCCTACTAATACAACAGATGTGGAAGTTTTTATGCTTAACGCGTTAACGTTTTATAGCCTTCTGTAAAAAAACATTCAGGTATTGTGTTTTCTTATAGCAAACTACACAACTAAGTTTGGAAGAAGCACGCCGGAAAGTGTTTTGCAATTTTTGAACGAGATTTATACTACTGATGTAACGAATAATTATTTTAAAGAATTTGCGAGTGCTAATGCGGATGCGAATATTTAATGCCGATATTCGCTAATATGATTGCAAATGTGGAAATTCAGTTGAAAATTAAGTTTCGTACATATAATCGGATTTTAACAGCTAAGTTGCTGTAACAGTTACACAAACTTTTATTATCAACTAGCTGAAATATTTTTTACATTAAAAAAAAGAACTTAAACCATATGTGTTCTACGGTATGCAGATCTTCTTAGTTTAAAATTTCATCAAAGTCGTTACGTTATTAAGGTGAGACATAAATTGTCCCTTGGGGTGAGTCGCCCTAAATATTTAGGAGTATGAAGAATAGATGTTGACCGATTCTTAAACGTTTATTTCTGCATTGGCTGGACTATAAATTGTGTACAATTTGAAGAAAAATTCTAAAAACTATATTGATGCAAGTAAATTATTAAAAAAAAGTGGGCGTTAAAGTAGGCGTGGTAAAAAAAAAGTATCCTATTAATCATATCAGAGTCTTAGTTATATTATGTGAAAATTTCAAGAAAATCGGTCTAGCAGTCTGGCCTACCTTAGGGGGTGTGAAAAAAGGCGTGGCGTTAAGGGGTATGAAAGGGGTTAAGGGGTACAAAATTTCATGAAAATCGATCGAGCCATTTCGGAGGAGTTTAATCACAATTACCACTACACGAGAATTTTATATATTAGATTAAGTAATAAAAGTACAACTTTTATCGCTGAATATGTAGTTTTTTTTGCCATTAAATTTAATGCATTTTCTATTTCTTTTTAGCCCGAAGATACAAACCAGGATCCCAAGCTATTACAAGTGATAAATTTAACGGCAGTTGCCATAAAACGTTTAATAAAAATGGCAAAAAAGATAGCGGGCTTTCGTGATATGTGCCAAGAAGATCAGGTGGCGTTACTGAAAGGTGGTTGTACAGAAATGATGATAATGCGTTCTGTCATGACCTACGACGATGATCGCAATACCTGGAAGGTATGTTTAAATTAAATATTTATAAAAAAAAATATATAAAAACAACCTTAATACATACAGATACCTCATACCAAAGAAGACATGTCTAATATAAGAGCCGAAGTTTTAAAATTAGCCAAAGGTAATGTCTACGAGGAACACATTAAATTCATAAGTACATTTGATGAAAAATGGCGCATGGATGAACATATCATACTGATAATGTGTGCCATTGTATTGTTTTCACCAAACAGACCACGCATTATACATTCCGATGTTATACAATTGGAACAGGTTAGTTCTTGTACTTCTTAAATGCTTCGTTGCACAACTCTAAACACGAGCATGTATCTCAAATTTGCTTGATTTTTTTTTTTCGCTTACAGTTTTTTTTTTATATTTTTTGTAATTATAAATTAATGTTTATTCGAACTTTAAAACATACAATTTGAAAGGAATTTTTTTGCAGATGTGTACAATCTTAAGCTTATTTAAATGAATTTAGTATCTTGGGAGTTATAAGCGTTTAATGTTGCTACTAATAATTGCGCAGAAAATAAAATTGGGAGTAATGCAAAGTGAATTACATTTTCAAGACTTCTAAATAAACAGCCTAAAACCATTCATTTTAAATGACTACCTAAATGCGAAATAGTTTGTCATATATGTTTTTGAAAACTAATGCAGCATCATGCAAAATATCTTAAACAATTCATGTAACCAAACAAAATCAAATAGTGAAACATTGGATGCTTTTCACCAGATATTCACGGGTTCCATGCACTTATTAAAATAGAGTGCTCTTCATAGATATATTAATTGAATAAATGCTTTTTTACGGTTGATGACGGTTTCAGTTATTTGATTTTCTTTTGAAAATTCGTAAATAAATCCCTAAAAATGTTTTCGTTAATTATATACATTTAATGTGCATGATAGTATTCTTTATTTTATTTTATCAGCTGTACAATGAATTGAATTGATTCATTGCCAAGAATTGTCCATACATATAAAAGAGAGAGACAAAAATTGCTCTCCTTTACGCTATCACCTTATGTAATTACACCATGACTTCATCCAAAAGATATTTTTCAAAAAAATTCTCTCCGACATTCAATCACCTGGTATAAATACAACATGGCATAGATTCCCAAAAATGTTTTGCAGACGTATTATCGAGAGAATTTTGAAGTACAGTGACACAAAAATGTAAACTCATAGATTTTTATTAAAATAAGTCACAAAAAGTTGTTTTGGTTGTAAAAAATTTGTAATATTGCAGTTCACACTGAATTTTCGTTTTTATTTTTAATTGGACAAAAAAGTAAGCATATAGAAAAATGCTTTGAAAATTTTACTTTTAAAAAATTAACTTCATACATAAAAAAGAGAGACAACATACTCTCTATATCTTTCTGCGCTATCACCATATGTGACTACGCCATGTTCCGACCAGGGTACACTTATACAAAGTGGCGGTGCCTGCCCAGCTGATAATTTTTTTGTGTTCTGGAGTATGTCAAACTACATATTTAAAAAAATGATTTTAACTCCGGAAATTTTGTTTTTTTTTTTATTAATTTTTATTATTATTAATTATTATTGTTATTTATTAATTATTTGTTTTAGCATTCATTTTATCACAATTTATACTTGAAATATCAATCCTTGTTTGCTGGTGTGATGTCACGCATGAGAGAGCATAATTAAAACAAACATGCGCAATGCGTAATCTTGTTTTTATCATTCTTGGGTAAAATATGAACCCAATGCTTTAAAGAGAATTAAAAATTTCATTAGTAAACAATTTCACTTCATTGAATATTTGCTGGGAATGGGATACAATTTGGTGCAGTTATAACTTTTTTTGGTTCCACTGGATAATTTCTGTAGTCAAATTTTTACCATAAGTCGAGTGAGGTCAAAATAAAAAGTTTAAGAATTACATACGTTAAAGTTAATTATGTCATACATTCAATAAATCCTTCACACTCACAGCGCTTTACAGTTGAAAAATTTATTTCGTTTGTTAGCTTTTTTTCTGACAACAATAAACTATTAACTTGAAGATTTAAATAATTAAAAATAATTTTAACTATTTAGTGCAACGCACTTAATTTGTTTCTTTTTTCTTATTATTACTTTTTTTTAGAATTCATATTATTATCTTCTACGACGATATTTGGAATCTGTTTATCCTGGATGTGAGGCGAAATCGGCTTTTATTAAATTAATACAAAAAATTTCAGATGTTGAGCGTCTAAATCAATTTATTATTGGTGTCTATTTAAATGTCAACCCATCACAAGTTGAACCTTTGCTAAGAGAAATTTTCGACTTAAAAAATCATTAAATTGTAAATTTTTTTTTATTTAGTCATATTATGTAACGCATATACCTAAAAACTTGTTTAATTAGTTTTAAGTTAAACATTTGTTACTGTTAATCAATTAAGCATAAAATGCTATTCTATAAAAACTATCAGAGTACCTTTGCTATGCCCTCGTAACGATAAAGTTATTTGTACAAGTGATAAATGTACAAAATAAATATTTTAATATAAAATAAGAAAATATATGTATTATATTAAAAAAAAATAAATAAACAAAGCAATTTATTGTTAAAAAGTTTGAATTTTTTCATATTTTTATATAAAAATAATCAAAAACACTAATTAACTAACTGCCCCATTTTTATTATTTATGTATGTAATTATGTATTTTTAACATATACAGTACAGTGCAGCACATTAGCAACAAAAGTATGGTAAGTCTAAAAGTGTTTTTTACAATGTCTCCGTTGCCAAATTTTTATATAAAATGGACAGCTGTTAGTTGTCAGTTAACTGTGTGCTTTCATTTTAATTGGAGGAGTACCATATAAACTCAATTTACTTGTGACTGGAGGAGTTCCATTAAACTCAGCAGTAATTATTGTTCAGATGTCTCCGACTTGCTATACAATGGTATAGGTCGACCTGCGGTACCTGAACCAACGTATTGTAGCTGGCGGAGAACCATTAAACTCAATTTTTATTTATTGTTCGAGTGTCTCCGACTTCCTATACAGAGGTATAGGTCGACTTGCGGTGCCTGAATGTAAATAATGAAAATAATTAGACAAATCTATTTAACATGTCGCTTTACCGTAAAATATTATTTAACCTATAATTTGAAAAAAAAATAATTTACTTCATTTTAAATCTCTTTTTCCAGTTAATATTTATAAAAGGATACATATATATTAGTTTGTCATTCCGTTTTGTAATTTGTACAGTATTCATTTGCCACCTATATATACATATATTCTAAATCCTTTTAGATATCGAAATAGATATATCCCAGTATGTCCGTCCGAACATCAAGTACTTAGTATTATAATTTTATTAGTTATAATCACTCGTTATTTTGCATCATATTTAAATATTGTAATAATTAAATATTAGGTAAAAACATAAACTCTTAATCGATAGAATATCATCACATCGCTTCGAAAAGATTCGTATTTACAACGGGCGAATTCCATTACAAACCAAGAGGTATTTTTTACATAAAAAAAAAAAACGCACAACAATTAAAAACCATTACAATCTTTTAATAAGAAACACATTTTGATGATGACCACACCATCCAACATACACTACACACTACATGTAAAATGTACCACTAGAAAATATATGTATGTCTGCATATAAAATAAATAAAAAAAAGAACAGCACAATTTTGATGGGATTGTTGTTTTTGTTGACCTAGGTTGCATTATTTTTGTGCAAAATGTGTAAAAGTCCTTTTTTTTGGACAATGCATGAAAATCTTGAAGAAACACTTAATTGCAGTCTTTGGCCCATTGTAAAAATTCTGACAATTCACTGACAGCTAAATTACGCGATAAAGCCTTAACGCGTAAATTTCGATCTGTGGTTATAAGCACAAATTCAGTTTGTATAAAACATTTGCCATCTGTAAGATAAAAAAAAATTTATTCTACGATTTAAATTCAAAAAGTGTATTTATTCTTAATATACCTTTACTAGTTTCGGAACTCATGTTTTTGGATAATGCTATGGCTGTAGCTAATATCTTATCATCGTTTGATAAATGTTCTTCTTCGACTAAAGCAAACAGTGAGGCATTTATAATGGAACCTTTTGTAGTGGCACATCTTTAATAAAAAATAATTTTTTTATTCATATCACATTGTTCGAAATTTAAAAAAAGTATTAATGCTTACTTAACATGACTTTTAGCAGTCTTTATAAAGTCCAATGACTTTTTTGCCCGTGTGGATACATCATCATAATGATGTATACGAAGTTGTTGTAAAGATTTTTCATAGGAGTCCACTTTTACGCCTTTCGAAAGGCCATCTAACTCTTTGACCACTAAAATATAGTCATATTTTTGTTTGTTTAGGATTTTTTATAGCATATTATAATCATCACTTTCTGTCACTTACCTGTTAACGGTATGATTAAAGTATAACGTTTAAACTCATTTACAATACGTTCAAAATCGTCCAAGCAATCTATAAAACAATTTGTATCGGGTAACAGGTATTTGGGACGAACTTCAATATAGACTTTGGTATCGACAAATTTAAGAATGTCCTAGAAATAGAAAAAAAGTTAACATATGATTTATTTTTGTTAAGACAGACAGTTTTATGAGGAAAATGCTTTTTAAAATTTGATCAATCCTTTAAATAAGAACACCGAAAATATATCAAATTCGGATAAGTTTACACAGATTAATTGAAATATAATTGCTTAATTAAAATTAAACATTATTATTTATAATTTTTAAATAATTTTAATTGACTTTAATTCAGTTTTATCGAAAATCACTTTAAGTATTTAAATTTATTTTATTTGCAAAGCCACAACATTAAATGAATTATAACCAAGAGTAGAAAAAACTATTCGTTTACCGAAGACAATTTTTTTATCTTCCTTTCCACAGAACAATTTTAATAGATAATAATAACCCGAAAGAGCTCTCACGTAACCTCACTAGATTTTATTAAAAATCTTCTGTGATTTCTATTTTCGCTTGTTATTATAATTCGACTGTATATATCATGATCTGATAAAATAAAACTAGCAGTTATTCGAATGTCAAATTCTTACCTTCAACTTATTATAATACATTTTCTTAACGTGGGTCTTAGCTTCCAGTTCCTTTTTAAGCTTTGAGAGTTGAGACAGCTGGCTATTTTCTGGTTTTGAATTTAAACACAACTTTAAGGACTTTGATCTAATCGACATTTCAACTTTACCGTTGTCAACGATATTTTCGGCATCATTTTCCTCATCGCTGACCTCATTTTCATCTTCTTCATCTTTTGTGGACTGTGTACTCTGAAGATCGTCCAGAGCCTGTTTAATGTCAGAATTAAGGTCTTCAATAATAAAATGAGAATTATCAAAAATATCTAAACGCTTTCGATTAGTACAAAAATAGTCTTTGAATTCTAAAAGGATTTTAAGGCGACCCTTTAGTTGTAAACATTCTTCGGAAGGTGTGTCCGCCTTTGTTTTAGGTATTATGGGTGCTAAGGGTGTAAAGCCCATAAAAAATATATCCTCTTCAAACATAATAGAGTGTAGTTGAGGAACATCAATCAAGTTTTCTTTTTGTAAAACATTAAAAAGTTTTTCCAGCTCTAGCCATGAATTTATAAAAATGTGGCTGTTGGGCATAACAGACAAACGTTAAAAATGTATAATTTTATTTTTAGATTTTACTTACTCTTCATTTTTAATGGGTTCCCACAAGTTGACGTGATGTTTAAGCCACAAAACATAAATTCGATTATATTGTAAACTTGTATTCAAATCCACAAACCTGTAAATATAGGAAATAATACAATAAGTGCTGTAAAACTAAAATTTAAACTTTTTAATAAGAACTTTACGGTTCGTTTTCAAATTCTTCAGCATTTGTGTTAATTCTATGTAGAAGATCATAGGATTTGCGTAGTATTAAACCAAAAATTTGATTGCAAAAATTAATTGCATGATATCGTCGAGTATCTGTAAAATTTGTTTTATTATTATAAAATTGCTTAAAGATTCAAGAAAAACTTTATATTTGAATTTAAATTACCTTTATCTAAATTGTGTTCAATAATAAAGATGTTTAATGCCAAAATTTTCATTAATCTCGTCCTAGAAATAGCCAAAGGTTCATGCTCCAATAAAACGCTTAATTGTAACAACAATTTACGTTGATTTTCTAATATAGTTTCCATGCTAAAATTTATTAATAATTTAAATTTTTAAACTAATATTTAAATTTTGAATAATTAATTTTTATGATGAAAGTGCGACAAAATGATTTGATTTGATCACCACAATGAAGAAATACATAATTTACCAAGTAAGAGTGCTATATTCGGACGTGCCGAATCTTATATACCCTTCACAACGCGTAGACATGCAACAACAGTCGTTTGTATCACCATTCATCTCATATGAAATACGTACATATACATATATAAAAACATCCCATTGTAAAATTAAAAATTTACGTATGTATGTTAAACAAAATAAAAAATTAAAATTTTAAAAAAATTAAAAAAAAAACTTTAAAAAAAAAAATAATTAAAATATAAATAATAAATATATGTAAAACAAAAAAAAAAATAAAAAAAATAAATAAAAATAATAAAAATATAAATAATATATTAAATAAAAAATAAAAAAATAATAAAAAAATTTTTGGCTCAGCTGGGATTCGATGCCACGTCTACTCTAGCCAGTATACGTTTGTATGTATGTTGTTGTTGTAATGTTTTCGTGAAAAAAAAATCGAGGTGGTCGTAGGTTTCTGCTCATATCTCAGTTTATGTACAGTTTATGTACCGATGTTTTTGATTTTCAATACCGATCTACTACCGAATATTTCTGATATTTTTAAACCTCACCCGGGTCCAAGCGATGTCGGGGGCCTCAAAAAGTTGATTTCAAGACAGACAGACTGACAGACCTTAATCGACTTCCCTATTCATAAGCTTTCAGAAAATATATAATTTTTGGGTCGGAAATGAAAATTGTAGAAATTTCACACGGAATGACAAACCTTTTTCACTGTGTGAAGGGTATAATGATGTCGAGAAAATACTGTGGTCATTTTGACCAACAAATTTATTAAAAATACTTATATTATTTTTTTTAATTATTGATAAAAAAATTTCCATAACATATTTTGTTAAAAATATTATAAAACGCATACTTATAAAACAAAAATTTATCTCTTCTAAAAAGTTCGAACAATACAAATTCTATTACTTAAAATATTTAAAAATAATAAATTTAAATTATTTTAAAAATAATAGTTATTAAAGATTCAATTTCACTAAAATATTAAAAGTTTTATGCAATAACTTACCCAACTCCGGTATAAAGTTTGCCAATAACATATAAATACGAAGAAGTTACACGTCGTAAAAGCTTAAGTTTTAATAAAGATAAGTAATCAAAATTTAAAATTAATTAATTATTTCACAATGTATATTACTTCTTTTGTTGTCATTTCCTTAAAACGTTTCTCTTCATTGATTATCATTTTATAATTATTACTGCTGCTTAGGTCTGTGCGATGTAAACGACGCACACCGTCGGGATAAATCCATACCTCTTTACGCACAGATTTTGAGGTCTGCTGATTATTATAATTAGGGTGTATAGGGGAGGACTTTAATTCAGATTCTTCGTACTATTAAAATATAAATGTTTAAAATAAAAAAAAAAAACTGTAATTCATTAAAATATATTAAAATAACCTTTTTACGAATTTCATCAAATAACACCAATAGACTTTCTTTGGCCGAAGATACGGCATTCGAAGACATTAAACTCCGCATATGATAATAAATGGCATCAAATTTTTTACGCTTAAAAATGCAATAAAAATAATTATATTATTTAAATTTAGTAAAATTTAATTAACTTACATCATGTATGGCTACTATAGCCAACTGATTGTATGGCACTCCATTTGATGGCACTAATGATTGGGCTTGTTGATAATATTTTACCGCTTCAGTAAAATTTTGACCTTGCAAGTCTTTAATTTTATAGCGACATAAGTCACCCAAATAAATAAGAAGTTTTTGTGCCGTAACTCTTGCCATCAAATCGATTTTGTGTTGTGATCGCTCATCAGCTGAATTTTGTGTTTGTGGCGTGTCTGTTAAAATGTATTTTTCATAGAATAGTTGGTAGACACCTTCATAGAATTCTATACCCTCGCTTATAATTTTCTGAATCCAGTTAACGGCATTGGGTGAATTTTGTTGTTTTAAATGTTCGCGCATATTATAAAAAAGTATTTTCCAAAAGAATGAGTCAATTTTCTGTTCGCAACAAAATTTTAAATTGTTCAGTAAAAGACTTTTAAAGATTTCCTGCAGTTCTTGGCGTATGGCATATAGTTGAGACCAGTTCTAAGGAAAGAAATCATAGAATAACATATATGTAGTTGTAATTAAATTTCTTAATCACAATTATTTATTGAAAACTGTACATTTTTAAACTTTTGTATAAATAGATCATAGTACATTAAATTTGAATAAAAAAGCATTTGTCATAAATATTATTCAATGACTTTACCTCTATTACTAAATTATGACACATCGTAGTCTGTAGATTGTCGAACAGTATTGGCAAACGCTTTGCATTTGAATCTTCCAATGCTTTAAACCACAGTGGATGATTCAATTTTTGCACCTGTCGTATAGGAGACATTGGTAGTTCATACCTAGCTGAGAGTATTTCTTGTCTCGTCTGATGTCGATCACGTCTATCATGGTTACGCAAACCATTTGTAGAATCCTTACAATCATTCATCCTTTTGGCATCCTCGGTGTTAAGACGTAAAATCCCTGGAATTGCTACATTCGTTTGGGCCGCCTCAATTCTGTTTTCCTTAGGCATAGGATTCATTATTGACCCGCTGGCTTCCAAAACGGGTTTGTATTTTCCTTTCTCCTCCATATCTTTATCCTTTGCAGACATATTTAAAAAGTAATCAATTGAAGTCAAGTCATTACCATTATATACTGTAGCGCCATCTTGTGGTTTCCGTTCTTCGCCAATGCCTTCTCCATGATCCGCTGCCTCATTGGAATTTTTGACTTCAACCTTTTTACCGTCGCTAGATGTGTTACCTTTGGCCGTGCGAACATTACTTTGTCTGCCACTAACAATATTGTTGAAGCTGCTATTGCTGTATCCTTCGCGTGTAATAATTTTTTCCTGTATTCTTTTTGGCAAATTCCCGATGATTATCGAAATATCATTTTGTTCTTGCGTTCCCTTTCGATTCATATTTTAAACAAAACGCCATCAACTGCATTTGTTTATTTTTGTTGCGTTTATTTAGTGGGAAGTAATTTGCAAATTACGCACGATATAAATTTATAAAACGTCTCTTAATTTTATACACTTTCCAATTAAGTAAATTTCACACGAAAAACACACATAAGTCAAACCAGCACGAAGTGATTACACCGACAAATTACTAAAACGTCACACGTTAAGTTGTCAATATGTATGTATATGAAGATATAGACGAATACAACTTTTAATTTCACCACTAAATAAAAACTACTTAAATAATATTCTACATAAATTCGGCTGTCCATAGGTAGAAATTCTCTAAATATTCAATTTATAGTATATATGGCCAATATTGGAACTACTTAAAAGCTTTTTAATAGATTTTTTTTCATATGCGAAATTTATTTAAAACTTCTTGACTTATCAAGAAACGTGGATGAGTTTGCAAAAATCCAAAAATATAAGTAAAGACAACAAAATATTTTTTCATTATTTATATGTATTATATAGAGCTGGATCTTACACATCGGGTTATCTATTATAATGGTCTGGGTCTCTTATGTTTAAATTGGTTTGGAATAAACAAAACACAGCAACTTCCCGATAAATTTCGTACAGCAGTTCGGTTTTCGAAAAATAAAATCAAGGGGTGAATTTTCTATTCACAAGTAAACAAAGTTAAGTTGTAGTGCATTGAGCCATAACCATCTATCAATTTGTCCGTGTGTATGTTTAAATTAACCTTTTGAAACCCGCGTAAGATAACAAAATATCAAAAATATTCGGGAGCATATCAGTGTTGGATATCAACATAATCGCCTTATAACTTTCTAAAATATTTTAGGTGCCACTTACAAGATGATGAAATCTGTAGCTAGTTTCGAAAATGCATTCCATTTGACTAGTGTTTGCCGTACTTAGTTTTCTAAATTATTCTTTAATTATCATAATTATGAAAAAAAATTTTGTCAAATGAGAATGCTTAAAAATTAACTCAGCCTTGTCTAAAAATTTAATATTTTATACATCAATTACAAATATTTTACCTATGTTTATAATATGTATAAATATTTTTACGTTTATACCTTTTATAAATGTTGGCTTATTTCCTTTAAATAGACTTTCAGTTCTTTTAGTATTGCAAATAAAAACAGTTCAAATTAGTTATAAAATTAAGAGCAGTTTATTTATTTAAACACACTTAGGGGCTCAATTCTCGTTCTTTGAAACTGTGAAATGAAAAAATTTTGTGTAGCAAAGGGTATGGTAGCACTATATGATATTACACACAAAAACTTTTCATTTCATAGTTTCATAGAACGAGAATTGATACCCAGATCTTTTTTATACCCTTCACACAGTGAAAAAGGGTATATATAGGTTTGTCATTCCGTGTGAAATTTCTACAATTTTCATTTCCGACCCCATAAAGTATATATTTTCTGAAAGCTTATGAATAGGGGAGTCGATTAAGCTCTGTCAGTCTGTCCGTCTGACCGTCTGTCCGTGTGTATGTTGAAATCAACTTTTTGGAGCCCCCCGACTTCTCTTGGACCCGGGTGTGGTATTAAAATATCAGAAATATTCGGGAGTAGAACGGTATTAAAATTCAGAAACATCGGTTCATAAACAACTGAGATATGAGCAAAAACCCACGACCACCTCGATTTTTTTTTCACAAAAACAACATTACAACAACAACATACATACATACAAACGTGTATACTGGTTAGAGAAAACGTGGCATCGAAACCCAGCTGAGCCAAAAAAAATTTTTTTTTTAATTTTTTTTTAATTTTTTTTAAATTTTTTTTTTATTTTTTATTTAATATATTATTTATATTTTTATTATTTTTTTTAATTTTTTTTTTTAATTTTTTTTTTTGTTTTATATATATTATATATATAATAATTTTTTTTTTATTTTTTTTTTTAATTTTTTTTTTTTTTTTGTTCTTTTAACATACATACGTGAATTTATAATTTTACAATGGGATGTTTTTATATATGTATGTTTTTATATGTATGTACGTATTTCATATGGGATGAATGGTGACACAAACTACTGTTATTGCATGACTACACGTTGTGAAGGGTATATAAGATTCGGCACAGCCAAATATAGCGCTCTAACTTGTTTTTATATCACTTTACTTATTGTTATACACCTTTATTGTCAAACTCACTTTGAATCACACTTAACAAGCTCTTCTGTTATACTGATCATGTTAGCTGTGTTGTTCGACAAAGTTCTCGTATGTACACACTAGTTCATTCGAAAACCGTTACATTTAAATTAAGACGTAATGTTAAGTAATATGCAGGAATAATAAAAGTGCCTAAGAGTATGCTGCACATAATAACTGCTTAAAGTGTTTTGGTTTAACAGAAAAGTGTACAATAACTCAACATGTAAGTACACATAATATTTAATGATACTTTTTTAGGCAACTCTGATAATTTTTTTTTAGTGTTATTTATTGCTATTAATTGGATTGTTATATTAATGTACCTTTTTTAAGTGAAGAAAAACAGCTGACCAGAAAAAGAAAAAAAATAATTTTCTTTGTTTATCACAGGATTTTTATTTTCTTGTAAAAATATTGTAATAATAATGGCACAAGTACAATTTTTGGATAAATTGCTGTATGAATATTTGGTGTTTCGAGGTTTTTCAAACACGATAAAAGCATTAGACAATGAAATTAAAAATGAAAAAGATCAATCCTTTCGGGCGGAAAAAGTAATGGAACAGTTTAATCAGCACGTACAAACACACGACTTGCAGGCGTTGCTGACGCTATGGAATCACTTGGATACGCATTTATTTAGTAAATTGGAGCATACATATGCTATGGGTTAGTGGGGAGACACTTTTTTTGCTCTTATTGTACCACTGTATATATTTTTTATTTTAGCTGTAAAAAAGCTGGAGAATAGCTTGCTGAAATTTTACTTGGTCACAGCATACAATCATAATAAGACAGACAAAATATCGGAATTCTTCACAAAACTAGCTGGGGATCTGCAACAGCAAAGCGAGTGGAAAGATTGGTTTTGTAAGTTAAATGTTTTTGTTTTAAATCAAACTACTAGACATCTTTTTATGTAATAGATTTTCCCTTCTGCCGGAATCCTGAAGAATCGCCCACTTTTTCTCTGTACTTCAGTAAACAATGGCAGGATACTCTACAGCTTTCTTTACGCAATTTCTTGGCCACTATTTATCAGTGTATGCCTCAGCCCACTTTTGTGAGAGTGGAACAGGAGGCTGCTCTTATACGTCGTTTACAAGAAGAGAATGCATTGCTTAAATCTCGCCTGCAAATAACCCTACAACAACAGCAACTTTTAGCCTCTACAAGTTCTCAAAATATAAATGTTGGCTCAGGCGTAGTTGATCATGCGGCTAAACGTCGTTCCTCTTGTCGTCCTCAACAAAGTTTAAGTGATATCTTGCCTTTTGATATTAGTCCACCGGGGCATGTAGTAGATGATTTTTGTATTATTGCTACTGAAGTAAATAGTGTATCTCAGGCCAGTGATGCTCAGTCTCGAGGTTTAAAAATGCTCATACGCAACATTGGCAGTGGAGGTTCTCCGGTAATGGGTCGTAAAGACAATGTAGGTGATAAGACGTCGAAACGTCGTTCAGGTAGTGTGGGTAGAAATTGGATGTAAATGTAGTTATTTTTAGTTAATTTTTAACATTTATTTATATACTTAAATAGATATTTAAAATTTTTTTTATTGTATTACATTCTAATATATAACAAATTTTTGGAAAAATTTATAACTGTATTGTAATTAATTAAGTGGCTGTTTTAGAAAAAATAGGCTATGAATGACTGAAATACACATTGGCGTAAAATAAGTAACGAGGTCATTATGGTACAACAATAAGGCCCTTATAATGAGCAATGTTTGATCATCGACTTTAGTCAAAAGAATTGAACGAAATTCTGTTAGAAAGAATATTCGACAACGTTGCTGACTCATAATATGAAAATATTAGATATTAGTAATTATTGAAGCTTTTTTTACAAATGTTGGCTTTAGTTAAGACGTGATTCTTGACTTGTTAACATACAAATACATACATTCAAATAATCCAAAAGAAAACATGCAGGGCTTAGTTTTATTTTAACATAAAAAAAAACAATTTTTTAAATACGCTTTATAAGTCTATCAAGTCTTATTATTTTTGTCCATATTGTAAAAAATCTTTATCACTTGTATTTTCTCTTTCATAAAAAACAGAAAATTTTTGCTACAAATGTTTTAAAATTTGATTATCGTCTTAGCAAACAATTTTAAAAAGCAAATAAATATTTTTTAAATATGTTAAATTTATATTCGAACCAAGGTATTTTTATTAATCAGGTAATCGCAGTTCGGAGAAAAATTTTTTATGCATAATAACAAACCGTTTGCTAACTAAAGAGCTTCTAACTTATTATGGGAAAAATTTCACAAGATTAAGATAGCAGATTGTTATTTAGCTCACAGTGTGTTATTATTAATAACGCCGTAATAATTCATTAATAATTTTATCATAAATTTGTTTACTCCCTAAAATAAGAATACTGAAAAATTAATCCGATTTTTGTCCAGTTTTCGGAGTTATAAAAATTAATAAAATCACATAAAAAATTATTAAAATAAATCATTTATTCTGGCTTAAGTTCATTTTGTTAAATTATTAAACTACCTAACACATTTTTTAAATTAATTTAATTTAAGAATATTGAAAGTCAATCCGACGATAGCCGTGTGTAATTCATTTCCGAAACCAGCTATGATTTTATCATCAGCAGTCTATCTATATACACATATGTAATTTTAAACTACTTTTTACATATATATTTTACAATTTAATGAAATTATAAAATGAAAAGCATAACATATATGTATATGCAAATCTTTCTTTTTTTTCCCAGCAAAAAAATACGTGCTAAAGAAATAGGGAATGCATACGTTGAACCCACGATGAAGTGGTGAAAAGAGACTGGTGTTTCATGAAATGTTTTTGTTTGTTTACATGAATTGTTTAAAGTATTTTGCATAAATTTCTCTGTATTTTGAAGCCATTCATTTATGACAGAAGAATGCATTCTCTTGCACTCTTGATTTAGATGTCATGAACAAATGTTATTCACATTGAACTAAAGCTTAAAGTTATATTCTCGCATATTCTTAATACATTTTTGTTACTTTCTTTATATATCCTATATACATACATACATATGTATATTATCAAATAACTCATAAACACCGTGTTATATGTGTTTTTTTATACGTAAACGGTCCGCCATCTAAAGTTTTTTTTTTTAACTATGGTTTTGTATACGCTTGAACAACGCTGGGAAATGTTGCGACATTACTTTGGCCGATTTTGCCAAAAAAAAAATCATCTTTTCAGATGGGTTGTCTTGATTCGTCAGCTGATTATTTTTTTTTTGTTTATTTTAAACTTCAGTGTCCATATATAAAAAAATAATTCTCTCTATTCTCTCATTTATTTCAAATGTCAAACTTCATTTATAAAAAACATAAATAAAATACTTCTCTCCGAACTGCGATTGCCTGATGAATAAATAGGCCTTGATATGAACAATTTGTTTTATGGCTGTCACAACTATTACTTATGTAACAATAGAAAAAAATTTGGTTTTAAGTGTTGGAAATACCTTTCCCACCTAGATCAGCGTTTCGTTACGCTTAATACAGTTTTGTGCATTCAAAGTGACAGAGATATAAAGGGTAATCATCCTACTAATATAATAAATGTGAATGTTGGGATATTTGTTACTCAATCACGCAAAAACGGCTGAACGGAACTAAATGAAATTCGGCACATAGATAAATAGCAACCTAGATTAACACATAGGCTACTTTTTATCGCGATAATAATGCGAAGTCGTTGGCAAATTCATCATTACACATTCTAAACGGGTTCTTTGTGTTGTAAATATTTTATTTTTGTTGTTAATACTAAGTCTACCTTTTATCCCGATAACTAAGGAGACAAAGTCGCGGGCACAAGCTAGTGTTTAAATAAAACAATTTATTTTATTTTATTGTAATTCGTTTATTTACTTTTCGTTTTACTTTTTTATTTTGCTTGCTTATTAAATGCTTATTATAAGTTAAATTCTTAAAACAATATTAATTAAAAAAAAATAAATAAAACTAAAAACTGGTTGACAATTATTAAGAAAGAAAAGATAAAAGAAGTATATAAGTATGTGTGTATTTTAAGTAAAGCAAATAAATAATAGCTGGAACAGATAGAATTATTGTATTTAAAAGTATTAAAGAAACAAAGTTTATACTGATTACAGAGTGTAAGTAAAATGTAAATTATTGATTAGTAAACTAAACATAAATTAATTTAAAATAATTATAGTTATAAAAAGAAAAAAAAATATTTTACAAAAATAAAAAGCAAAATTAATAATATAATTTAAATTAATAGGCCTCATAATTAAATAGTTTTTAAATAAATGAAAAGACGCACAATATACAACTTACAATAATTAGAATTTGTTTTAACAATATTGGTTATAATATTAAAATAAGTTATGAATATATAGTTAAATTAAAAAAAAAAAAAATAATAATATATATGTATGTATACATGTAAAAGCTTTCCTAATAAGGAATATTTAACATTTTCATAATGTTTAATTATCAGAAAGAAAAAAACAACACAGAGAAAAAAGCTGATAAATTTTCAAAAAGATTTTGTGTAAAAAAGTATTTTAGTGGAGATTTTTATTTAATTTATTTTTTTTTCAAGTTTATTAATTTAATGTTCTGAAATTTATAAAACTTTATTGAAAATTTTCTTAAAAATAATCTGAAGAGCTTACGCTTGAAAATTTATGAAAAACTAGTGTTTACCTAATGGTCGAAATTCGTTTATATTTTAATCAAATCCATCTTAATTTGTTTGCATCATTCTTCACAAATACTTTCATACAGCAATGGCAACTATTTATTAAAAAAGGCACTAGGCATTAACTCAAAACCCGCTAGAAAGCGTTAAAATTTTATTTGGCTTTGAATTTCGCAAAAATTTTTAAATCACTTTAAAGATAATTTTTGTGACTTTAGCATTAGTTAAGGTGACCTTTTGTTAAAACTTTTAGTAGTTAACAAAGCAAAAATAACACGAAATGTCTTAAGTAAACCAAATGTAAGATAAATAAAGGGTTTCCAAAAGTGAGGTATTATTATAATTTTTATAAAAAAAGAGTTTTTTTAAGATATACATATTAAAAATATTTCTATTTTAGTTTATTACAAATAGGTTCCCGTTGAATTAAAAAATATGCTGGTCAAGTAAACCCCTGCCGGCAGATTCAAAACCTTTTACCAAAATTCTCAATCACGATTTTCATTAAACTGTTGTCAATGGTTGATATCTGCTTGATAATGGTGTTTTTAAGCTCTTGATTATTGGGATTATTGATGTACACTTTCGATTAAAAAAAAAAAAAAATAAGCCATACATTTGAAGGTACGAATTGAACAAAAAAAGCACAATTTTACTAATTTTGTTTTAATAATTTTTTAATTTGGTAAAAATATATACAGTCTAACTTCCCTATAATGAACATCTATATAATGAAGTTCTCCTTATTACGAACTAAAATCAAGAACACACTTCCCACTTTCAATGCATTTTGGTCTCCGTATAATGAATTTCCATACAGTGAATATTTCTTTGCTATGAACAAAATTTTGGAAACAAAAATACATTTTACGTGTGTTTTTGTCTTCATGTAATGAACTGTTTTTAGCAACTTTATTTTACACAATTTATAAAGAAAATAAGTAATATTTTTGCGATTCCCAAAATATGAAAATAAAAACAAAAAATTTAATGATTTGACCGAGTTCAGTAAACGAAAATGACGCACCGGAGTAGTATTTCTCTTTTAAAAAAAGGTATTAGTAATTAATAAGCGCACAACATGCCAACTGGGCATAAGTGCATACCTGTCATGGGTTTGGGCTTTTATACCCCTCTTTTTCAACCTAACTTACTAACTAACTAATAAAGTTGAAGAAGTGAGATCAAAGAAAAAATATATATTCCGTCCGATGAAGATATTCTAAGCAGTGGTTTAGAAAGTCGTGGATTACATCAGATTTTATCAGATGACGATGAAGAGAAACTGGGTACTGAAAAATGGCAAATATTGATAAAACGTCACCTACATTAGAACACGTTTTCTCTTTACTTGATGTACTACAAACTTTTTCTGAGATGGAGAGCACCGTTCCGACAAATGTATTTAAATGTCTTAATGGAATTGAAGCTTTTATTGATAAAGAAAAATGGAAAAATATAGTTCAAACAAAAATACCTGATTATTTTAAATAAATAAAAAAACAAAAAGAAATATTTCTGTATAATGAAGTTTCTATATAGTGAAATAATTGTCTGTCCCCGTGAAGATTCACCATAGGGAAGTTCGACTGTAATTTCAATCAAGGCATATTCATACAGGCATATGCAACGGCGAATTGATACAACAAAGCATCTTTTGAGGGGATGTTTTACGTTAAGGTCAATTCGTATATCAGGAATGGAAAAGTTGTTTTAACATATTAAATATAATAAAATTTGATTAAAGTAAGAATATAAATTTTTATTAAACATTTATTATCAAATAAATACACTTAAGTAAATTGTTTAATACCGAAACCAAAATCAAATTTTCCTTTCCTGTAATAATAAATAAAATCAAGGCAAATTCAACCAATTTTAACAAAAAGTTTCCCCATCAACTGGGCTGATAATTAATTTCAATCATTTTACTTTTGAATAAATGGCATTAATTTAGCGTGTTTAAAAAAAAATGCGCTGACCAACAATGCGACTTTCTGGTTATTAAAACCCGTTAACGCGAAAAGCGCTTAATTGACATAAATTAGCATATTTGTTATTCGATACAAAATTGTTTTTTTTTACATAAAAATGTATAGAAAAAAATATAATTTTTTTGAAATTTAAAGGAAGCACTTTAAAACTGTTAAGCGTTTTTTTGTTAAGCTTATTCTTCCCAATTTTCCTCTATAACTTCGTATTAGTCCAAGGTGAAATTTTTTGTAATAAAACTGTCACAATTTGAAATTTTAATTGTTTTGATTTTTAAATTGATGCAGTTTTTTACAACAGCAAAATCACATTACTTTTATTTTTTGCTTAAATACAGACCAATGAGCAAAGAGAGCACCTAGAGAACAAACTTCAAAAATTATTAAAAATATTTTTCACACAGTCTGCCTTTTCTTAAACGCAATAAGTCTAAAATCTAGAGGATTTAAAATGCTGATTTCTCTATATTATAGTATGTCTACCATAAATTTACTAAAATGCCTACATTTTGGGATTTCTTTATGTTTTCTTTGCATTTTATTCATACGGGATCTTGTTTATAGCTCTTTTAAATACCCATTCAAATCGACCGTAAAACAATGAATCTCAATGTGAAACTTGAAGCTGAATCTTATAAATTTATCACTTCTTTTCTCTAAAGAGTTTTTTCCTCTCTACATATGCAAATATGCTCTCTAATGTAAAAGATTATCTTAAAAATTTCGTAGTATTTTTTTTTTTTTTTTTAATTTTGTCATAACAAATTTTTTTTTAATTAAGAGCAAAAAAGCTAACTAGTTAATAATTATGGTTTTTGTTTTACTTTTGTATATAAATTTGATTGTGTTGCTTTAATTTATAATTGCTGTATTAATTTTCAGTTAAATGTTTCTCTTTAATATAAATGCTATAAATGTTTACTGGCTTACTGGAAAGATAAAATGAGGGTAATTAAATGTTCGTATTAACGAATACTTCAAAATGACATTTACAGTGCAGTTTCTAAAGCTGGCATAGCAGAAGTTAGGGACGTTGTGGTAGCTGTTGTCGGGGCGGTTGTTGTGGCAACTACAGGCGCCGTGTTATCAGCTGAAGCAGATGACGAGGCCTGATTTGTTGTTGGTTGTGTCCGTAGGGGAGACAGGGGCCCGGTTACACACTTACTGCTGTCGGCTTTATTGCGAGTAAAACTTGATCGCAATTCACCACGCATAAAATTATTTTCTTCGCTTTGCAAGAATATGTTGCGCTTAAAGTTTAAACTGTCCGTATCGACAAGACTTTCATGGGAAGCATTTTTATCCTGCGAAGAGGGTGTGGAAGATTTCGTTGAATTGTTTGTTGAAGAATTGCCGGAATGATCTTCTTCACTGTTGGCCTCGGGTATAGTGGTGGACATAATGTCGGTACGTTGTACCGAATTTGAGCGCCAATTATTGGCTGGCGATGCTTTAATTTTTGGCGCAAACGTCTTGGATGGCGAACCAAATTGTCCTTGTCTTAGCATTCTACGATTGGCAAATGTTTTTGGCGAACCACTTAAATCTAATAATTTCATGCTAGAGTTTAACGGCTGTGACGATGCAGAAGTGCCGTTAGTATTGCTGATATGGCCGTTGTTCAATGTATTGTTGGTGTTGGCCGTTTTGGTGGGTGACTGTAGGCCACTTGGGGGCTTCTTTAACAGTTCCACGGCTGATATTTTCTTGGGCACTGTACTGGTCTTAACCGATTTGGCCAGCAGTAAACGTTTAAAGTCCATTAGACTGGTCTTACTTTGTCCTATACGATCGGAACAGGTTTTCAAACGTTCGGGATTATTATCATCCCAATTGCGTAAACGTGACGTAGGCTGTTTGGCTGGTATATTATCGGCCGGTAATTGAGAGTCACTATTTGATGCTGCTCTAAGAGGTGTAGAGCATAAAAATGCTGAACGATTACGTAAAACTACAGGCGACAGACTGCAGGTTGTATTGAGCGAGCTCGATGAAGTAGCTTTATTAACAGCATATTGCTGTTGTTGTTGTTGCTGCTGCTGCTGCTGTTGAGCACGAGCCAATCTTTCCGATCTCTTAATGGGTGTAGCATACAAGTCATCACGACTTGTTACCGTTTGGATCAGTGGCTTAACAGGCCTGCGATTCTGTAAAGTCCAATAAACTGGGGTATTACGCTGAAAGGCCATAGGTTCCACGGCCTTTTGACCTAGAGTCTCATAATAAGTATCCACTTCATCATTGGTTTTATATAAATGTTGATAACCTATTAAAATAAAGCCAAAAGATATAAAACTTTATTAAAATAGAAAAAATTTTAAAATTAAAAAAATATTTTTTTTTGCAAATTTACACAAAAAATCCTTCAACCTTTTTATTAAAAAAAAAAATCCTAAGTTTTAGTTTATTAATAAGAGGAAAAAAATAATCATTGCTTGGTGCTGTTAAGAAAAAAAAATGGAAAATAAAAAACTAATTTTGCTACAATTATTATTAGAAAAAAAAAAAAAAATAAAAAAATAATACAAATATCAAATAAAATGAAAAAAGAAACAATTGTAAATAATATATACAAAAAAATAAATAATAATAACTACAATACATACATTCCGCAACCATTTACCCATTTCTTTACATTAAAACAATTATAATTACATTTAAAACATTTACATATTTGTACATATGTACATCCATACATACGTGTTTAGTGTGATGTCGTAAAGTTAATTTGTATGTATATGAATACATATTGAGGTCACACATCATATACATACATACATCCATACAAACTTTACAGTTTTCTATTTTACATCATATTTACAAACTTACCTGTTGAAATCCTTGTTGGCGTTTGTATGACAAAAATTGTTGTTGTTGTTGTTGTGTAGGTGGCTTTATGAATGAATAGCGAAGTATAATAATGAAAATAAAAATTGCAATGATGACAACAACATGTTTGGAGTATGTTCTATTGTTGTTGTATTTCTTTCTACTCATACACAATAAGTTCTATTATCAACCTATAAGTTTTACTTTTTTCTCTACATATAACATCCGTTACATTTTTGTATTCATTTAAAAATAATAAATATATACCTACAACATCAGAGAATAGAATGAAATCATTCACGTTTTCTGCCTATTCGCAAATTCATTGCTTTTGTATTGCCTTTAATTGACAACATTAAAAATTTGTATTGATATGTGCAAACTCACTGAAATAACATGATGCCATATGAAACAAGTAAGAGTGCTATATTCGGCCATGCCGAATCTGACAATACCCTTCACCTTCATGTGTACATCGTAGTTTATCCTAGATTTCAGATTTCATGTTAAATGCCATTTTATTTATTATTTCAGACGCCATATTTGATTTTGAATTTGAACATAGTTTACTGTATTCTACTAGCCAAGCACTTTCCTTTGATATCCATATTGATGGGGATAAAAAAGAATCTAACATTTTGTTTCAAATGCCATCTTGGATTTTAATATTTTCAGTTTTTTCTGTAATTCACTGGCAAAGTTTGATACCCATCTCATTCCTCTATGATGTCCAGAAGCTGCAAAAATCGATTTTCGTTTGTAAATTTAAGGAAAAACACCGAAGAATTTCTGTTTTTATGCTTGTAACTCAGTTACTTTCAAACCGATTTGTCAAGTTTTCTTGGCGAACATTTTCAAGGCTACGGTTTTTATTCTAGTGACTTTACATATTGTACATCCATACATGGATATTGGAATCATGTCGGTTAGTAACCAACCTCTAGCGATATTCCTAGAGGCATATTATATCTACAAATAGTAGCAAACGTTTCTATAATTTAACCTAAAGTCGAAAAATGTTGATTTTTGTGGTAAAACCATGTGAAAAAACAGGAGCAGTAGTGTTTATTTGCTCATATCTCAGAAAATCATGGGGCGATCGTGCTGGATTTCAATAACGATTCATTCACGGATACTTGCAAAAGATTGACTCCAATACAGGTCTGAGAACCATGTTGATTTCAACCAACACACTGATAGACGGGCATGTCATAAGCTTTCAGAAAATATATACTTTGTGGGGTCGGAAATCGATATTATAGAAATTACAACCGGGATGACAAACCTATACATACCGTTGGCACTACAGGTAAAGGGTATAAAAACTAAAAATATTTATACGGTTCGATCAGCATTCGTTGGCATTTGTAAGTAAAGTTTGTAAACACATATACTTTTGTCGTCCCATGTTATATCTGAAAATATTTATATCTCTGTAACTTACCCAAAAAAATTTAACGATTTTTAGATTTTCTTCCAAAGAAACACCAAAAAAACTAACATGTTAAAGTTTTGTATAATACAACTTCATTCAATCAACATAAAAACCATTCATTCCAATCGTTAAGTATTCGCTGCTGTTAGTTTACTTTTGTCGAATTCATGAGTTATTCGTTACACTCCGTTTTGCTGAATCATGTCACACATTGCTTTACTGAATTGATGTACATACATACATATGTATATTGTTAACAAAAAGTTCGTTTTTTGAGATAGTTTTCAAAGGCATGAAATATACCAATCAAACCGTTGACTGACATATACATACGAACATGTGTATGAGCATATCGCTTAAATGCGAAAAAATGATCGTAATTTGAAATACCCGCATTTTGAGCCATATATAAATTCAACATTACATAAAAATCTAAGTAGCCCTAATATAGCAGAGTATTTCCACTCTAGCAAAATTGTCAATGTAAGATCAATTTTAAGTTCAGATTTGCTACAGACACTTCTTATTCTTTTCAACTGTTTTATGCCGTTTTATTTTGTATTGAAATAATTTTCTTTTTTTTTCTGCATACATTTTTGTAGCAGTATTAAATTAAAGACATTTAAGTGACCTATTTCCTGGTGATAACGAACATTTCCTAAATTGCGTGATCACTTTGAAGGATCTAAATATAGTACTCTACACGCAGAGAAAAAACATGGTTAACAAATGATCTTTACGATCATTACTTGTTCATAACTGTCCCATATGGTTCACGCAATAAAATCGTTGTAGCCGAAAGTGAGTTTGAACATATATTTTTTATTTTGAAAATTTTAAGGAACAATGTTATACCATTATATGTTCATCATTACTTTAATATTCAGTGTGGTAGGCTAAACAATAGAATAATAATAACAAATGTTTCTTACAAAAATTTATTTTAACTTAAGCTTATAAAACAATTTTTACATTCATTTAGTTTTTGATTTTTCGAGAGTAGAGTCGTCTAATATAACAAAATAATAATTAAACTTTTTACGATACTATGTAATATGTGTGTGTAAGGAATAATTTGTCAAAACTTTAAGAAATAAAAAATAATTGTGAATAAATGCATATGCATACATTAATTTTGTATCACTTAAATGTAATAAGGTAATAAATTTTAAGAAATTACAACAATTATTTATAGTATTTTTTTAAATTTTTTTTCTAACACTTAGTTTGATATCTTTCCATTCAGAAAGAAAAGAAAAATGCACTTTTTGGGACAAAAAATACATTTTCAAAAAATACATAGTTACACAAACACGTAATGTTTCTTAGGACTATTATTTTTTACAAAAACAAATAATATTTTAATTCGAACTATATATGTTTGTGTAGAAAATAAAAACTCTGTGTCATTTTCTGAGATCATCATGATTTCAGGTGGTCAAACGATTTTTAAAAATGTAGAATACTCTGTTGCAATCTTGCCATTAAATAAAATGTTTGAAATACTTTTTAAAAGAACAAAATTTTTAAATGTAATTTCTTCTTACATAAAAAGTTTAGAATGTCGAAGTAATGACATCACTTATAATTTTATACAAAGTTCTTTTTGGAAAAGTAAAATAAATGAATTATTAAAAAGTTCTGAAGAGGATATATTATATTTACCATTATTTATTTATTTCGACGAATTTGAACCCAATAATTCTCTTGGATCACACGCAGGATTTCAAAAACTTGGTGGCGTTTACTGCAAAATTCCGTGCATTCCTAATTTTTTACAATCAAAATTATCACACATTTTTGTGGCTATGCTTTTATTTTCTGATGACAGAAAAAAATTTGGAAACACCTCAACATTCACTCCTTTTATAGAAGAACTTAATTACTTACAAGACACTGGTATTGAAAATAAAATTAAAATTGATGGCAGAAATATAAGTAGGGTAAAAATTATACCATCGCTGATTTTAGGTGATAATCTTGGTTTGAATACAATTCTTGGCTTCTCTGAAAGTTTCAATGGCAATTTCTATTGTCGCCTATGTAAAGAGCACCGAAGTAAATTGCAAGTAAACACTAATACAAATTTTAATATGCTAAGAAATATTGAGAATTACACGGAAGATTTGATAACAAACAATTTTAAACTTACTGGTATAAAAGAATCCTCCGTTTGGAATAAATTAAATAATTTTCATGTTACAAACAACTTTTCTGTTGATGTAATGCATGATCTCTTAGAAGGCGTATGCCACTATGTGTTGATTTTTATTATTAAACGTTTTGTTGAAGATCTACATTATTTTTCTATAGACCAATTAAATTATAGAATGCTAACTTTTGACTACGGTCCTATTCATACTAAAAACAAGCCACCAATTTTCGATAAAGATATTTTAAAAAGAAAAAATATTACTAAATTAAAATTTTCAGCTTCAGAGACTTTTGTTTTTGTAAAGTGCTTCGGTTTATTGGTCGGTGATTTTATTGATAAGTGTGAAGAGTGGTCTTTGTATTTACTTTTGAGACAAATTGTACATGTAACGTATGAATCTGATTCAATACAAAGGGGCATAGCAAAGCATTTAAATCAGTTAGTTTGTGAGCACAATGCCTTGTATATTAAGTTAACAAACTCAACGTTAAAACCAAAATTTCATAATATGCAACATTACTCAGCTATTATGGAAAAAATTGGTCCCCTAAAAAATATCTCTTCTATGAGATTTGAGTCAGTACATAAAATTTTGAAGGGCATATGTAACAGCTCTAATAATAAAATAAACACATTAAAAACTATTTTTATTAAATATCAGATAAGGCTGCTAGATTTTTTAATTAACTATGACGATATTATAAAGGAAAAAATTAGATCTGGAGTTTCAAAAGAGGTTCAAAAAAATTTTTTAGAAAAGTATAACATATTTTCTGAATTCCCATTATACACCATATCACACCTACAGTATGAACATATATTTTTAAAACCAGGAATGGTAGTTCACATAGGTGAATATGAGGATGAAATTCCGTTATTTGGATTAATTAATCATATTACTTTTATAAACGATTCCTATTTTTTATGCATTCAAAGACTTATTAACCATGGTTTTGATTCACATTATCATGCATTTCGTATTGATTATGAAGAAATTTATTTTTCTGTAAATATAGACTCTTTGGACTCTGATTTTAGTGGATATATTTGTACCACAAAAGATAATCTTAAGTTTTTAAATTAAATTTAATATATGTATGTTATTTACAAAAATAAAAAATAAGAAAATTACAGTTTAAATAAAACATAAAAGGAAAATAAAAATAAAATGCAGACTTTTATAAATATAGATTTTTTCGCAAATAATTACAAATTTATTTAAAAAAATATTGTATGTATATTAATATTATACTTATGTATATCCAAATTTTTAATAATAAACTTGTATAATAATGAATTTTTGTATTTTAGAATTATAGACATAAGTATTTGTAAATGCATAACATAAACAAACGTATGTTATATTTATATTATTAAAAATTATAACTTTGAAATTTGAAATAAAAATCGTAAAGTACACAATTAAAAAAATTTACTGTTTTATTGTACGAAACTATTTATATTTCACATGGTTTTGAGAACCATAGTAATATATTCATAGAGAGATTTTATATAGTTTTGAGTAAAATAAAAATATGTTTAATAGAACATTCTTCATAGTTCTGATAGGCATAGTAATATGTTCAAGAGAAGAATGTATTATGATCTACATACTCAAACATATAATGGTCCACATGACTTGTTATATTATATGTTTCGTATAATCATAAAGGCAAACATTAATGATAGTTTGCGATTGTGATTGTATCAACCATGTTTTTTCTTTGCGTGTAGGTTCGTTCTAGTAAAGTTCAGAAACTGAGTAATTAAAAAAAAATACTCTCACAAGCATTTGGAGTAAAAAGTTGGCGAACGAAAAATTTGGAAAAAATTTTAAGTTTAATCAAAATGGCTGTTCGACTTCAACACGTTGTTTTGTACAATAATAATAATAATAATATACTGTTACGTTTCGTTTTGTATTAAAAATTTTTACGTTACACTACAAATTACCACTATTAGATGGCACTGTCACTATAAATAGTCGAACAGCTAATATAAAGAATATAATATCAGCATTGAAATATCATTTGCTTAACAGATGGATTTGAAATTCTTTTTTGATATAATTCTGTGTATGGTGGTTACCCATAGCAATGGAGATAAGACACCTCCGTGCGTGGTTCCTCGACATACCTTGTTCCTTACTCTTACTTCATTCACTTCGCAATTTATCCACATGTTAGGTTATGGCTTGGCCCTAAGTTTTCTAAAAAAGTTTTCTTAAGGAGTATTTAAAGGGCTTTTCTGTGATAAACAACTTTCTGTAGAGCTGTCTTAATGGATTTGCCCTTATGGCATGTGTTAAAATTTCAATGCGTCATCCGATATTTGTCTTTAACCATCTTGTCGACGATTCGCTCCAAGTGTTTCAATAAGAAAAATGTTAAGCTTATAGGTCTATATATTTACAGTGATAGCACTTTCGTCTTAATTTTCGGAGTTGATGAATGGCTCTTGGATGTTCAGAACCCCAGAATCTACAGTTCATCTTATTTAAAAGCCATGAAAATGAGCTTCACCACTTATAAGCAGATTTTTAATCAAGTTGATTTCATTTATGACCAACTGTTGAAATTCAACTGCAAAATTTAGACGTTGCCGATGATCTGCGGGTTTTAATTCTTCCACCAATTGCATCTTTTGTGGGCATAATAGTAAATTCTTTTTTTTAATGCGCCGTAGTCACGTATGAGCCATTCCTAGCTGAGCAGAACGCCTTCTGGTAGATTTTTCTGGTATTTCGTTAACATTTTGATCTACACGTTCAATATTTACCGCAGTGCGATTTAAACGCGGTCTACCGGTTCGAGAAAAACTTCTTACGGTGCCATGTCGGTGGTAACGATAAACTAAGCAACGAATCATTGCTCTTTCGCTTTAACAAAATTTATCGCTGATTTAATAAAATTATATTATTATTATTATTTTTTTTTAATGTAAACAAAAAATTTTTCCCGGCTTTTAAAAAAAAAAAAAATTTGTTTTTGAACAATTTTTATATTTTAATTGTTATAAATTGTAAAAACTTTCCCTGAAGAAGCTACCCAATGTGGTAGCGAAATATCGGAATAAAATAATAATTTTTATATAAAAAAGTGATCTTTAGCTCGAAGAAATAAAAACAATATATTATATTATTTCGGTTCTTTTTGCTGTTGTGAATCTCTCCATTATGTATTCTCCAGGTGTATAAAGATTGAAAAAAAAAATACATAAACAAGTTATTAAATTTTTAAACTCCATGGTGACTTTTGGCGTACTCTGTTATAAAAAAATTTGGTTGTACGAAAGCTGCGTTGAGTTGAAAACGAAAATACGGGCATAAGTTTCTTCTATAAGATCACCTGTAGGCAAAGTGAGGTGCGTAATGAAATAAAAAAGTTAAAGCTATTCAGATAAGCCGAGTTTTTTTAATCAACAACTTTTTTCTTTTAAAATAATGCCTATCGTATACGAAATGTAAAAAGCCACATGCACATGTGGGTCTGACGTCTCTAAAGTGTTCAGCACTTTAGTTTTATTTCTTAAAATAGTCGTAGAGCCAGCAAACGGTAAGATTTTGATATTACACGAAATGTCTATTAGTCAAAAAATGCAAATGAAACACATGTGGCCGAAGCGGAAACATTTATGCTATGTATGTGGCTTTTTTACATTTCGTGTACTACAGGCTTAAGTTTAGCTGATTATTGGCTCGAGTTTGGTTTTGAAAAATTTATTTAAATGGTTGTGTTTTTATAATTCCGTAGTTTAAACAAAATTTTATAAATATTTTTGAAAAACAACTATTTTTTCGAATACCAAATATTTCTGATACATACAATATATTATAGTCAAATTTTATCCTTCAAGAATTTTTCGTCTGAGTGCCTTCGTGTTTTTATCAAAGCGACAATATACATACATAAGTATGCCTATGTGTACACATTGCATACATTGGATATAAAAAATTAGTTTTCTTAAAAAAAAAAATAATAATATCAAAAATAATAATGATAAAAGATAATGGAAATAAAAGTGTGTATGTGTTCTATATACAAAATGTGCATCATTTCTGACTATGAACGTTGTAATAACACCAATATGGATTATGTTTGTATGTACCCAGGTTGTGACAATGCAAAAGAACAATGACAAATTTTATGTGATGCCAGTGAAATATTCCAATGATTAATAAAAAAAAAACAAAACACCCAAAACAAATGCATGTATTTTAGCTTTTATTTAACAAAGAAATTTGTTTTAATGAATGTGCTTTGTGTAATCTTATGCTCTTTAAATGATTAATGGATAAAAAAAAAAGTAAATTAACATTAAATTACTGCATATAGTACTTACTTATGTATGTAAATATAATTAAAAAGTTAGAAAATCCCAATAGTATTTATGTTGAAAATGTAATGTATTGATAAGTAAAGGCAGCAAATGTAATTGACTTAAAGTGGAATAAATTTCGTTTTCTAAATCATAGTTTTAACAAGTATATAAAGTTGAGGATCATATTTCAAAGTATTAGGTCAAGTTATTTTGATAAATGGTAAAATAAAATGTTTTAAAATATTTTCTAATAGATACAATTTTTTTTAACAAAATTCCTTCAAGATTAAATTGCATACAAAGCTCTTAAACGCTCAAATCAAAGTTTGCAAACTCTGGTGTTTCTTGTGCATGTGAGAGCAGCTGTGATATCACACTTTTCAACAAGAGGGTATTAACCAGGGTAGACGTAAGAGAGACTGGTCGATCTATATCTGAGGGGTTCTGTCGATCCCCACATCATCAGTGGAGCTCAACATGCTTATCTGAAGGGTAGATCTGTTGAGAGTGCACTGCATGATGTGGTAGATTTTAAAGAACGCAGCTTGCATAATAAGGAACTTGGCTACACTTATACAGCTGGCGGTGCCAGCCCAGTAAGTTATTTTTTTGTATGCCAATGTTTGTCAAACTACATACATATATAAAAAAGAGATTTCAGTGCCAAGAGTTGTCAAACTCCATAAATAAAAAAAAGATTGTAAAAAAAACACTATATTTACGCTATCACCTTATGTAATTACACTATGGCATCAACTCGCTATTCTAAAACTTGCAGTAGAGTCCAAAATCTGTCAATGAATTGTAAGTGAATTTGAAAATTCAATTATATCATAGACATCGAAATCCATTTCATTATAATAATTTCATAACACAAGGCAGATTAATAAGGTACTCGTATCCTGTCAGCTGTTTGTTTTTTTTTTTATATAATTTCCCTACAGATAATATTGGACAACGTGGTCCATTTTAGCTAAATGGACTACTTACAACATGGTCCTGTGTAATGCAGTCATGGACCATATCATTTTTAAACAAGATATTGTAGTTAAAAGACAAGTGTTCGTGTTTTAACGATTACATATGTTGTTGTTAAGACGTGTATATTGGTCGTGTAGGTGCTCCAACGAGTAGTGACAAAGAGTAGTTTTGAGACTACACCGATAGGTTATATGGTCCAGCCCTAGGACATCGTAATGTTAATTCGACCATACGTATATTTGTTGCTTTTCCGTCATTAATAATGTGTTTCAAAAATTTATATATGTCATATATATATGTCATATAGATATGTCATAACAACTTTTCCATCCTTGATATACGAATTGGCCTTAAAAGGCCTATTAGACACGCATACTTATCTTAAGACATGTACGATGGCATACAAATCTCACTGTGTAATAGCATGTATGTCGAGTATGTTAGACGGAGTTCCAACTAAACTCAAATATTTACAACTAAAACTAAACTCTTATATTTTTTAACTGGAGGAGTACCAATTAAACTCATTTACTTGTAATCGGAGGAGTTCCATAAAATTCATTGCAATTATTGTTAGATATCTCCGACTTCCTATACAATGGTATAGGTGGGTTTGTGGTGCCTGAACCAACGTTTTGTAACTGGAGGATAACCATAAAACTCAGTTTTATTTATTGTTTAAGTGTCTCCGACTTCCTATACAGGGTTCTAGGTCATTTTACGGAGAAGAAACCAACGTGGGATACCCTGGCTTTTTTTATGTACCTCTACCAATCAATTTTAGAATAAAAAAAAATATTCACTTATTTTAAACTTGAGCTGTCAAAATCAACAGATAGAAAACTATTTTTTCTCTTCTCTCATTTATTTCAAATGTCTAACTTTATGCATAAAAAAAATTAAAAAAAAATCTTCCTGAACTGCGATTACCTGATGAACAAATATGCCTTGTAAAATAATTTAATAATTTTTCTTAAACTTAAAAAATGGTCACAGCCGGAGTTCAAAGATTAAAGAGCAGACATTTTTAAATTCCGAGTTAATACCCTCTTGTTGGTTAAATGTGATATGCATATAAATTATTGAGAAATTATTTTTCCCAAATAAAAAAAAATCAATTGTTTATCCTCAATTTCCCGCGAACAACCAGTTCGAAGGACCACATTTAAGTCAATGACATTAAGGCCTTAAGAAAAATCTTAATAACAAACTAAAAATAAATAGTAAATAATTTTGAAATGCAAACAATGTAAAATTAAATTTTTAGTAATTAGTGGGGATGGTTAATAAAATAAATTAAAATTATGTATAAACAAATAAAAAACAACAGCACAGGGTTATTATTAATACAATTTTATTTATGAACAACCAAGAAACTTTTAAAAAGGAGCAGTTACTAATTTAACAAACAAATAAAATACTGAAGAGAAAAATCAAGCAAATATTAATACAAAAATAAAATAAAAAGCAAAAAACGTCTACTACTACGTTCACACCAATTAAAAAAAAATGAACAAATAATAGAAGCTTTTTGCACTCTCATTTAATTAACTTATTACTTACAACTGTAAACAAATCATGTCAATTAATTAATCATGATAATTGATTTAATAAAGCAATTTAATGCTGTTAAACAATGTAAAAGAAGAATGAATGGTTAATTAAAAAAATAAAAAATAAAACAATGGAATGTGTATGTGTATGTTAAAAATAAAATTAGTGACTGCTTCTTTTGTACATTTAAGAATTATTTTAAGTTTTTTTTTAATGCTTAACAGACAAGAACATTTTGTACATTAATTAATTATGAATAAAAAAAAAAAGTAATTATTAAGAAAAGACTTTAAAGCATAATTAGATTAGATTTTAAACAACATTTAAAAAAATTTTATAATAACAAAATAAATCAATTTGCTTTTGAAGATTTAATTATAACTTTTCGAAAACTTTAAGCATAACTTTATAAAAAAAATGTGTATACCCTTCACCTATGGTGCCAAGAGCATATATAGCTTTGTCATTCCGTATGTAGTTTTTACAATATTCATTTCCGACCCCATAAGGATATATTTTCTGAAAGCTATGAATAGGGCAGTTGATTGAACAAAGTCCGTCTGTACCCGTATTGGTTGAAATCATTTTTAGAAGCCCCCACATGTTGACTAAGGCTGTATGTAGTATCGATTTTTAGCCGTAGGATAAACTATATCCTATAGGACTATTCGTAAAAAGTTTTGGACGAATCGGTCACTAATCGACACTAATAAGCAAAAATTATTTGGAAAAATATTAATTTTTTTAAATATATCAAGTTACTTAAGGTCCTAATTAATTTTTGGATAAATCGGTTATAAACCGACGGGGAAATAAGCACAAAAATACTACTGGTTCGGTGCTTTTCAGTTTGATATTAGTATCACAAGCATGGGTTTGAATAGCTGAATATAATACAATACAAACAAAATTAAACTTCCAAGATGGCCGCCACTACAAAATGGTGTACAAGAAATGAGTCAAATCAAGAAAATAAAAAAAAAACCCATTACAAACCCTTAACGGATATCAAAAGAAAATTTGACCAGTAGAATACAGTTAATTATGAAAAAGTTAAAATCCAAGATGGCGTCCGATATCAAATGGCGGGACAAATCTAGCAATTACGGCTTTGCTTCCTTCAACCCCTACAAAATTGGTATCAAATAAAGGGCTTGACCAGTAGATAACATAAAACTAGAAAAGGCTGAAATCAAGATGACATCCCAAACAAAATGGCGGATAATTTTTTTCTCAACCTCATCAATATGGGTATCAAATGAAAGGGCTTGACCAGTAGAATACAGAAAACTATGTTAAAATTCAAAATCAAATATGGCGTTGGAAATAATAAAGCAAAATAACGAATAACATTAAATCTTAAATCGAAGCTACAATGTGGTTACTATATTTTAGGCGGGTCGGCCTCCATACAAAAAAAAAGTTGTGCCATTCACCCCCTAGAATCAAATATATATCAATGAGGTTTATAAAAGAGGAAACATTTTTTGGCACGCCCCAAAAAACAGCACTTTTTGTTTTTTTTTATATATAGCGCCACCATTTAAAGTCCGATCTCATCATCGTTGTTCAAGGCTTGATTAATTAGGCTTAATTTTTGCTCCGGGTGACTTTTTAATCTAACGACAGACGTCAAAAATTTTACATTAGGGGACAAGGATCCGAGATATTATTAATGAGATCGGACTTTAAATGGCGGCGCTATGTATAAAAAACGACAAGTGCTGTATTTTGGGGCGTGGCAAACCCAAAATTATTCCTGTTTTAGAAACTTTATTAACATATCTTTCATTCTAGGGGCTGACTGACACAATTTGTTTTGACCCGCCTTACTATACATACGTACAAGATGGTGAAGGGTATTTCAGATTTGTCACTGCCGTATAAAGCAGTTGTTTTCGAATCAAGTTACAAAGCAAAACCCCCGATTTTCAAAACTAATAATTTTCAGTTATCTTTAAATTAATTGTTTTTACATCAGTTAATCTAAGTTTAAATGCCAGAATTAAATCGTTGACAAAAAATAAAAATTTAACAGCAACTGAAGTTAAACAAATTCAAAATAGTAAACAAATTGTAATTATTTTTACAAATTTTTAACTGATTTCATAATTATAATTAAGCTGTTTAAGGTCTTTTCTCAATCAAAAAAAGAAAAAGATTTTTTTAAATTAAATAATTAAAAACAATGCGTTCATTTTGTGCAAAAAACTTTACAAGTGTAAATTCTTAATGACTATTATTATTTCATTTATCTGTGCGTTTTTAAGTATGTATGTATTTATGTATTATGGCTAATTGGTAAAACGAATTGTTAATTTTAATATAAACTTTATGAAAATAATACTTATTTAAGGTTAACTTTAAATTAATATTTATAGACTCTTAAATTAAACTTTGATCGTTTTAAAGGATTTACAGTTAATTACAACACAATGCAAATTAAACAAAAGTTTGTATTAGTTACAAAAAGTGTATTTTTTTATATAAAATTATATGGTTTAAAATAAGTAGGAAAAAACACAAAAAAAAAAAAACAAATATTTAATAAATATAACTAACATCTAAATAGCATAATAAAGAAGCTTCAAATAGATTGAAAGTAGTCGTAGAAAGTTGAAATTCAAAATTAATTTCTTCAACAGCGTTGCCATTTTTTGCCTTTTCACGTTTGGTTTAGCGATTTTCAACGAATCGAAAGTCGCATTTTTAAAGGTTTATGTTTTAACTAAAATCTAATTAAAACATATTAAGTACAATTGTAATTATTATGTGCCCAATGACAAATTAAATACATATTTTTATTAAACGAGTCAAGGTATATCATATTCTCCGTATCCAATAAGCTGTAAAGTTTGTACTTCGAAGTTATTAAAAAATGATTAAAATTAGAGAAAAAAGAAAATACAAAAATAAAATGCATGTGTTTTTTCATCGTTGTTTTTGTTGCCGCGATGAATATACCTTATACTACATTTACATCTGAGTGAAATCTAGTAGATTTGATTTAAAATCTTTATAAAAATCTTTACCGTTTATACCACTGTTTATTGACACTGCAAGATTTCGTTGTCAAAACAGTATATTTATTTACAAGGTGGTCTGAGCAACTTTACGTTTACGTATTACTAGCGAAAAATCTGCAAAACAGTCGAATCTCTTACCATTTGCTTTGCAGTTTACACATGCGAGCGCAATATCATTTTCAAAATGTCGTCAAAGCGTAGACTTCAATACATTTTCTTCTTGTTTTAATTTTGCCTCCATATTTACTTTTTGTTTGTCTTGTTTAGATAGAGTTACCGAGTTCATTATACAGGCGAATTTTTGGGGATGCATTTATTGTTATCAGTAGTTTTTTAATAATATTAATGGTCAATAATTGACAAATTTGCTTTTTTTTAATAACAAATTTACAATAATCCAGTAAATTTTCATTAAATTTTAAAAGGGTAACATTGTTTATCGTTTTGACATTTAGTGGCATGCCACTGTCAAATTTCTACTCGCATGCAAATTTAGCTGCCACTGGAACTGCCATTGCGAAAAATGTGAGTGTATTAGTAAAAAATTGTAAGTGTAGTGAGTTTTTTGAACTGTTAGTGGCATGTGTAAACGTTAGATTAACAACAAAGATTTTTATCACCGGTAATCGGTAATAAATAATTAACTTCAAATCGCACAATTTTGATCGTAGCTAGGAGTCACAAAATTTAATATATTTTTTTGTATATAAGTACAGACAGAAAGTTATGACAGTAGATGACTGTGGGTCGTTCAAAAATTATTTTGTAAGGTTATTTTTAAATGAAGAATCTGTTGAAATATAAAGTAATATATTTTCCAACAGTTTCATTTAAATACTGTTTTTAATCGCAGTTCAGTTAATTTTAATTCATAGTCTGGCAAAGCTTAAAATGTCATTTTATAAACAAACAAAAATTTAAGAGCTATGATGAAATACCGATAAAGAGTGCTGACGACGAAACCGTATATGCAAATAAAAACAACTGGATATTTATTAAAATGGCCACCATTGAAAAATGGCAGATTTTTGTATTTTTGCAAAGAATAAATTCCAGAAATTTTAAATGGCGATCTGCTGCTATAATCTAATCTAAAAGTTAATTAGGAGCTTTAGAAACATCATATAAGTATTACGTACTAATTTTTTAGTAAAGATTTAATTATTATTTATAAGCATCAATATAAAAACAGAAAACAAAGTATTGGAAAAAGCTAATTATAATTTCTCTTGTTCTGTTATCCGAGTGTAATTAAATTGTTCGTAATTGCCATTAGAATGTTAATAAAGCTATAAGACACCTTCGAACAATTGAATTGCACTCGGAATGCAGAACGGGAATATTTATGTGAATAAAGTTTTCACTATTACGGAGATTTTTTCATAAGTGACATTTCTTCAAGCAAATTATTCACAATTCATTATATCAGAAATATTTTGAACGTTTAGAAAAAAAAAGAATATCCACTATTAGGATGATTGAACACAAGATTTGATATACATATGTTGAGTATTTTCAAATGAAACTTCTTAAATAAATTTTTAAGTACATATTTAATATAAATTATATTAAACAGCTGGGCAACATTTCTTTGATGAGTTTTTCTTTTCTTTCTAAAAAATAATGTGGCGTTTTATCTTTTTTTTTAACTTATCGTAAGATGTTTTAGCTGCCAATAAATTTTTGCAGACATAATGCGGTAAAATTATTTTTTTTTTACATGTGTTTGCTTGTTATAATGAATATATGTATTGATTTTAACTGGAATACTGTCATAACTCAAATTTGAAAATTTTAAAACTACAAACAAATATCGTCGGTAAAATAAATAAACTTAATTTATAGTTTTCACTGAAATTTGTATTAGAGCAGTAACAAACAAGACAATTCTCTTGCTCAATTCTTGCATATGTAGATGACAGAGGTAAGGTCGGGTTAAGAGAAAGAATTTTTTTCATATTTGAGTGCAGACTTGCTGGTACTGTTTTTATACCCTTCACACAGTGAAAAAGGGTATATATAGGTTTGTCATTCCGTGTGAAATTTCTACAATTTTCATTTCCGACCCCATAAAGTATATATTTTCTGAAAGCTTATGAATAGGGGAGTCGATTAAGCTCTGTCAGTCTGTCCGTATGTCCGTGTGTATGTTGAAATCAACTTTTTGAAGCCCCCCGACATCGCTTGGACCCGGGTGAGGTATTAAAATATCAGGAATATTCGGGAGTAGATCGGTATTGAAATTCAGAAACATCGGTACATAAACAACTGAGATATGAGCAAAAACCCTCGACCACCTCGATTTTTTTTTTCACAAAAACAACATTACAACAACAACATACATACATACAAACGTGTATACTGGCTAGAGAAAACGTGGCATCGAATCCCAGCTGAGCCAAAAAAAAATTTTTTTAATTTTTTTTATATTTTTTTTTAATTTTTTTTTTATTTTTTTTTTATATTTTATTTAATATATTATTTATATTTTTATTATTTTTTTAAAATTTTTTTAATATTTTTTTGTTTTATATTTATTATATATATTTTAATTATTTTATTTAAAATTTTTTTTTGTAATTTTTTTTTGTAATTATTTTTTTTTTAAATTTTTTTTTTTGTTTTTTCAACATACATATGTACGTGAATTTATAATTTTACAATGGGATGTTTCTATATATGTATGTTTTTATATGTATGTACGTATTTCATATGGGATGAATGGTGATACAAACTACTGTTATTGCATGACTACACGTTGTGAAGGGTATATAAGATTCGGCACGGCCGAATATAGCGCTCTTACTTGTTATATCCTGATATTGTATTTATTTGCAAGCCGATAAAGTTATATATACTAAATCCGTCTACTATAAATCCGTCTATCAGTGCAAGCGTTGAAATCGACTTTTTGAAGTCCCCATATATTCCACCGACTTGTATGTAATACTGATTTATCTAAAGTGATTTTGAAAATTTTGGTATTGTAATCTAGCACAATCACCCCATAGCTTTTTAAGATATGAGTAAATAAGCACGACTGCCTGTCTTTACTTATATTTTTAACATACAAAATCAAATTTTTCAGCCGTAAATTAATTTATTGACACGTTTGTTGCTATTTTTGGAAAAATTAGTCACTAATCCGAAAAGTTATAGACAAAAACTGTTTGCAAAAATATTTATGTTTTTTAAATATACCAAGTTTCTCATCACATAAATAATTATTTTTTTTACACGGTGAAGTCACAAAATTGCAAGCCATAGATTCGAAAATTATTTCTGAAAAAAACTTATTAATCTGTTTGAAACGAACTGAGATATAAACATCAAATTAAAACTGTTTCGGTGTTTTTCCTAAAATTATTAAACGAACATTAATTTTTTCAGTTTCTAGGCAACTGACAGAGTCAACACGGGTATCAATTGACTAACGAAATATAATTTATTATAACAATTTTTAAAATCCATAATGGTTGCGACTACAAAATGGCGTGCATTAAATTGAGAAATGGGCTAAAACTAGTATTTGAAAATTTAACACCTTGAACCCCCACAATGTTGTTATCAAATTAAAGGGCTTGATCAGCCCTTAACCCCATTATTAGGGTATCACGCAAAAAGGCTTGAGTTGTCAAATACAAAAAAATAGATGGCGTCGGAAAGAATAAATCAAAATTGCGTATAACGTTAAATCTTAAATTTGAGTTATACAACAATAATTTTATCTATGTACATTATGGTGAAGGGTATTATCTCATATTGAACGGCCAAATATATCATTAGTATTTGTTTAATTCTTTTCATTACGACACTGGGTTTTTCCATTAAATGTGAGAAAAGAGACAAAACTTACGCAATTTTGTTTGCTGTAACTGGACGTGAAAGTCTTTAGTAAAAGCAAATTTAAAAGAAAATTAAAAAAACACACTTGCGCAAGTGAATTTTCTGATGTGAAACCGCTCTTATTATTTGTAAAGATAATTTTTTTCGTAATAAAATTAAGGATTAAAGACAAAGGGTCGTATTCATAAAAAATATTTTAGGTTTATTAAAGGCTTGTTTGACAGATGTTGCAGAGAAATTTGTCAATTAAGCCTTCAATAAACCTAAAATATTTTTTATAAATACGGCCCAAAGTTTTTACTAAATTCTAAATATTTCTTAAAAAGTATGTCTTAGCAAATTTTTTTTTAATAGAATTTTTTAAAAGTTATTTATAAATATGTAGTTTCACATCTTAAACCATTTAAAACAATTTCACTGGAAACTATATTTTCTGAGTTATGATACTATTGATGTAAATGAGCGACATATGTAGTTGCTATGCGATTATAGGTAATCAACTAACAAAGTTAGAAAAAAAACATGAAATGTATTTTAAAAAGCCTTTTGTGGAAGTTTTGTTGTAAATATCGTTGTACTTCTATATTTGATGACCACTAAAGGATCAATGACAACTAGAATAGAATACAAAAAAATTTGCCAATTACATATTAAATACATAGAAATTGTTCTCTTTAATTTTTTTTATGTAAAATTGCCTGATGATGCTTATTACGAAGTATTTTAAAGATATTTATGTATTAAGCTAAAACACGACTTGAGGAAATGCTGAAATAAATTACTGAAGTAGTCATTTATTTAGTTATTTCGATTCTAGCGTTTTTTTTTCTTATTCTTTCTTTTCAATCTGCTGATGAAGTTTAAAATAAAACTTGACAATATGAAGGGTTTTGAAGACCAAACCATAAGAGGAGACCGTATGGATTAAGTATTTTATATTGTTTTAGTCTTTAAATTCATTTAAGTATGTGTGCATGCTGTGGTATACAACGATCTAGTGCAACGGCTTTGAGCTGTTTAAATTTTAACATTTTAAATTAGCGCAGAATATAGATACTTAACTATCAATTTAATTATAAAATGTAAAATTTTGGAGAATCTTCCATTTACAGAAGATTGAAAATTATATATAAAAAAAAGAAGCAGAATTGAATTTAAACCATGGTGTAATTACATAAGGTGATAGCGTAAAGGAGAGCAATTTTTGTCTCTCTTTTTTATGTATAGAGTTTGACAATTTCCGGAGTTAAAATCATTTTTTAAATATGTAGTTTGACATACTCCAGAACACAAAAACATAATCAGCTGGGCTGGCACCGCCACCTTGTATAATTACACCATGATTTAAACTGCATTTTCCTTAAAACCGTTCTACAAGTTCTCAATGTTTACCTCCTAATACATTTAATACATCGATAATGATAGTTGTTGTTTTGTTGTTGTTTTAGTCATTACATTTTTTTAATACAACTGACGGTATATAAATACTTATGTACAAATATGTATGTTCAAGTATATACTTGTATACATAGATATACATTTATGTATGCAAAACAGATAGATTGATAGGTTTTGTTAATACTGAACATGACATTCGATTATATTGTTCAGAGTTGTATTGTATCGTATCGTAGTTACTATATGAAGTGCCTTTTAAATGCCAATACAATGGATATCAAGTGTAGTGGATTTAAACAATGTTGGGATTTTTTTCTTTTTATTTAAAAAATAAAAAAAGAATATTTTTCAATAGTCAATTGTTGGGACGATACTAAAATTATTTAAGTGTTATATTTATATGTGTGTATTTGTGTGTAGAATCTATAATGGCTATTGTTAATATGTTAAACAGACACTTCTCAATTATGTATGTAGTATATACATTTACATATGTATGTATGTATATTTATATAGATGAGTACAATAAGAATACTATGGGAACATTAGGGGGTTCATATTTTTATTGTTTTCAATAATAATAATTAGAACGAAATATTTTTAATGTTGCTTCGGTTCTAAAATATCAAGCTTTGTTTGGTTTAGTTTAACTTCGGTCATAAAATATATGTATCTGCTTATATAACAGGTGTTTTTTTTTGGAGGTATGTACATATATAACTTAAAGTTAGCTAAATTTTTCTAACTGGCCAGCTGTCAAGTGAGGTTTTGTTTGGCTTTTCAACATGCATAGACTGACGCCTGAACAACGCTTTCAAATATATTCTAAAAATCATGGTCCGGTTCGAAATATGTATCGCACTCTACATCTATTTTATAATCAACATATTCGTCCATCACTTGTTTGAATGGATACTTCACGAATAGAATTGCCATATTGGAGCGATGATAATCCTCAAGTTTATGTTGAGACACCGTTACATCCAGAAAAACTGACTGTTTAGTCTGCTCTATGGACTGGTGGAAATCATTTGTCTGTACTACTTTAAAAACGATGCTAGTCAGAAAGTTACAGCCAATGGTGACCGCTATAGAGGCATGAATACTAATTATTTTGTCCATGAATTGAACAACCATGATGTGCAGGAGCTGTGGTTTTACCAAGACGGCGCAAAATGTCACACAACTTGTGCCACAATGAATTAGTTGAAGGAAACGTTTGGTAACCGCATAGTTTCACGTTTAGGGCGCGTGAATTGGACACTAGAGTTTTTTGTGGGAATATGTGAGTTTGCTCGTCTACGCCGATAAGCTTGAAACGATTAACCACTTGGGGGACAACATTCGCCGCGTTATTGCCGATATACGACAAAAATGTTGGAAAAAGTCATTGAAAATTGGACCTCCAGATTAGAATACATGCAAGCCAGCCGTGGCGGTCATATGCCAGAAGTAATATTTTAATTATATTGTCAGAAAAAATTAATCTTTGTTTTATTCCATTTCAAAATTCTATACCCCTGTAAAACACCCTTTATAAATAAAAATCACATATTGTTCGTTGGTAATCGCATCACTTGAGAACTGCTTTACCGATTTCGCTAATTTTCTTTAATGTTTGTCATAACCCAACATAGGTTTTAACGAAAATAAAAAGACCACTCCCACTTTTACGTCTACTTTTTTAATTCACCTAAAATCAGAGAACGGCTGTACCGATTTATTTTTATTTTTTTTTAAATCTACGAAGCTCTTACGAAAAATTTGACACCTGTCTAACATACAAAACAGTACAGGCCGCATATCCAAAGTAATATTATAACAAAAGTCTTTGAAATTAGTGTTGGGTATAATAATAAAATAAGTAAATGAAATTAGCCGTGGCATTTTAAATATAAAAAAAAGCTGTAGTTTATGAGAAATCTAGATAACTACTATATCTATAATCTTAAAGATATGTGTGCCTTACTTTAATTTTATTATTCTTTATCTAGCCGAAAATAGATACAATCGGAACAGGGGAAGTGATACCTCCGTACAAAAAAAATTTTATGACATATTTTAGTAAGTTTAAATATTTTTAATTAATCAAATTAATGGCATATCTGCGTGCTCATCATACAAAAAAAAATTTTATGTCAATGCTGAAATACTGTAATCTATATGGTTTAAACTCAGTACGAGCTATTTTTAATAACAATATCCCAATTAAAACCAAAAAATGGTAGGATAGAAATAGATGGAGGGATGCCCTTATAGAATAAAATAATATATATGACAATTATTGCATACCTTACAAATATTGGCAGGCAATATTAAAATCTATCTCTATTCAATGTGAAAACTTTGTGGCCAGCAAAGTGGTTCGGGTTTTCCTAGTTCGATAAAAATTATTTTTGTATCAAATATGCATATTATTTTGTTAAGTGTTCAATTATGAAAAATTGTTAATAAATTGTCTTATTCATCGTATAACAAAAAAATATTTATTAAGATTAACTTTAGAAACCTTTTGATAAATTGTCTATTTTTAAAAACAATTCAACAAATTCTTCTGTTTAAAGAAAATTAATAATTTTGTTTTATAGAAAAATAAAGTAAATAAATAAAAAAATTGTCTGCTTTTTTAAAGTTCCTATTCCTATTATATGCAATTTTTAACAAAACCTTTATTTATAAAAAAAATTTCAATAAATTTTTTATTTGTGGAAAATTTTCAATGCATTTTTTTATTTGTACGAAATTTGTACAAAAATCTTGTATGTAAAAAAAATATTCGAAAAGAACTTTTATATAAAAAAAAAAATTTTATTTATAAATAGAATATTTTCTTGCACTATTAACTCCCCTATTGCTGCATTTGACAAAATGATTTTGAAAGCAGAAAACAAATTTTTAAACTAAACATGTGTTTTGAGGGGAGAAAAGGTCAAGTTTAAAATCAATGTACATACTTATGCATAAAATTAATTTAGTAGATAAAAAATATATTAGAAGATAGCATTGTTCATCACAACATACTCTTTGAAAGTAACATCTAAAGTAACAGTTACGTTCTTAAACATGATGGCCAAGATAATCATTGCAGATTTTTTTTTAATTATAAAAAAGTACAATATAACAATAAACAGCAAGTTCATTGCACGTTTAGGGACAATTGTTGAGGTTGCGAATAAAAAAACAAAAATTGCATTGTTTTAACGAAACAAACTTATTAAAACAGTGAACTTTATTAAAGTAAAATCTATAAGGCAATGCATAATTTTACATGTAAACTTGACACAAGCAAAAAAAAAAATGGAATTTTGTAAGCAGAACATATTTTTTCAGGAGCTTCACAGTAAACGTACATATATAATATATCTGTGGCAATAAGTAAAAGCTGCTAATGTCTGTTTTAATAGTTTTCTAGAAAAGTACTTTTTAAATTTTTAAGTTATTTTTTATGAATTGCATTCTTTGAATATGAATTATATAAATTCCGCGCTGTTAATATCGGTTTTCGTATATTTAGTAAAATTATAATTTAAAATAGGTTATTATTTCAAATGATATTATTTTTTGTTGAAAAAATATAGGCAACCAGTTTTTACGCTATGACATTCTGTTAAGTTGTCCAAAATAAATGAAAATTCACCTGAAAATAGTTTAAAGTTGCGGCATTGCACTCATGTTATTATTTTAATTTTAGCTTATGTCGACTTAATTAGTTATTCCTTTTTGCAACAGATATATTTTTTAAACAAATGCCGTCATGTTTGAAGTTCAAAAATTACAGCAAGGCAGAAAATTTGGTATTTTTTATAATTTTTTAGTTGCTACACCTTTCTTTCTATTTTGTGTCATTGAGTTAAGAATTTATTTATTTTTCTACTCGTCGAGTATAACGAGTATAAATGGCGCCATATTTACCACATATTCACTGGTCTAAAGTAAGAGCTTAAAAGAAAATACTTTTAAGTGGGACATTGAAAACAAATATCATGCCATACGTCAGCACATTTGTACACAGAAAAAATTATCGTTAAAATATTTTAAAACAAACGTTTGCAATTTCAATTTCTATTAATATTTTGATTGTTTTAAGTAATTTTTTGTTTGATTATTTCCTTAGATTAACGCATGAGATAAAACAACAAATTAAGATTTGTTCGTTTTCATTGTATTGTTATTTGTATAATTAATTTTATAATTCATACTAGCCAAACCCGGCGCGCGTTGCTACGCCCCTTAATGAATCGAAATGCATTCTAAATTTTAATTGAATATCAAGTGCAAAAACCTAAAAATTATTATTTTTTTCTTGTGGGCGTTGCATTGCCCACTTTTCTAATCACGAAGTTGTAAAGTCATAACAGCTCAATATGTGTGCAAAGTTTCAGAAGAATCGGACCAGTGCAAGTTCCTAAAAATTATAATTGCTTTTATGGGCGTAGCCCTGCCCACTTTTCTAATCACGAAATTGTAAAGTCATAACAGCTCTATCTGTGCGCAAAGTTTCAGAATAATCGGTCAAGTGCAAGTACCTCAAAATGGTACCTTTTTTATGGGCGTGGCACTGCCCACTTTTCTAATCACGAAATTGTAAAGTCATGACAGCTCGATATGTGTGCAAGATTTCAGAAAAATCGGTCTGGTGCAAGTACCTCAAAATTATAACCTTTTTTTATGGGCGTGGCCCTGCCCACTTTTCTAATCACGAAATTATATGGTTATGACAGCTTAGTATGTGTGCAAAGTTTCAAATAAATCGGTCCAGGGCAAGTACCTAAAAATTAAAACTTTTTTAGGGGCGTGGCCCCGCCCACTTTTCTTATCACAAAATTATTTAGTCATGACAGCTCGATATGTGTGCAAAGTTTCAGAAAAATCGGTCTAGTGCAAGAACCTCAAAATTATAACTTTTTTTTATGGGCGTGGCCCTGCCCACTTTTTTAATCACAAAACTATAAAGTCATGACAGCTCAATATGTGTGCAAAGTTTCAGAAAAATCGGTTCAGTGCAAGTAGCTAAAACTGATAACTAATTTTTAATGGGCGCGGCCCCGCCCACTTTTTTAATCACGAAATTATAAAGTCATCACAGCTTAATATGTGTGCAAAGTTTCAGAAAAATCGGTCCAGTGCAAGTACCTCAATATTAAAACTTTTTTAGGGGCGTGGCTCCGCCCACTTTTCTTATCACAAAATTATTTAGTCATGACAGCTCGATATGTGTGCAAAGTTTCAGAAAAATCCGTCAAGTACAAGGAGCTAAAACTGATAACTAATTTTTATGGGCGTGGCCCCGCCCACTTTTTTTTACCCATAAACACTCCCTGGTATGTGTCCAACAACTTGTCAAAGTTTGAGTCCGATCGGTTTTACAGTTTCGGAGTCTATAGCTAACACACACACACACACACACACACACACACACACACACACACACACACACACACACACACACACAGATTCACTTTTATATATATAGATTTAGTTAAGACTTTGAAAAAGCTTCTTCTTGTCTGGCATGTCATACTTCATTTTCATACTTTCAATTTTCATTAATTAAATAATTATTTTTGATTAAGTGTTTATTTGAGATTTTAGCTGATTTTGTAAATAGCTTGTCATTGATTCATTTTCTGAAATTTTTGTCAAAATTAAAAGAAATATTTTTTTAAATATTCTTGAAACAATATCTAATAAATGTTAGTGAATTTTTTCAAAAAACTTTTTATTTGTTTCTGTTAATAATTTTTCTAAAAAAAAAACAAACCACTTTTAAAAGCCCAATTATTGTAAACAATAATAACTTCTAACATACGTATCGAGCCGTAAAAATAGAAAAGTACACAATAATCAGCTGACTTTTTCAAACACCATTTTATAGTCAATTCGCGTTAGAAGGCTTTGAAAAAAATTTGTTTGAAAAGTAAACAATAATAAATTAATTTTTTTAAACTTTATTAAAAATATTAATATACTGTTTTTTGACATGGTTGTACTGTTTTTTTTTTAATTTTAAATGTGGCTACCGTAGTACCAGCAAAGCGGTCCGGGTTCAGCTAGTTATAATTGAAAACAACTTAATTTTAGTACAAAGACTTAACCGGAATAGTTTGTAGGTTTTAAAAAAATAAACTTAAATAAACTTAAGAATTTATTATAAATATGATGCTAAAATTTTAACATTAAGAAAAATACCAAGCATGCTTTAAAAATTAACTTTCTAGTATTTTGTTTTCACATTTTCTACATCCTTATAAACTCCCCTATCTTCAGTCATTCTCACTAATTAGACTCTTTAACAAGTAACAGTGCTATATTCGGCCGTGCCGAATCTTATATACCCTTCACAACGTGTAGTCATGCAATAACAATTGTTTGTATCACCATTCATCCCATATAAAATACGTGCATACGTACACGTTAGAATAAATGTGGCATCGAATCCCAGCTGAGCCAAAAAATTTTATTTTATTTAATATATTATTTATATTTTATTATTTTTTTTTTAATTTTTTTAAAAAATTTTTCTAAAAAATTTTAAATTAAATTAAAATTTTTTTTTAAATTTTTTTAAAATTTTTTTTTGTAGTTTTTTTTCTTATTTTTAATATTTTTTTTTTTGTAATTTTTTTTGTTTGGTATGTTTTTTACATGTATGTATGTATGTATGTATGTATGTTGTTGTTGTAATTGTGAAAAAAAACTAGGTGGTCGTGGTTTTTTGCTCATATCTCAGAAAGTTATGGGGCGATTGTGCTGAATTTCAATAGCGATTCATTCCTGGATATTTCCAAGAGATTGATATTATATACAGATCTATGGAACATATAGTTGCTTCTAAAAGTTGATTTCAACCAACACACGGACAGACGGGCAGACGGATAGACGGACAGACGGTCAGGGCTTAATCGACTCCTCTATTCATAATCTTTCAGAAAATATATACTTTATGGGGTCGGAAATGAAAATTGTAGAAATTACAAACGGAATGACAAACCTATATATACCCTTGTGCACCACAGGTGAAGGGTATAAAAAGGAGTTATGCTAACTACCATACACTTCTGATGCTTTAGAACCGCAACATTTCCTCAACCCTGACATATTGGTTCTATAAATAAATTATTTAAATTTTTCTCAAGTATCTACTACAGGCTTTACTTAAAAAACACCTTCTTAAACGTACTTGTGATAAAAACTCTATTTGTAGGCATGTATGTACTGTATATAGAGACAATGAAGAAACACATAAGTGGAAGCGATACTTCACAATGTTTTAGTGCATAAAAAATGAGCTAAAACCTAAAATGCATCTTAAGGCTGTTTTTATATTTAAGTTGTATGTACTCTTAAAACCTGGTGTTATAACAGCAGAACTTCTTGCTTAGAGTTTCTTTCTTTTTTTGGTTTTTGTCAAACAAACTTGTGTTGATTTTTGAAATGATAATTTAAAACCATTGCACATTGGTCAAAATACTATTGTTTCTGGATAAAATGTAATATTTTGTTTGTTTCGTTCTTTCGAATTTTTTTATATTATAATGAGGTTAAAAACACTTCAAATCAATCAAATATTTATTTATTTTTTATTTGCCGTTATTGGTTACTAATGTGTAAAGCAACAAACATGATTCATTTTCATGATTCTGGAGAATTCAGTATGAGCAGAGCATTTTAGGTGTTTGGTCAAAAAGTGTTTTAGCAATTAGAAAAAAAATGTTATTAATATTTTAGTGGATAATCAAGCTGGATGTAAGTGTTTATTATATATTGTTAAAAAAATATTAGATAGATATATAAAAAAAATTTAAATTTTCTAAGAGAATTTAACAAAATTATCTAAGAGCATTTAAAAAAAATTAAAAATTTTTTCTGAATTGATTTTAACTTTAACATTGGCCTGACGCAAAACAAGAATTTAAAAAGGTTATAGTCTATAGAATATTATTATTTAATATTTATTTAATTATTGATATAATTCTTTCAAAATCTTTAAAATAAAGTAATTTTTGTTACGTAACATTCTTTTTTAAATATGAATGTAAAATGATTCCAAAGAGCTGAAGAAAAAATATCTTTTGAGTTATATTATTAAAACAAAAAAGAAAATAACTTCTCTAAAGATTACAGTTTATATTTAAAAGAAGAAATACGGCTTTTTTTGTATTAAGTTGTTTCAAATATTTCCCGAAATGGCAAGTGGCTTGCATCTGAGGACATGTTAAAAACATGTTAAGTGCAAACTCTTCCGAGGCTGGTCGGACACAATTGCCATATTCAGAAATGTCTGAACAAAAAAGCCAGATCTATTTATTCATGCACCACGTATTTCAGCGCACAAAAAGAAAGAAAAGGAGGGCCTTAGTGCTGTTTTGAAAGACACAATGAAAAGTCCAACGTGTCCATATAAAATCAGAAAGATATGTTCTGAAAATGCTTAAGAACCTGTTTAACTTCATATTTCCACTCTATCTTAGCCTTTTGACAGAAGAGGTTTTCTGCAGACCAAGGCATATTCGTACAGGTCCGTACATATATGCAACGGCGACTTGATATAATAAAACAACTTTTTAAGGGATGTTTTCTGTCATGGTGAATTTATATATCAGGAATGGAAAAGTCGTTATGATATGTTAAATAAAAAAAAGTTGAAGCCAGCAAACGAAACGTCGAAAAAAATATAGAATGAAAAAATAATTCGTTTTATTTAATTTTGGAAGCAAATAGTTGACCATAATTAGCCATTCGGTAAAATCGTATTATGATTAAAAAGTCTATAAAGTATTGAACCCCATGATCAAGGGTGGAAAAACCCATTAAAGTTAATTTTTCAATACTTAAATGAAAATCCCTGCATAAATAAATAAATTCAAGCCGAATTAAAAAAAATTTTGACATTATGCTTCCCAATCAGCTGTTACGACGAGGTGTTAAGCGAAAAATTTGGAAAAGTACCTTTACAAATGCTCTGAATACAGAGGATAATGATATCACAGACGAAGAATTATTTGAATAATATAATTTAACGATACTAAAACAGATGAACATGACACTGACTTGATCACTATTTATTAATTATTACATCTAAATAATTTTTTTTTTTTACTTTATGAAAATCGTATTAATATTTTTTTATTTAAAATAAACTAATATTTCTAAAACACATTCCTTGAGTTTTAAAGGTCTTTAACATTATTGTTATTTCTTGCCTAAATTTCTTATATTTGATAAAGAATTGTTATATAAATTAATGAAAACTGATATATTAACTAGATAGTTTGATATATTTTTTACAAATAATTTTGTCCTGAAAAGTTTGATTTTTGACCAATGTGCATTGTTTAAAAATTAGAATGAAATTTAAAATTTTTTTATTGGAATTAAAAAGAAAAACATTTACGCTTGACAAACCATCGATTTTGTCGAACAAGAAGTATAAAAAAAATAAAAATTTCCTCATGTTCTTTTGTATGGATGTTTTGTTGCTGTTTCTATGTGTCGTCTCTTTGTTCAATATTGAAAATACCTTTTGATGTCAGACATCTATACGTAGATTTATTGCAATAAAAAAGCTATTGTAATTATAGAATTCACCTTTTACACGGCAGAATGCTTACAAACAATTTTTATTTTCACGACAAGAGTGGTCCACACGAGATGAAAAAATGTCTGCTGTCCGAACAAATCAAGAGCTCGTCAAAACTTAGAATCACAAGCAAGATTTACATGTTATAAATATAGAAAATCCTAAAAAAACCAAACCAACAGTCTTTAAAGTTACTGAACAATACACAAAATATATTAAGGTTGATATGGTTTGGACTCTAGAAACATCATTTATTTATTTTAATTTTAATGACAACGTTGCAAAGCCATAGAGCCATGATATCCCACACAGGTTCAGTATCCGTAAGTCGACCTATACCTTCATATAGAAAGTCGGAGCTAAACGCGAAAAATATTCTTTTTAAAAGTTTTAATTGAGACTCCGGGTAACTGTATATCGTTACCGTTAACCGACAAAACGTAATTAACCAATGCGAGAGTGAGACGCAAAACTCTCGAAGTCAGATGAAAAGGTACGGTCTTTATTCGACAACGATAACGACAACGACGCGCGCGAGCTCTTGACCTGACCGACCAGAAATCATAACACATATACGAACTTTTAAGAATTTACGTGTTTAAGTTTATTTTTCGTTGGCTTTCAATTATATTATTTTTTATTAAAAATTTAAAAAATTTTTAAATTTATTTTAACTAAAAAAGAAGGATCAAAATGAATTTATCGTAAAATATCTATAAGCCGAAATTCTTTAAAAAAGAAGAATTTATAGGAAATCATCTTCTTTAGTTGTGTTAAACTAAAACTTAGATATGGCAACACTATAATATTTCATATTTTTTTTCTTACGCTGGGCCTCCACGTAGCAATTTTCATTGCTAAGCTTAAGCAAAAACGTCGGCAGAATAACGGCGCTTTATTGCTAAGGTATGATTATTTTCACTGGGTGGAGAACACGACACAAATAATTTATTTTTATAATTTAATATTTTTGTTTTAACTTTTATGAGTTTTTTTAAAATACTTTACTTTTAATTATTATCAGGTAAAATTATTTTAATTTTCCTTTGTTTCTGCAAAGAAAAACATAAAATTCAAAGAAAATTAAACGATTTTGACAGCTAATTGCGGCAATAATTGCTCAAGCAATCAGCAGAGCAATGATTGCGCAACAAATTGCTACATATGGCACCTTGCAATTTTTATGGACGCAATCAAATTTGACAGTTGCGGTAATAAATATTGCTATGTGGAGACCCCGGGTTAACATTAACTAAGAATATTTCGCACACTTTTTCTATCTTTAATCTACATAAATCTTTGAGTCCTATTAAAAATGTTTCCTTTTCTTATAACATATCGCAATTTACCATATCTCGGTAACCTCAAACTTTTGTAAAATTCTTTTACGGTTCTCATCGATTGGCCGAATTATCTTTAAGGGTTTCATCAACACTGCCTCTATGAAAGATTTGTGATATTTAATTTGTGGTATATTGGGAGTGATTAAACTGTCTAACTCAGTTTCAGACTCGGAATCGTTTTTCTCTACTTTTTCGCCATTTATATTGGGCGATAGTATCGATGGAGAATCATCGAAATTTTCCAAAGATTTGTTGCGTAAATAAGAGGAATCCATGGAAATGGTTGAAAGAGAAAATTCATCGATTAAACGCTCAAAAGATTTGGCAATTGTTCTAGTTGGCTGTTGATTGTCAGGCGTAGCAATTGAGCTATTATTTTGGGGAGTTGAGCTTAGGTTGGATTTAGGAGATAAATAGGTCTTCTGACTTGTGTCGTCGACAAGAACATTGTGTAAGATATTTTTGGCTTTTGTTCGGGGCAGCGATTGAAAATGATGTGGACTTGTTGGGATGTCATTGTAGACATTATGATTTTCTTTGTTTAATTCTAATTTCAAGTCATCGTTTGCCAGTCTATAGCTGTTGTTACGCTTTAAAGGCATATGTTTACTAGAGAGCATGGGGGAGTGAGAGAGTGGTGTAGATGGCGATGAAGGAGTGAGGGTGGTGTTTGGTGTGCGTAAATATGTTTTAGCACTGTTTGGGGAGCTTAGTTGTATTTTGTCGTTGTCGTTGTTGTTTTCTTTTTTGGGATTCGTTTTTGGGTCATCGTTATATTGAATCGATTTTTCTTTGTTTGGTGTTGACAACGTTGTTGCTGTTGTTGTAAAGGGGGTTTCGTTTACAACAATTACATCGTCGATTGTATTCACATCTACTACCACTTGGGGCGGAAGTGCATTACTTGCAGCTGTTTGCTTTTGTTTAAAATTTTGGTACTTTATATCTCTAGGTGGTAATGGTGGGGGCGATGGTGGTGGTGGTGGTGGCAGTGAAGTTAAAAGAGTAAAAGAAGTGGGAGTTGGGGCTCTAGATGCGGATGTTGTTTCTAATGATTTTTCATTTTCAACTTTTCTTTCTTGGCTTTCGTTTTCTTTGTTCGAAACACTTTTCGCTGTTTGTAATAAATTTGAAGAATTTATTTGAGCTTCATTTATGCTACACGATAAAGATGTTAGTTTATTTAAATCGTTGCTGGTTTTGTTAATTTGTTTAATATTATTTACATGATCTAATTGTAGTGTATTGGTAGTAGGGAAGGTAAGGAACGGTTGTGGAATTATTGTGGATGTTATAATACTTAAAGGTTTATAAAGCTTACCTTCGTCATCTTTGGATGAACCACTTTGGGTAGTGGTTGTTGTTGTTGTGGATGATGAGGAGTGTGATGAGGATGCTGCTGATGATATGGTGGAACCAGTACTTGATGTTGTTGATTTAGTTGATGGAGAATGCATAGACTGTTGATGAAAATAGGGATTTGTACCATTGGCCATTAAGTGTTTATTAGCATTTGCACTGGAGCCGCCGTTGGCAACAGTGTCTTTATTGTAGACCGCATATTGAGAAGTCATATAAAACCCGGACATTTCGTTGGCAGTGTTTTGTTGCTGTTGCTGTTCTACCGGTGTAGATGGCAGTGGCCTTTGAAAATTAGATTTAATTACGATGGGCCGTACATTGGCAATTTTTCGTGGATTTGCATTGCCTTTGTTTAGTAAAAGTAATTTTGCTGCTGAACTAACACTTTCACTTGTCGTTTTGCGTACTGTAGTATCGATACTTTCGTTTTTAATTTCCTTGTAAGTGCCGTCGTTGTTGTATATAGAATCTTCTTGCTGTTTAACATACGGACCCGGTGCGAATGTTGTGTGCGCGCCTTTACGTCGTTTCAAACTGTCGGAATCATATATTGGTTTGCCTTGTGCATTTAAACGTACTCTTGCTCCTTTATGGGGTGAAACCAGTGGCGAAGAGGTTGCTGATGATGGTGGTGTGTTCTGCAAATAATTGAGAGCATTCACATTCGTATTTGAAGAAGCAGATGCTGCAATTTCTGTACGTAATTCATTTATTTCAGCATACATGGGTATTGTTGTTGTTGTTATTGGTGTCGACGTTTTTGCTATTGTTGAAAATATATTTTGTTTTGTTCCCTCAACAAATTGTGATTCTGCGCCATACTTGTTTCTTTGTTCTTGTATTTGTGTCTCTCTATTAAAACTACCCTTCTCACTTTTATTATTCACCATGTGAGATTCCTTAGCATAAGCTTTTTTTATGTTTCTTGGCAGCTCATTTAAAGAAACATATTCTGTAGGTTTTGGCATTCTATTCAACACATTGTTGGAATAATAAATTCCCAGGCCAGTATTAGATGAAGCTTTGGGCATATTGTGAGCAGCTTGTAAAGCTTTCTTATTATTGTTGCTTACATCAGCTGATATGTACACATATTCTCCGGCCATATCATAAAGCTCATCATCATTAATAACGGCTTGCTCTTGAGCGGTAAAAGCTTTCGAAGGTGATTTTGTATTATTGGGTAAAACAACCTTTAGCTTGTCTTTTAGAGACATTTTAGCAGAAGCTTTAACATGATTCAAATTATTGTCTACTTCCTGTAAAGAAAGTTTTTCATCTTCTTCGATGTCTGTTAAATTTTTTAAGCTATCTTCGGTAAGTGTCTTATTAAGCTCATCGTCTTCATCTTCGGCCTGGCTGTTGTCTTGCTGGTCATGTACTTGATTCTCATCGTCACTGGTAGAGGGCGTTATTATACACATGGAGGGTATGCGTTTAGCATTTAAAGCAGTTTTCTGTCTCATGCGTTCTATACGTTCTACACCCTCTAGATCTGAGCTTTCTGAATATTCAATTTCATTAGAGTTGGTAGGTAAAGGTAACGCCTGACGTTTTTTGATTTGTTCGCTATAGTTGAATTCTTCCTCTTGAGATTCGGGTGTATCAATGTTTTGTATATTATCACTCATTTCATTTGTGCAAGTAGTTAGCTTAAGGGAAGCATTAACATTTCTCTTGATGGTACCAGTTCTTTCTAAGGTACTGCCTATAGTACTGCTGGATATGCTGCGCTCAAGTGTAGAGTTTGAGGCAGTGCTGTGTCTTAGAGAACTAATGCGTTCGGGTACTTCGGGACCACAACTGGCCAAGCTGTTGTTAAGGCTAGACTGTTCTGCAGCACTATTGTGGGCCATCAGAGTAGTACATACCGTGCCAGCCGAGCTGGTGGTGGTTGAAGTGGAACCTCTACCAAAAAGCTCATATTCATTTTCAGCTATTAAAGTTTGCTGCGAATTGTTGTTGTGTGACATTTGGGATTGGCCAAAAGAAACGTTAAATGGCTGACCTCCAATCTGGAAATTACTCATATTAAATTCTTCCTCTTTTAAAGTACGCAGCCCACTGTCCATGTGAAAAGAGGTGTAATAGCCCTCGGTATCACAAGAATATGCTGAGCTGGTTTCATCATCCAAATGATTTGGATAGGTACCTTCCATGTTATTGGCATTTATTTGTAGGTCTGGTGTAGCAGTACCTTCACTTGTTACACTAGACGAAGCGGAAGTATTAAAGAATCTCCTGCGACTTAACATCGAGGATGGAGGGGCAGAACCATTATGAAAACTGGAAACATTTAGGGAGGTATTCGAAGCACTCGATTTTGGCTGTAAAGTTATTTCACTGCCAATGGAGGCACGGCCAGATTCTGAACTGGCACTCCAATTACCACTGCTCGAATGGGGTTGGTCATCTTTGTTACCCAAGCCATTGTTAATGCGTCTTTGACGATTCAAAGAAGAAGTGTCTCTCAGCTTTACATTCGCACATACCGAATTCAAGTGAAGTTTTCCTCTCAAGTGGCCTGAACTGCTAACACTCATCGATTTCTCGGACGACGAATACGAAGGCTTTCGTTCGTGCGAAAACCGACTTTCGTTCGTGCGCTGCGCTATTAGATCATGAACCCTACAATCTTCATCGACATCTGTACTCGATTTTTCTTCTATCTTGGCTGTGGATGTGGTCTTATTCGAAGATCCACTAGCCGAGCCTGAAGCCGAACATATTTCCGCTTTCTCCGTTGAAGAATTATTGGAACTTGTACTTGTATTATTCAAATCATTACTACAACCACTGCTATCGATGGTCGAGAGTGTTGAAACATGCTGCTGTTGTTGCGATAGCTCACCATTATTTTTTTGCATAAACCGAAACCGATTACGACCCCATTGCTTAAGTGAATTAAGGCGAGTCAAAGTATTTTTTCCCTTGTCATATGGCAAGGCAACAGATTCTTTTTTTAATATATCACTTGACTTGCTGCGACCAAATTTCTTCGATTTCGTATCTAAGCGACTACGTTGATCCCCATTTCCATCATCAGTTGAAGCTAAAGCATTTTTAAGCTCGCCACTAGTAGCCGTCGAATCGCTAAAGTTAATCAGTTTTGTGTGTGGAATATTTGTTGATTCGATTTAATGTGTGTTTTTTTGAGTTGAGCATTAAATCAATTTATGGGTGCATTGATTTAATTGGGGGATAATCGAAAATTATTAAATTTACAAATCATATGATTTTGAAACAAATTTTGATTGGGATTTTTTTTTTTTTTTTTGGAAAGGGAAGTGGTGGGGGAGAAACGAAAAAAAAGAAGAAAAACAAAATATATAACGGTTAGTTTTATGTTAAATAAAATGAACATGATGAAATAATAATTTATAATTAAAAAAAAAAATAATAAATTAGAAACGAAAAATAGAAACAGAGATGAAATAAAATTACAAAGTATTAAAGAGAAAAAAATATTTGAAATATTTTTGTATAGATAGATCAAAGTATATGAAGTGTATGACTGAAATGATTAAAAAGGATTTGATGAAAACAAATAAAAAAGGTTTTTAAAGTTTTATAGCATCTAATTTTTATAAAAACTTTTTTCTACAAACATTTTTTGAATTAAATTTTGATAATGAATTAGAAAAATTTTCGTAATGAGCTTATTTGTTTCTTAATTTTGAATTTTGGACTTAACAAAAATTTTATTAACAAACCAAGCATGAACAGGCTTTGATAACAAAAAAAAAAACTTTGAACAAAATTATCAGTTGCTTTATTGCTACTATTTTATGTGAGTTTCCCTTATGCCCGCTCTCCGGCCAAAACAGGTTTTGCAGCTGCCATTTAATGCTAGGCGCACAACTGGGACGAACGACGAGTTTCGCCCAACACGACGATTTCGCTGTGTAAATTCGTCGTATGAAGCATAATAACCACGAAAAATTAATTTAATTTTAATTAATTTTAACCATGGAAAGATACGCAATCGAGCAACGCGTTAAAGTTATTCAGGTTTATTATGAAAATGGTCCATTCAAATCGAAATGCACTTCGTGATTCTTTTGGTCAATACAATCGTTCAAATTCGTCCACAATCGGGAGAATTCTGAAAAATATTTAAATTTCAGCAAAACAGGTCTGTATGAAATGTAAAAACATCTCTGAATGCCTTCTTAGTTCGTTGAATGGAAAACATTGCTGTGGGACCATATTAAAAAAAGTTCACTTAAATTGCTCTAAATAAAACAATTATTAAAGTAAAAAACGTTGAAATAGTCACCTTGTACCAACAACAAATATAAATAAATCTATTGCAGAGTTCGACGCGTATAACGAATTTCGACCGAAGCCATAATTGTGTGCATTCTCAAATACACAAAAGTGTTTTATTTTTGATGACGAATATTCGCGGCGGAAAACTCGTCGTGTGTCCTAGTTGTGCACCTAGTATAAAATATCTAGCGCCTTGCATGCATGTCCCGGAGTTGCCATATTTTATGCAACAACATTTGTAATGCAGAGATGTGAAATTTTGTATTTATTTTGCATTTCTTTTTTTAAACCTAAAATAATAAAAAAAAAACTTAAAAACTAATAATATTTAAAAGAAAATTGTTCCTAGATATTTCTAAAATTTTCTTTCTGTAACCTTTTTAATCATTCATTAAGTCTAAAAAAGAAAATAAAAAATTAGATAACAACATGTAACGATAAATAAAAGTGTTAGTATAACTAAAGAGGTGAAAGATTAAAATAAAATAATAAAAGAGTTAGCAATAGAATGAAAAGCTAAATGGTAAATCTAACCATAAAAAATAGATACAATGTGTTAAGAAACTAAGAATAGATTTCAGTATTACATTTATTTAACTACTTATGTATTAGTAAAAAAAACCTTAATTTTATTATCAAAAAGAAAACATTTTCAACTGTTTTTATTTCATTGGAACGCCTTAAAAATTATTGTGATTTTTTTTTTTTCATAAAAACTTTGTTTCAATTTTAATTAAATAAATTAGTTGTAAACTCCTCCCAAATCATTAAAATACTTAAAATATCACTAATGATTAACAAACATATGGTATATTTCTAAACACAGCTAGAAAAATGTTTTAGATTTTTTTTTTCTTTTTCAAAAGTTCAAATCAAATAAAAAGGCGACCATTTTCAAGTGTTTCCCTTGTTTATTTTCTTAACAAATCACATATGTTTGTATGTAGTATTATAAAACATAATAGTGTGGTTGGTAATGGACTCTAAATCACAGATTATCACAATCAATAAAAAAAATACTTTAAGGGCTTTGTCTTTAAATGTAGACATTGAAACATTTTAAACATTTTGATGAACGCGTACTTGTTATTTTTAAAGAAATTAATTAAAACCATAAAATATTTAAAATTTATTACGTTGTTAAAGATTACAACAACATTTTTTTTTTATTTAATTTTATATGTAAAAAAATTTTTATTTTTAATGATGGGGAAAATATTTAACAGAGTTGCTGATTTTTTTTATAATACGAAAATTAAATATTTTAAAAACTATTACAAGGAACAGGAAATTTAGAAATCAATAGTATTTTAAAATTTGGTGGCAATTGGAGAACAACCCAGCAAAAACTAGGTAATGACTTGCTCTTACTAAACAACATACTTTTCAATGACTACTACATATCGTCTGTCTTACTAAGAAGTATTTTAGTAATGACTTGATTTATAATGTGTTACGTAAGTACTTGATTTCAGACATTTGCTTAGATACACACACAACACAATTTCTTACTGCGAAATTTACTAGAAACCATTCAAATACATAACTTTTTATAATTCTCATTTAGTTTAACGCGCTTAGGGTATAAGTAATAATTATTTTGAAAACAGCGGCAAAGCACTTCATTAACAAAGTGATGACTTATAGATTTTCACTGATTGTTAAATTTCAAATTAACGTATCTCAGAATAATCTAACCGAATTTTTGTCCTTAGAACAACCGAACGACTTCTGTAAGTCCATAACAGTAATGGGTTATTTAGGTTATTAAAATCAAGTACTTATATATTGCTATAGGAGTAAGTACTTATTTAAGTCCCTATTTATGAGCGACCGTAATAAGTACTTATACGAGTCCCTATTTGTAAGCGAGGGTGGTAAGTACTTGCCTCCAATGACATCGCCGTGTTAAAATAATGGGTTTAGATGCCAAATTGTAAGTAGTTAACAATTGTTTTCTAGTATTTTCAAGTCATTATAATGTAATGTGTTATTTTGCTGGGAATATTTAATACCAGTTAGAGAAACTGCAGAAATTTGTCAAAAAAAAAAAATATAATAAATAATTTTTTTTTAATTTGTTTCTTTAGAGAAAATTTTAAAATTTACACTTTACATTTTTTAAATTATTAATTTTGTGGACTGCATATTAAACAAAAAAATAAACATTTCTTGTCTCTAAGATTGTTTTTTTTTTATAAACAAATAAGTATTTTTGGTAGCTTTTGGGTAAAAACAAGGATAGATGAAGTGCAAATTGCTAAAGATTGCGAAATTATCTATAAAAAACATTCGAAATTTCAAAATTTCAAAAACCTAAAACCGGTCACATGAATACTATTTATCTCAATAATTAAAAAACATTTGTTCAATTCACAACCTCCTATTGCATTTTGTCTATTTGAATATAATTTTGGTTTAAAAAAACTTTTTCAACAAAAAATTAAGTAAAAAATATAAATTTTTAATTTTAAAAGCAAAAAATTATTACAAAAAATATTTATTTCCCATTTCTGTACATATTCAATATAATTCTTTAAAAACATATGAAATAGAATTTTATTGTTGTACAAAATAATTTAATGAAAATTGCCAAAAGCTAGCATACAACAGTATTGTATACACATACAAAAATAGTACCAATAGTACATTGTAATGGGTGTTGTAAGTTCAACAATTATTATGTATATTTCAAGGCCTTCAAACTTTAAAGAAATTACGATTTGATCATTAGTTGTCTATAATAGAAATATTGTAATTTTTTCTAATTTTTGCTTTGTTTGTGTAAAAGTATTTCTTAGCTATGGCAACACTTACTATAAGAAAATGATAATTTTTTTTGTTATACCCTTCACCTGTGGTGCACAAGGGTATATATAGCTTTGTTATTCAGTTTGTAATTTCTACAATTTTCATTTCCGACCCCATAAAGTATATATTTTAGCTTATGAATAGGGGAGTCGATTAAGCTCTGTCAGTCTGTCAGTCTGTCCGTGTGTATGTTGAAATCAACTTTTTGAAGCCCCCCGACATAGGTTGGACCCGGGTAAGGTATTAAAATATCAGAAATATTCGGGAGTAGATCGGTATTGAAAATCAGAAACATCGGTACATAAACAACTGAGATATGAGCAAAAACCCACGACCACCTCGATTTTTTTTTTAAAAAAACATTACAACAACAACATACATACATACAAACATGTATATTGGTTGGAGAAAACGTGGCATCGAATCCCAGCTGAGCCAAAAATTTTTTTTTCCAATTTTTAAAAAATTTTTTTTTTTTAATTTTTTTTTATTTTTTTATTTTTTATTTAATATATTATTTATATTTTTATTATTTTTTAAAAAATTTTTTTTTAAATTTTTTTTTTATATATATTATATACTAGCCAATCCCGGCGCGCGTTGCTACGCCCCTTCCTGAATTTTAATCGCATTCTAAATTTTAATCGAATATCAAGTGCAAGGCTTAAAACTATAACTTTTTCTTTATGAGCGTGGCACTGCCCACTTTTCTAATTACGAAACTATATAGTCATGACAGCTCAATAAGTGTGCAAAGTTTCAGAAAAATCGGTCCAGTGTAAGTACCTCAAAATGATACCTTTTTTTATGGGCGCGGCACTGCCCACTTTTCTAAATACGAAACTGCATAGTCATGACAACTCAATATGTGTGCAAAGTTTTAGAAAAATCGGTCCAGTGCAAGTACCTCAAAATGATACCTATTTTTTAATGGGCGTGGCACTGCCCACTTTTCTAAGGACGAAAGTGTAAAGTCATGATAGCTCAGTATGTTTGCAAAGTTTCAGAAAATTCGGTCCAGTGCAAGTAGCTAAAACTGATAACTAATTTTTTATGGGCGTGGCCCCGCCCACTTTTTCAATCACGAAATTATAAACCCACGACAGCTCAATATGTGTGCAAAGTTTCACAAAAATCGGTCCAGTGCAAGTACCTCAAAATTAAAACTTTTTTAGGGGCGTGGCCCCGCCCACTTTTCTTATCACGAAATTATTATTAGTCACGTATTTCATATGCGATGAATGGTGACACAAACTACTGTTATTGCATGACTTCACGTTGTGAAGGGTATATAAGATTCGGCACGGCCGAATATAGCGCTCTTACTTGTTTTATTTTTTTTATTTTTTTTTATTATTTTTTTTTTATTTTTAATATATTTTTTTTTGTAATTTTTTTTTTTTTTTTTATGTTTTTTACATGTATGTACGTATTTTATACGAGATGAATTGTGATACAAGCAATTGTTATTGCATGACTACACGTTGTGAAGGGTATATAAGATTCGGCACGACCGAATATAGCACTGTTACTTGTTTTACTTGTGTTTGTTATTGTTGTGTTTGCATTTTTTATTATTCTTATTAAATTTAAGAGAACAAATCGTGTATTCCCAATGTTTCTCTTATAAAACTGCATTTTCATAATAATAACTGTGGTCTCAAGGGTATAAAGCTCTAATTAGACGTGATATAACCATACAAAACAGCTGTTTTAAACAAACTAATGAACAACAATTTGAGCTTAACAAATAGATTTGCAATTCCGTTTATAATTTCCACAATATGCATTTTCGATCCTATAAAATCAAAAAACTTATGCGTTTGGGGTTAAAGGTTTGAATTAAAGTATATGAACTGCATGAAGTATATGTTCCTTAAAAGCATGGTGGTGGGAAGTCGATAGCAGAATGACATGTATGTGGTTTCGATCTTTTAAAAATATTCGGAAATGAATCGTTATTGAAATCCAGCGAAATCGTGCCATAATTTGTTGAGTAATAAACACGATCGCCTCTGTTTTTCCCATATTTTTTACCATAAACATAAAAATTATTCTACTCTCGGATAATTTATAGACACGTTTGTTACTGATTATCAATATAATATGTCTCTAGGACTATTCGAAAAATATTCGAATAAGTCGATCACTAATCTGCAAAGTTATAGGCAAAAATATTTTGGAAAAATATATTTTTTAATGATATCAAGTTGCTAAATCTATGGATACGCTGGTGATACCAAATTGCATATTATTCCTGAGATAAATACGAAAGACTTAGACAAACAAGATTATCATTATGGGTATTAATTGAAAGGGTTTGACCAGTAGAATGTAGTAAACTATAAAAAATTTAAAATCAAAGACTTAACTAGTATTGATTGTGAAGGGTATATAAGATTCGGCATTGCTGAATATAGCACTATTACTTATTTGTTTTGATAACATTTTCCTAGGAATTTTTTTTTTTTTATTAATGAAATTATAATTTTGTTGTCTATTTTTTTAATTTATTGATTGTTTGTTATGGCATTATAATGTTTATAACAATAATTTTTGGTATAGTTTAATCAACTTTAATCAATACAATAAATCCAATAAAATGTTTTTGTCAAGATAAGAATTTGAAAAATTATCACTGAGATTAAGATAATTTTTTTCTTTTTTTTGTCAGAAAGTAAGTTTATACGTATATATGTATGTATGTACATACGTATGAATTTGTATACAATATGTATAATTTTAATTTTTATAAAAATTTTGATAATTTAATTATTGCACTTAGATAACTGAACAATTTTTATAAATTTATTTTAGGTTAACAGACCAGCAGCCGTAAATACTCAAAAACAACTTAAATAATAATTTTTGAGTAGAAAACTTTAGCAACATGTTGCCAAAAAACTGCTTCTGGCGTCCAGTAAACATCAAAACTTTAATAATTATTTTTTGTTTTCTTTGGAAAACATACGCAATGTGCATGTTGCATAACTTTAAATGACAAAAAATAAAACTGTAAAGTGAAACATAAATTCATTGTTCATAAAATTACTGCAGTATCTCGTTTCTCTTGTTCACAAAAAAATCAACATAAATAAATAAAAATAACCCAGCAAAAGTTTTAAGATAAAAAAATTTGAAAAATTTCTTTTGAGAATTTATCTAACAATTTGTCTGTGAAAATTATTGAAAATCTTATCTAGAAGTATTTTTACCATGCATTTGAATAGAAAAGCCTTTTCTTTAAGCGCCAAAATTGTAATTAATTGCAAAATTTTTTTAAATTTAATTTTCTATAAATAAGTGCTCAATTGGCAACCTTAGACTATCGCGATACTGGATATATTACGATTTTAATGGTGTGATTAGTATTTATTTAGTAAATTGCTTTTTAATTTAAAACCTTTGGTGTGAACTGTTCTTTATTAATGTGTTAAAAGTGCAAACAAATTATGTGTCAAACATTTGTAGATAAAATCCTAACTAACCGTTCTATGCCTATGATATTCAGTCTTTGTTTTCAATATTAAAAAAGCATATTTTCGCTATCTGAACAAAGGCATACAATACTTGAACAAATAAAATCTATAAAAATAGGTTTAAAAAGGAAAAAATCTTCTAACTGATTGTTATTTCAGCCTGACAACTTATATTATTGGAAAAGGCAAAGAAATTTCTAAAAAATCAAAATCCTTAGCATTTTATATCGGGTACTGGTACTCTACCACTTAATAATGACGCGTAATGTGTCATCCTAAGTAGTAGTAAAAAAAGTCAAACAAAGTAAACCTACCTGGTCCTTACACTGATGACGACGAAGACGAATTAACGAGTAATTCACCATCAATTGCCTGAACTGCAGAACAAAATGTACTTAGTGAACCACTGACGTCAGATAGAATAATTCGATTGAAATTAATTAACATTGTAAGGAATTTAAAATTGTCAAAGAACTAAGTAGAATACCGAGGCTCTCCACGGCACAATGGACCCTATTCGAGACTGATGTGGCTACGAAATCTTTCTTTAATATAATACAGAAATTGGAAATACCTGAATATTATGTTTGGGTTGCTTTCCATATAAATTGTTAAGCAGAATTTCGTGTGCAAGAGCCAGCGCAAAAAATACGAAAAATTCGACGAGAGTAAGAAAGAAAAACATATTGGCCTGTTTACAAATAGGTTAGGTTGAAAAGCAGGGGCTCTAAAGGCCCAAACCCACGCTAGGTATACACTTATGCCCAAATGGCATGTTGTGCGCTACATATGAATAGAATAGTTAGAATAGAACGAGAATAGAAGAGAAAGAGAAGTAGACTAGTCCAGAGTCTCTGGCGGGAATCAAACCCGCAACCCCCAAAACTAGCAGACCAGCACACTACTGACTAGTCCACCAGGCCACCCCTTCCTGTTTCCAAATATATGAAATTTTAATAAAAATATTTCTGAGTGAATTAGTGTGTTAAAATAAGAAAATACGCTCTGAGGATCAGATAATTCTACCTTACGACTGAATTTTGCGACATATTTCATATACAAATTTGTATGCAAAATTACGTTACGTCTAAGTTCTGTTTGAACATTAACGTAGTCTAATCCAGGTCCAATTTTTGGTGACCGTATATCGGCAACAATATAGCGAATATTATCCTTCAAGTGGTCAATTGTTTCGGGCTTATCGGAGTAGACTAGCGATTTAACATATTCCCACAAAAAAGTCTAGTGGCGTTAAATTGCACGTTCTTGGAGGACAATTCACTGACCCAAGACGTTAAACTGTGAGGTGTGAGCTGTGTGACATGTTGCGCCATCTTGTTGAAATCGCAGCTCCTGCACATCATTGTTGTTCAATTAATGAAAAAAAGTCTATAATCATAGTTAAATAGCGGTCACTATTCTGACCAGCATCGTTTATAAAAAAGTACGGACCAATGATTATACTAGCTAATTACGGCAGTTTTGTGTATTAAAGATCCATTCAAACAAAAGTGAGGTTTGTCGCTAAACGAAATTCACTTATAAAAATAGGGATCAACGGTAATCTTGTTTTAGGCCCTTGCACCGAATCTACGCTTTGCGTCAGTCTATAGATGTTGCCAACCAAAACTAAACATAAACCCTTGACAGCTGGCAAAATTATTTATTAAAAACACCCATTAGACGCAAAGTACAGAGAAGAGTTCGTTTTCAGCACGTAGAGTTCAAACCAAAATCTTATCTGAAAGGAGTAATGAAGATCACTTGCCAGTGGTTGTACAGCGGACCGGATCTTTTAACAGTACAAAGTAAGACTAAAATACTTTTAATTTGAAAACTTGACATTTCCAGGAGTTCTATTAACAATATCTCTATTTATAAAACTAAAACTGACCAAAATTCTAAACTTTTAAAAAACTTTTTTTTTGCTGGGTTCACTGCCTAGACGAAATTTACCAAAATATGCAGCCATGAAAAGGTAATAAGTAAAAATGTTTTAGGCCTATTGGTAACATACAAAAATTAGGAAGAGGTATAGAGAACAAGAGAAAAAAGCAGTTAAAATGATTTATGTTTATGTTTTGGGTTTTTTTTATCGCACCCAACAATGGTTTACCCAAAAAGTATGCAACGAAAAACTTTTCAATGGTACAGAGATAAAAATATCAGCCAAATAAAATAAGGAAAAGTTTTAAAGGGAAGTTTTCTCCCAGAAATTGATACTAATTAAAATATTTTTTAAAGTATAGAATAATTGTATTAAAAATTTTTCTTAAAAATCCTCAAATACATTTTCATCTAAATACTATATGGTTTTAGGGAGTTTTTTTTTTGGGACACTACTTTGTATTTCATATGATTTTTTAATTTAATTAGCTTACCTTCCCTATCACGATATATCGTCGTTCGTAAATTATTGTGTCCTATATGACACATAAAACATATACCTATAGAACACAATAATTTACGAACGACGATATGATGACAAGCAATACTGAAATCTTATTTTCTTTTGTTATAATCTAAATAATATGTATGTATGTAGTTTGTCTAATGGTCTTGAAAATTGACATAAATTAAAATAATGAGATTTTTTTAACGAAAAACTGCAATGCATATATAAAATTAAAAAAAAATATTAAAACAATAATGGGCATATATGTACGTTTTTGATATTAAGCAAATTATGTTAAACAAAAGTTTATGAGGATATAAGGAAATCTAAATGAATAAATAAGGAAAACATATTGGTGATGAAAATGTATGTATTTGTAATTTACAAGATTAGTTATTTTAATATTAAATAATTGAAAAATTTATTTAAATTTATAAAAAAAAAAATTAAATTTTCCAGGCTTGTATCAAGTTACTGTTTAACAGTAGCTAAATTAAATTAAAATAATTTAAATATGTATTTACAAACATTCACAAATATTTAGACATTCATTAAACATACGGAAAAAATATCATGCCGTGCTGGTAAAACAAAAAAGTCTAACGTTTTTCTTTTTAGTTGTGATTTTAGTTTGAGAGCAAAATGAAAACACAACATTGACATTCAACTAAAAACAAAATGCTGAAAAATTATTAAGAGCAAACAACTAATATACAATGTTTTTTTTTTTAATTTAAAAACTGGAACTTTAATTTTGCATACCAATAAGAAACTTAGGTATTCCAAAAACAGCATAACAAATGCTTAAAAAAAAGAAGACAATAAGAAGAAAAAAGATCACAATAATTTTCTAAGTACAAATTAAATTTAAGAAAATATAACATTAAATAGTTTAACACTAAAAATATTTTTGCAAAAAAAAAAAATATTTTATTAAATATTTTATTTAAACTAAAAGTCAAGTGTGCTGAACAGTTATGCTACAAAATAAACAACAAAGTTTGAAAGAATGTTAAATGGGTCGCCATATCTTTTTTTTAATATAGCCATATTATTCATATAAAAACAATTAATTTTAAAACTTTTTGAAATCTCAATTACACGGTACGTTAGTTTGTTTTAAAATATTTTTACTGGATTTTACTTTATTGATTACGTTTTACATAGAATTTTGGGTAAACGAACACAATGCAGTAAATTCTAGTAAAAGATAGTATGAACTTTTGAGTAAGCCGAGTTTTTGTGATTATTTACGTAAAAATTTTATTAAAGAAAAAAATATATTTTTTTAAAATTACGTATTTTACAAAATGATTTTAAAAAATAAGGGCCGTATTCATAAAAAATATTTTAGGTTTACTGAAGGCTTATTTGACAAATTTCTCTATAACATCTGTCACATAAGCCTTTAATAAACCAAAAATATTTTTTATGAATACGGCCCTAAAACTTTTTGACTCATTTTATTATTGTTTTAAATTCTCTGTTCACCACACTTATAATATTTAATTCAACTTAAAAAAAAATACACTAAAAGTTAGATAAAAAATTTACTAAAACATTTAAATAAATGCAATACAATAAAATCTAATTAAATAAATAAAATTGAATAACTTATTAAATAAATAAAAAGCGTTTTTTTTACCAATTTATTTACTTTATTCGCAAAACTATTTTAAAAACCTTTAAAACTTAAACTAAAATCTATTACATGAATTATATTCAAAAACTTACCCATTTGCTGCGTCTTGTATTTCCTTTTGGTCTATGCCCGCTATAGTGTTTCTTCGTTTACCGCGTGCCTTGCGCGATCTTGAACGTCTGGAAACAGTTTGTACATCGTCATTCAAATTGTTCGTATCGGGCATATTGGTAAAGACACCAGTGGTGGATTTGCGAGCCAAGCACATACGCTGAAAACGTTTACCGGATGTATCAACAGATATGACTTCGGCAGGATATCTAGGAGAAAGAAAATAATAATTTGATTAGATAAATTTTAAGGAGTAAAAATGTTGTTGGAAATGTTTGATAAATAAAATAAGTGGTTACATAATTCTTATTTTTTTCCAAAATTTTCTAAAAATAAATCTACCATATATACAAAATTATTAATTAGTAGCAATAATACCCGCTACATCGCTAAAGCAGTTCTAATTATTTATTTAATACCCGAGTTCTGTTTTTAATTGCGCAAAAATGTATCATTTAATTTATAAAAACTTGTTTCTTTAATAAATTTTCTTTAAGAAAAATGTGACGACTTAAGAAGGAACTATATATATATTATTCGTTATTTACCATAATTTTATTAATTAATTTTAATACGGAATATCTTTGTCCCCCTAAAATACAATAAGTAACTTTTTGTGTCCCCTTTATTATTTTAAAGCTCAACTTGGATTAATAGTACCTAATTTCAGAATTACATGTAAATACATTTATTGAAAAACATAAAAAAGTACAAACATATCATAAAAAGGAAAAAAAGTACCTTTTGTGTTGTGTAATTTCAAAATTTTAGTTCACAAATTCAGAAAGTATCCGTACAACAAGTGCTATAAACATGTGAAAAAGTACCTGTTTTGTCGTTCATATAATTTTCAATCACAACTTGTATCTATAGTCTCTAATTTCAAAATTCTAGATTTATAAACTTAGAAAAGACAAACCATACCATAAAAATGGAAAAAGTACCTATTTGGATCTTCCGTATCAAAGCAAAAATACCAAGTTAAATTTGTGTAAATTTTTATTTTAATAGACATTATCAAAAGTAAATACATCTACTCTTGTTTCCGTATAAGTAAACATGTTATAAAAAGTACCAAACTGCTTTCCTAACTTTTACCCTTTCTACCCTGTTATGAATATTTAAATTTTTTCTAAATTACATAGTTTTTATGTCTGGAAAAACTACTGGGCTATTAAACATTTTATCCGATTTGGTCCAGTAATTAGGCATTACATATATGTTTATTCCCCTTTTGGATACCTTTTTTCTCCCCCTTGAAGTTTTCAAATATATAATATATGTCCATATATATATTTATTTATTAATAGGCGACAATAATAATAAATTCATATTATATTGAAAATATAAAATAAAAAAATTTTTACTTAAAAAAGTACCAACAAGAGGGACAATTTTAACCCCTTACATATGGTTAAAAAAAATTAGAAATCCATTTAATGTAATTTTTTCGCGGAGTAATTATTACAATTTTAGTTTTATTCTTACGACTATGTGTTTAAAAGTTACTTAGGTTACCAAAAAAAAAACTACCAAAATATTGTTTTTATCCGTTTTGACCTTTTGAGTTGAGAATTCAAAAGAGGTTCACACATTTGGCATTTATTTTTTTTTAAGTAGTTAACAATGTCTTTTTAAATAAATCTATATCACTTTTAGTTTAGCACATGTTATCGATTTTACCCGTGAATCTATATATATCAAGAAAGGAACTTACTGTCCGAATTTCATATCTCAAGTTTTTTTGCGCTTAAAATGTCCGATGATGAGTCAGTCAGACACCTTCACACAGTGAAAAAGGGTATATATAGGTTGTCATTCCGTGTGAAATTTCTACAATTTTCATTTCCGACCCCATAAAGTATATATTTTCTGAAAGCTTATGAATAGGGGAGTCGATTAAGCTCTGTCAATCTGTCAGTCTGTCCGTGTGTATGTTGAAATCAACTTTTTGAAGCCCCCCGATATCGCATGGACCCGGGTGAGGTATTAAAATATCAGAAATATTCGGGAGTAGATCGCTATTGAAAATCAGAAACATCGGTACATAAACAACTGAGATATGAGCAAAAACCCACGACCACCTCGATTTTTTTTTCACAAAAACAACATTACAACAACAACATACATACATACAAACGTGTATACTGGTTAGAGAAAACGTGGCATCGAATCCCAGCTGAGCCAAAAAAAATTTTTTTTATATATTAAAAATTTTTTTTTAAATTTTTTTTTTATTTTTTATTTAATATATTATTTATATTTTTATTATTTTTTTTTAATTTTTTTTTTTAATTTTTTTTTTTATTTTTTTTTTGTTTTACATTAATTATATATATTTTAATAATTTTTAAAAAAAATTTTTTTTTTTTAATTTTTTTTTAAGTTTTTTTTTTTAAATTTTTTTTTTAAATTTTTTTTTTTTATTTTTTTTTTTTAACATACATACGTAAATTTATAATTTTACAATGGGATGTTTTTTATATATGTATATTTTTTATATGTATGTACGTATTTCATATGAGATGAATGGTGATACAAACTACTGTTATTGCATGACTACACGTTGTGAAGGGTATATAAGATTCGGCACGGCCGAATATAGCGCTCTTACTTGTTTAAATTTTTTTTAAATTTTTTTTTTTTTTTAATTTTTTTTTATTTATTTTTTGTATTATATTTATTATATATATTTTAATTATTATTTTTTTAATTTTTTTAAAAAAATTTTTTTTTATTTATTTTTTTTTTAACATACATACGTGAATTTATAATTTTACAATGGGATGTTTTTATATATGTATGTTTTTATATGTATGTACGTATTTCATATGGGATGAATGGTGATACAAACTACTGTTATTGCATGACTACACGTTGTGAAGGGTATATGAGATTCGGCACGGCCGAATATAGCGCTCTTACTTGTTTTAATTAAAAATAATGACGGCTCGGCCTAAACGGCTGTTCAAAATCGAATTCTTTTGCAAAATGTGCTATATCCACAAAAACAAATTTTTTTGGAAACGAAATGGGCTAATTAAATCTTCTAAGCAGATAGCAACAGTACAAAGATCTATAATATTTTTTTTATTTATTACTATTATGTTAGTGTTGCATTCATTGAAAGATACATATACGCCTGTGTTCTCTATTCCGAGTGAAAATGAATCACTCAGAGTTGTCATTGTAGTGTTATTGTTTAGAACAACAATTTCATGCCAATTCCGAATGATTTTATTGTACTCTAAATGTAGAACACACTAAGGAAAAAGATTGGTTGGAAAACGGTAAAAACAATAAAAATAGTGTTGCAAATATTAAAATTTTGTAAAAGGAACCGATATTATATATTTATAAACGAAAAAACACAACAGTGTTAGAAATTTATTGCTCAGGACAATTAAATTAGTTCTTCCAACCAATTAGCCTTATTAAAAAGATTTGTATTCAATTCGCTTTTATCACAACCGAATTTAATTATCTCTATTAGGGTTCACTACTAAATATTGATATATGTAACAAAATCTCCCATATGTCAATGTTTTGTTTTAAATAAAAATACAATTTCAGTTATTGCAAGTAATTATTGATTACCTGTATTATTACAATTCGATTACAGTAAAGAAATTGTTAAAGTTAAGCTATATTTGGTGTTTACAAACGAAAAAGAGTTGTATGTAAAAATTATTTGTTACAAACATTAAATACATATACTATTTTTTAAACACATTTGATTTTTCTGTCAACTGTAAAAAAATTACATTATTTAGAACACAAAATCAATTTTTTTATTGAGAAAAAAATTTAAAAAATAAATAAATTTAAAAAAAAGCTAACTTTTATATTGTGGTACGAAAACAAATCTACAAGTAACTCTTTTAAAGGTAATATATCGTTTATTTATTTATTTTTATTATATATTTATTTATATTTTTATGCATTTCAGTACGCGAAATGAATTTTCGAATGCAGAAATTTGCAAGATACGTACTTATGTAATGGATAGTGCTGTAACGGGGTTGCAAAATGGTTTAAAAATTAGGACAAAGAAAAATATTAACAGTTTATCCTTATAATATTTGATATTTTTTAGTTTTATTTTTATGTATGTATGTATGTATATAATTGGAGATACATACATATGTATTTGTTTATTTGTATTTATGTCTTTATATACATACGTATTTATGTAATTATATTATAAAAAATTAAAAAAAAAAATAAATGAAAAATTATGTTTAATTTCTTATTTTCCTGGGTCAAATGAAGAATTGGTAATTATGATCGATTATTCTTTTACTAACACCAATTCAAAATTTTGTTCAGTTGCATCAATCATATATTTGAAAACAAATACAGTTTTTGTTTTTAATATCTATAATATCAACTAATAAAATCTTCTAACACAATTGAAATTCTAATGTTGCAATTAAATCTATCAAGCTTAGAAACGAAATTTTCAGTTATTATAAACGAATTGTGAGATAGTACGTGGAACCGAATGAATTCGATTGACAACAAATTCGGTTGCCACAACGAAACTGTTTTCTGTGCATGCACAGGCGATAGATATTCTTTTCAAAACATTATTGACAATTATTAGAAAAGAACACGATCTAAATACCGAAGCAGAACTTTACACCAGGATGCCATTTATCGTTCTTGTTCTGTGGAACGGTGAAATTTTGTCTGTGTGTGATATTATATCACCACTTCTTTTACTGTACAAAAGCTTTTGATTTAACAGATTGAGAATGACACCCTGCTATGTATTGGAGGTTAGCCATTGTCCTTGTCCTCGACTTTTTTGAATGGTTACCGAGATAGAAAGTATCGTAAGAGCTAATTTAGGTTGTTATTTAAATGAAACAAATTGAATTTTTATCCGAAACTTTATTATTATATACAGGGTAGACCAAAAATCACCATGGGGATTAGAAATTTAAAAACTTTTTCCCTGGAGAATAAAAAATGGAGAGACTCAGAGCTTAACAAAGATTTGCAGTAACATAATTTAAATGACAGAATTTCGCCTTCCGAAGCAATGATTCGTTGCTTCGTTCTTTGTCACCACCAAAGAGATTTGGCTAAAACTGGTAGACCACGCTTAATCCGCACTGGGGAAAATATTGAACGTTTAGAGCAAAATGTTAACGAAATACTAGAAACATCTACCAGAAGGCGTTCTGCTCAGCTAGAAATGGCTCGTACGTCACTATGACACATTAGAAAAACATTTAATGTTATTCCCATATAAGGTGCAATTGGTGCAAGAATTAAAACTGGCAGATCATCGGCTGTCTAACTTTTGCAGTTAAAGTTCAACAGTTAGCCAGAAATGAAATTTACTTTATTGGAAATCTGATTATGACTGATAAAGCTTTGTTATTAAGCACAACTGTAGGTCCTGGGTTTCTGAAATTCCAAGGTGTACAGTATGGTGTGGCATTGCATTTTAATATATCATTCGTGCTTACTTCGTCGAAAATGAAAATAGAAGTTCTATAACCGTAAATGAAGAGCAATATCGGGTTATGATACAACATTTTTTATGGCCGGCTTTTGAAAAAATACCTGAAATATGGTTCTAGCAGGATAGAGCAACTGCCCACACTACCAATGGGACTTTTAAGTACAATTTTTGGTGCAAATAATTTCTAGAAATTTGAAATGCAATTGGCCAGCGCGTTCGCTAGATTTGTTAGCACTCGGCTATTTTCTTTGGAGTTATTTGAAGTAGCGAGTATTAGTGAACAAATTGAAAATAATCCTTGAAGTCAAGGCTACAGCGCTACAGCCCCAAATTTCAAAAGGTGTTACAAAAAATGTTTTAAAATGAGCCCATCATTAAGAAGCTGAAAATGGGAGTCATTAGGTTGACACTATTTTCCATACTTAGTTTAAAAAAAATATATTTTTTATAATCCTAATATCAGCGGTATTTTCAAAAGTAACTACAAATTTTGAAACCTTAATTCACATATTTGTTTACACCTAATAAAATTATTTACATGTCTATCAATGTCTTGAACAAAAAAAAATCTGCATTACCTTGACCCAACTTACAACAAACGTTTTTATTTTTAAATGTTCATCCCAACTATTACCATTTACAACTTTATTGGCCATCCTAAAATAATAAAATCAAAGTTTTTTTTTAATTACTTTTTATTTTACTTTAATAAACAATTCATGGCAGAAATAAAAATTACGGTAGTTAAATTAACCAACATTGTCTTTTCTAATGACTTGACACCATGACCAAACTGTAATGATGATCAACACATCGTGACTTTGAAAATTATATTCAAAAAATTTTATTTACTCTTTTTCAAAAACTAAAACTCCGCTTGAAACAAGTTCTTTGAGGAAAAGGTGAGCAACCACATCGAAATAAGTAAATAGTAGTTGTAAATATAAAGTGCAACCATGGGGTAGGGCAATAATAATAATGCCTAAGAATGCAATTAACCTTAAAGGTTAACTGACAACAACAGCAACAAAACTTTAAATGAAAAGAGAAGCTCAAAGCAACAACAGAATAAAATAAATAGTTGTTAAACAGCTACAAACTATTATCATCCTCCTTTTGGATTTTCTTTTAAAGTTGCTTTTCGATTTTATTATTATACGCCTTGAAAATTACATTTAGGTTTATTGTAATGGTTTTATTACTCTTGTTATTACTGTAGTTGTTGTAATGGCTTTTGGTAGTAAAAGCTTTTGAAATGTGGAAAGATATTGCGAAAAATCTTTAAATTGTATGCAACGATTAAAATAAAGAACTTTTTCTGAAGTGAAAGTTAAATTACAATAGAACGTTAGCATTCATTTATTTACATATTAACAGTGGTCTTCGTGAGTTAATTCCATCTCGGAACACTTTTTTTTTGTAGGTTTGGAACTTTCATACAGCTTTCGACGGCGATTAGATATTCTTCATGTACTTAAGTTGGGCACAAATCGTTACTTTAGTTAATTTTTACCAACAACCTTGGTCCGGTTTTTCACGATCCCCTTTTAAACTACCTTGTGGTTTGTGCAAAAAATGAAAGAGGTTGTTGGCAAAACCGAACTAAAGTAACTGATTATCGGTATTTTTACAAATGGAAATATCAGTCAATAAGATATGAAATACTTGGACCTCAAATAAACATAATCTAAAAGCAAAACCAACCTAAAAAAAATGCAAGAAAAGAATATAGAGTGAACACTTTTGCAGTTGTTGTGTCTTGTTGTTCCAGAATAACAGCTCTAAGAGTTAATGAGAAAATTATTTTTTGCAGAAGCAATGTTTGAGATGATGAATGTAGAAATTGAAAGGAATATCTGCTCATCGGGTCAAGAGCTCGCGCGTCATTGCCATTATCTCTTAAGGGCAATCAGGCCATCCTTTTTATCCGTCTTCGAGAGTTTCACGTCTCACTCTCGCATTGGTTAATTGCGTGGCGTCGGTTAACTATACTAAGGTACAGTCACCCGGAGTCTCAATTAACCTTTGCAAAACTTTTAAAGAATATTCGCGTTCAGCTCCGACATCCTATATGAAGGTATAGGTCGACTTACGGATTCTGAACCTGTGTGGGATACCCTGGCTCTATGGTTTTAAAAATTAAATTAAAATTAAAGACAAAAGAAAATTTTCGTTATTCTGCCCTACATAACGCACATTTGTAGCCCCTGATAGCTTTTTTCTAGGCTGCAGTCTTTCGATAGCACAGATAGGAACCTACGTTGTAAATGTAGGCAGTCACTTATGTGATGTCATTTTGATTTAAAAATTTTACCACGAACTTTTAAAAATTCCTTCTTCAAATAAAATCCAATAACGAAATATCTTAAATATTTACTGAATTATTATAATTTTTTAGGCGGAAAATTTAAAAATACAACCACATAAACATATCTTCCATTGCCATGAAATTGGATTTAAAATCCGATTGTGACAGTGCGTCAAGTAGGCTTGTTAAAAAGTAATGCCATTTTAGCTATTTTCAAGTCAATTAAGCGATTTTATCCACATTTTTGTTTGTTTTTATTCAGTGCATTTCCTTAAAACAAAAATAAGTTAATATTATTGTTTATGACACAATGTTGACATTGTTATTCAGATTTATTAACTCAGCGTTAGCGACAAGCGGAGTAAATCACAACGCTTACTTCTCTTTTACATGTGTGTCTGTAACAGAGCCAAAAATTGCAAAGTAAAATTATAGATTAATAAAAATCAGTGATATCAGGTAATTTTTAAACTTTTATAAAAGCTGGAATGTTTAGTTAAATTTTGATCACATTAACCAAGAAGAAGGCCATATCAACTAAGCATTTGACAATTGATATATAATATGCCTAAATATAATGCTAATTTGATAATCCCTTATACCTTGGAGGTTTACCTGCATCCCTTTAATGACCAACTCAAATAGAAAAGTCCCCAATATGTATCAGTTTCCCCTAAAGATTTATATAAATTTTTCCTAAGAGAATTTGTACACTTCCTCCTACATTATTCAATAAATGAACAAAAAACTGAATCTAGAGGAAAATCTTCAAAACTGTCAACACTAATAGCAATTCGAACTGGAAAAACCAAATATTTTTGCCTTAATGTGGCCTTAAAATCGCTGTAAAGAAACTAGATTTAAATTTAAGCGATAAATCGCCAACTTTTTTTAAATATTTCAAAATTTTGTAGACGCCGTTAAAGTAGTAAAAAGTTTCCTTTCACACTGCCTATGTCAAACTTCATAGGAAATATCAAAATTTGTGCTGGGTCAGCAAATATAGCTAGATTGCTCGATAATAGCTAAAATGTCTTTTTGACCGCTATACTGTTTTCGAAATCGCTAGATTTTGCGATAAAAAGGCTAAATTATCGTCACTGGCCTTTATACATATATACTTAAGATCAAGGCATATTTATTCATCAGGAAATTACAGTTCGGAGAAAAAGTTTTTGTTTATGTTTTTTTTATTTATACATAAATAAAGAGAGAAAATTGTTTTTTATCTATTGACTTTGACGTCTCAAGATTAAAATAACTGAAGGAAAAATCAGCTGATAAATCAAGACTATTTTCAAGTGTCAATAATTTAGATTTAAGTGATGCCAAAGTGTATAACTTTTCGCTCAACGATTCGCAGTTATGACAAACTCATTCATATGATGAGGGTCTACGCATCAGTATTGTAAAACTTAAGATTCTAAATACTATAATTTTTTTAAAGTTTACGATCAACTACGTAGAACATGAGAAGCGTAATTTGTTCATCAGATGGCACTCGAAAGGATATTGTAAACCGCATCTCAATAAAAATAAAAATTAATGAAAACAGACTCCCCTCGGAACATACGTTCCCTGATGGTTTACGTCTGTGAATACTAAAAAACCTCAGTTAATGATCTTTAATCGTTACAAGAAATCATCAACACTTCTTTACGAAAGCTACTTTAAATAATCCGTCCGTATGTCATCTCAATTTGAGTTAAATGGCTAAGAAAAAATTAAGTTATATTGGCCTTGTTTTCAGAAGTATTCATGATGATGTAGCTAAAATGGCAAGTAAATGGAACCCCCAAGGCAGTAGAATGTAAGGAAGATCTGGTAGCTGAAATTGCAATTAAATGGAACCCCCAAGGCAGTAGAATGTAAGATAGATCTGGTAACAACTGGAGGAATCAATATATGTATATAAACATAGTCTTATTCCAATGAATTTGTTGGTTAAAATATTTCGTATTCGCTGAGCTAAATGGCTCCAATTTTGTCTTTTACAATCAGATTGAAGACTTCCTTTTTATACCCTTCACACAGTGAAAAAGGGTATAAATAGGTTTGTCATTCCGTGTGAAATTTCTACAATTTTCATTTCCGACCCCATAAAGTATATTTTCTGAAAGCTTATGAATAGGGGAGTCGATTAAGCTCTGTCAGTCTGTCCGTCTGACCGTCTGTCCGTGTGTATGTTGAAATCAACTTTTTGAAGACCCCCGACATCGCTCGGACCCGGGTGAGGTATTAAAATATCAGAAATATTCGAAAGTAGAACGGTATTGAAAATCAGAAACATTGGTACATAAACAACTGAGATATGAGCAAAAACCCACGACCACCTCGATTTTTTTTCACAAAAACAACAACAACATACATACATACAAACGTGTATACTGGTTAGAGAAAACGTGGCATCGAATCCCAGCTGAGCCAAAAAAAATTTTTTTTAATTTTTTTTTTTATTTTTTATTTAATATATTATTTATATTTTTATTATTATTTTTTAAAAAATTTTTTTTTTATTTTTTTTTTTCGTTTTAAATATATTATATATATAATAATTTTTTTCTTAAATTTTTTTTTTCAATTTTTTTTTTTAAATTTTTTTTATTTATTTTTTTTTTTGTTTTTTTAACATACATACGAGAATTTATAATTTTACAATGGGATGTTTTTATATATGTATGTACGTATTTCATATGGGATGAATGGTGACACAAACTACTGTTATTGCATGACTACACGTTGTGAAGGGTATATAAGATTCGGCACGGCCGAATATAGCACTTTTACTTGTTTTTTTTTATAGTTATATGACAGATTATAATTTTTTATTGACATCCTGGTTTGATAGTAATTTGCCAACATAATCTATCGCCACTACAAGGTAGCGGCAGAAAACAATTTTTTTATGAACGTCTTTAATGTATTAATAATTTTTAAAGTCCAATATATGTACACTATAAACAACTATTTATTAACTGCAAACTTATTTACAAGACTCAAAATGATTTTAGGTTATATGTGATTGTTGTTGGGCCTCTTGTCTATTTCCTTTGCAGGTAATATTTTTGCGGCATCGTCGGAAGTGTGTTTGTATTACCATGCTTCCTTATGATCACTGCAAAAGTCACAGCTTGCTTTATTTTGTTTTGTATTTAAGTAACTAAAGTGTGATAATAAAGTAAACTTAATGTGTACTTATAATTTGAAACTAGGAATGCTAAACGGGACTAATTTTGCGAGTCCCGTGATTCGGGATTGTAAAATTTTAAATCCTGGGGCATTTTATCAAAAAGTTTTGATCTTATTTTGTTACGTATATATGTAGCTGTTGAAAAAAACAGCGTTCGCACTCAACTATTGTAGGTAATATAGTTAATAAGTTGTTATATGCAGTCTGCAGATACACCTTCTCTTGCCCGCAGAAATAAGAAGATATTTTATCTTTCATATTTTCAGCTTTTGTAGGATGCTTTATTTAATTTTTTTACTATAGAAAAATTTAAATCGACAGTATTATCTTCAAGCAGAATTTTCTGCAGGCAAACTGCTGAAAGTTTCACTACTTTGAAATTGGGATATTAACTTTTTTAATTCGTTTTTAATAAGACACATTTCAAAATTGGTTTTCAAAATCATATTTTGATTTCGGATTCTTTAAAAAGTTTAAAAGCGTTAAATATGTTGTTCTTCTTTCTTGTATTCTTTTATGAAGAGCTTTTCCCAATTCATCACTTAATTTGCAATCCAGTTTAAAAATTTCTTTGAGCATAAATAAGAGGGCAGCATCGGCTTTATATATATATTCATATCACTGCGGCAAAGGGCTTCAAGTGTTACCTTTACTGGGCTTAAAATAACTATTAATTGTATAAGTAGAGCAAATTCGTAACCACTCATTTCTGGTTATTTTAAATCTATTAACGCTTTTTTAATTGGTATTTCCAACTCACAAAATCGTTGGCACATTTCAAAAAGTGTGTTCTATCGTGTTTTGGAGTCTAAAATAAATTTCAGTTCTTTTCATTTTTCTTTTATAACATATTTTTGCAAAACTTAATTTTTTGTTGTCGACTCTCGAAACATTTTTGAAATTTTTGTGACTTTTTAAATAAGTGGTTTAATGTGAAACTTATCAGTGGGATCGCTGTTTTTTTCACTAACCCAAAACTGAATGAAGTCATGTTTTTCTTCATTGTCATCATCTGATGAAGATGCTTCATTTTCACTTGCACAACAAAAAGTTTTGGAAAAATATCAATAATTGCCAGATGAATTCCATGTGCGAAATATAGCGCTGCTTAGGTGCAATAATATTTCCGATTTTTAGCATTGTAGAAGCTCCATCTGTTGTGATGCCTAATATTTCACTAGACAGTGATACACCAAAATCACTTAACCGTTGCTCTAAAAGTTGAATACAAAGTACTGCCGTCGCAGACTTTTTTATTCTTACCAATCCAAGGTTACATCGTTAAAAACATCGGCGTCAATTACTTTAGTCGTATCTTGCAACTATACATATTGTGTCTACATGAACGATTTTTTAATAGTGTTAACATAAAGTAAATGTAAACAGTTGTAGTCTTTATAATTTGAGTAACCCATTTAGATTAACACATAAATAATCTGAAAACTTTATTTAAAGGAGAAATTTTATTATCTTAAAAATCCCGGAATTTCAGGATTGGAATCCCTGTTTGAAACACAGACCAACATTTTTAAAGAGTAAAAATGTAACAATACAGTGAGAACAAAACGTGCCGCTGCCGCTAAATTTGTGGTTGCATATTAAAGGCAAAAGCTATATAAGCGTTTTCGGAAAATTCATCTGGCTACATTAAATAATAAAAAAAAAAGAAAAAAAACGCAAACGAAAACAACTTATTTATTGGAACAAAATATTAATGATCCCAACTCTTTTTCTATGAAAACCACAAAATTAATATGCTTGAGTACTTGGCAAATAAATAACAATTTTAAAATACATAATTTTGTTTAAACAAAATTAACATTAAAATAAAAAATAAAAACCATGTATGAAATATGCCAGGTTTTTATGTTAAAATTATACATAAAGCTGGAAAAAAAGTCAACGACTACAACATGTATTTTTAAGGGCCTGGTATGCAAATTAGTTTCAAGTGATTTGCCACAACGAACATACTAGTGTGGTGTGGTAAATTTCGTTTAAAATTTAATAGTTTTTTATGTGTTATTATGCTCTCAGATGCAGACTACATTACATATACATACATACTTATATACATATGTATGTACGTACATAAGTCTACTCCTATAAATCATGCTAAAGTTTATTATAAATAAAGTTTTATGACATGAACATGATCATGCTCGACTTGACAGTTGGGAAGTTATTTTTTTTTGTTGCGAAAATTTCATATTTAAACTTACCTTAATGCTATAATTTTACATTGTTCCTCGGGTGAGGGCAGTCGATGATTTAAAGGCACATCTTTGTTAATATCATTAGGAATTTGACTGTTATCTATTGTGTTACTAACATTAATGGAATAAAGTGCATCTACAGCATCAGCTGATAGAACGGACGGAGAAAGGGCTGGTGTTAAAATGCCATTATCGCCAAAACACACCGACGTACTGATTGAAGTATCGACGTGATGCATACAATCAGGCGTAACGGTAACATCACCCAAGGCCTCGGATGAGGTCCATTTACGTAGATCTTCAATGGCGGCAGGCTAAAAGTAAAAAAGAAAAAGTGAAATTAAATATGTATTCATGAAGGAAGGTATATAACAGAGAGAGGAATGCAGGTAGCGAGAGCCACTTCCAACACCCACATTTGGAGACCAATATGGTCCATTGTGTTAAATATGTATGTAAGAATTTAAATTTAAACTTGTTAAGTGCTTGTCTAAAAGTTCAATTCAGCTTTTTTCTCAACCAAATAAAATGTCTTAAATTTGATCATTCCACTTTTGCTGTAAACATAAATTTGTGTTGAAAAATATAAAATTTTCTAGAATTTTTTTTACATTTTTATTTATTTTTTTTAGAAAAAATACTGTATAGAAAAGTTAACAGATTCAAACAATTTTACAAATACTTGACGTATTGTCTAAAAACTTCAGTGAACTTTATGATAGAAGAAAATTTTAAAAATTTCTCAAATATAGTTGGCTAAGCCCTAAAATATGCTTTAGTTATAGAAACAAATGTCCCGCTATACCTGACCTACATAACTTATGTGCCAAATTCTTTACAAAAAGTTTACCCAAGGAATCATGTTCATCATAACGTGTGAATTTCTAAATGTGTTTTATCAATTTTATCAACATTCCTTTGTAACACCTGGCCTTAATACATACATAAAAAAAATATATATATGGGAAGGTGTGTGTAATAATATGTGTTAAGTATTTTAAATTAAGGCTAAAAGGTTTTTTCAATAAAATATTTCTTATAATAAACTAATATTTCAATATCGATCCTAAAAGTATGCTACGCATTTTTGCTGTTGAACAAAAGTTTAAACTAGGAGAAAAAGCAAGCAAAAAATGTGTAATATTATAAGTAAAACATTTTTTTTAATCTGTTTTTTTTGGCGGGGAAAATAAACTGTCACCAAAATGGAAAAAGTTTATTTTTCATAACTTCCAAATATGAAGTCATCACTAATTTAATTTTAAGCAATAATCATGTGAAAAAAAATCATAAAAAAAATATTTTAGGTTTAGTAAGGGCTTATTTGCAGATGTTGTACAGAATTTTGTCAAAAAGATATTAAATAAACCTGAAAATTTTTTCTGAATACGGCACAAAAACTATTAAAAAACTAAAGCATTTTACAACATTTTTAATTAAATATTTTAGCCACAATGTAGGCTACACTTAAAACACTGACTCATAATATTTTATTATTACTTTGAAACAGTGATGACAACTTAGTCCTTTTCGGGCTATATTCAGCCCGTTTTCGTATTTCATTTTCAAACAGAATTATATCTACAATACTTCATAAAATTCTGTAATTCTGCTGTAAGTTTACCTACATTTAATGTTTGGCGCAACACAAACAAAAAAGTCGTCAATTTAATTATGGGACGTGTTTTTCGGTAGTGCTTTTTCAGACGAAATTCTCTTTCAGCAATAATACTTTTATATTTGACTGTTGCAACATTGTTGTTGTCTCCTCAACATGATTATCGCCATTGACACAACTTCATTTAACCTTTTCAAATAAAGCGAATTTTAATTACAAAAGAACTTGAAAACAACGCAGAAAAATTTTCTAAAACAATTTAAATCAAACAAAAAATCATTTAATTACGATTATTTAGTTTAAATACATGTTGCGTGTCACCGAACACAAAGAAAATGGCACTTTCTCACGCAAAAACAAACCACAACAAAAAAGAAACATTTAAAAAAAATTGCAAAACAATAAAAGAAACAACTAAAATTAAGAGTTAAAGCCATATTTGTTAGCCTAGTGTATATATTGTCTTTTATAGAAATAGGTTTTATAAAACAAATTTCTATTATAGAAATTAATATCGATTAATTTGAAAATATCGATATTTTAGTCATAAGTGTAACAGTCTAATTTAAGCACAAAATTGAAAGTAATTGAAATAAGACAAAGATGAACTTTAAAAATTTACATGAAATTTACTTTATTCAAAAGATAATCTTCTTCTGGCCTTATAATTTAAATATAACTTCAGACATACGACCGCCACGGCTGGCTCGTCTCGTCGTGTCTTATCTGGAAGTCCAATTTTCGATGACTTTTCCAAACATTTGTGGCCGTATATCGGCAATAACACGGCGAATTTTGTCCATCAACTGGTCAATCGTTTCGGCCTTATCGGCGTAGGCTAGTTACTTCACATATCCCAACAATAGTTTAGCGGCGTAAAATCGCACGATTTTGGAGGCCAATTCACGGGTTCGAACAGTAAAACTATGCGGTTACCAAATGTTTCCTTCAATTAATCTATTGAGGCACAAGCTGTATGACATGTTGCGCCACACATCAATTCAATTATGTTCAATTAATGAACGAAAAATTCAGTAATCATGGCTATATAGGGGTCATTATTGACTGCAATACTGTAATACGACTAATATAATACCTCCAGCCCAAAAAGCAAACCAAACAGTAAATTTTTCGGAAGGTAACAGTATCTCAACATACACTTGTGGATTATCATCACTTTAAATGTTTTTTTTTGTTGGCGTATCCATTCAAACAAAAGTAAACTTCAAAGCAAAATTCACTTATAGAAATCGGCGACTTACGGCAATCTTGTTTCGGTCCCATTCACCGAATCTACGCCTTGCTATTTATACGTCAGTCTATTCATGTTGAAATACCAAACTAAATTGAAATCACTTGACAGCTGACAAAATGGACGCGATTCAAAAAAGGGTTGCCAACTTAAAGTTTTATACCTCTACAAAAAACAAGCGGTATATTTATATATACACAGAAAAAAAAGGTTTTTTTATGAGTTACGATAATCAAACAAACAAAAACAAACAAAAAATTAAAACAAAAATTATTTTGTATTTTTAAAGTATTACATTTGAACTTTTCTTTTTAATTTGTATTATATTTTATATTATATTGTAAATTAAAATCAAAATAAAAACTAATAGAAATAACACAAATATTTACACAAACTGTACTTAATTTTGAACCAAAATTTGCTTTAAATTTTTTTCTAACTTTTTTTTTGTGTATTTTTTTTGGGTTATGTTGATAATAGAGGAATTAAAGACCCAAACCTATGATATGTTTAAACGTATGCCAAATTGGCATGTTGTGAAAGAAAATTCCCTACTAGAACCATAATAATAAACGCATATAATAATTCGACTTGGTCAAGAGCCCAGTACCTTCAGGACATTCCGAGGTTCAACTTATTCGTTTATTAGGGTCCTAAAAACGGATTGGCTATCCGTAATGATACGATTCGGAAGTTTGCTATCAGTTTTTTTTTTTTTTTGGATTTTATTAAAAAAAAATATACAATTTGAAAGGAGTTTTTCTGGAGATATGTTTAATATTTTAGGAGTTATAAGCGATGCTACTAAAACATAAGTAACCCATATCTATGTACAAAGCAAAAAAAAAAAACAAATTAATGAGTGTTGGTACAAATTTTTCTTGCAAAAAGAGTGCTTTATGTGTATGGTATAAGAAAGAGAGTCTAACAATTTGAATTACCGTTTAAAATGTGTTTTGTAGTTTTATTTTTCTCTTTTTTAAATTTTAAAATCGTTGTTTATTAGATTTATTTCCAAGTTGAGAATAATTTTTCCTAATCTATAAATGTTTAGGAATAACATAAAATTTTGTTGTGACCAGTAAAGCGGGCCGAGTTTAGCTGCTATATATTAACTGTCATCAATCGTATAGGTGTAATTAAATCAATTAAGAAACAATTGAACGCTGTTGCATACGATTTCGAGAAGTAGTAGTAGTATATTTAAAGTCCTTGTACTCCTGTCTATAAATATATATTTCACTACATCTCTTTTGATAAAAATATGTACAACACAAATATAAATTTAACAGAAACATATATTTTAATTCTCTTTCTCTTCCAAAAAACAATGCAATCAAACGAAAAACAAAACTTTAAATAATAAAAAAGGAAGAGAAACAATAGTTATTGATTGAAAAATCCTTTCAGTTTAATTAAAACTGTATACATATGGGCATTTTCATGTCATCGTACGTGACATTTGTACTCCTATAAAGTGGAGTAGTTTTTGAAAAAGTAAGAGTAACTAAAACAAAGTTAGATCTTTATGTTCCATTCAAAGGGTACTTTATTTAAAAAAAATTAATTATATTCAAACCATTGTTGTCTAAAATATCCAGAAAAATAAGAATATATCGTACGTGACATAAAACAGAAGTGATTTTGAGGTATACATAAAAAATATGAACAAATCTGCGAATCTTGGGAGGTATTATTTCTGGGAGTGCCACATAATTTCCAAAATCAAAATCTCTTAAACACAAAATCCCCAAGAAAAAAAAACCAAATCAAAATCCACAAATACAAAATCCCAAAACACAAAATCCCCAAATACAAAATCCCCACATTTTTTGGAGATAGTGTCACAAAATCCCAAAATACAAAATTCCCAAATTTTTACGATATTACCTAATTTTAATGTATTTTACACAGAAAATGAGGATTTTGTGTTTGGCATTATTTCTGAAATTAAAAATCAAAACAAATTGTACGATAAATTCACAAATATTTAATAGGTATGTCATGAATAGTAATAAACTAAAATATATAACAATAAAGAAAACAAAAATATTTCGTTATAAAAGTAGTTCAGTTTGAAATTAATATTTTAAAAAAACTATATGATATATTCACAAGTATATTCATGACCTACCTATTAAATATTTGTGAATTTATCGTACAATTTGTTTTGATTTTTAATTTCTGAAATAATGCAAAACCGCGCGCGATTTTTAAACTTATTTCAATGTATTTTACACAGAAAATGAGGATTTTGTGTTTGGGGTTTTTGTGTTTGGGGATTTTGTGTTTGGGGATTTTGATTTTGGCAATTATGTGGTACACCCATTTTTTTTTTTAATTTCCATCAATCCATCATACTTAATTGAAAACAATCTTTAAATGATTTTATAATAAATTCAATTTAATATCGTTCGTGACATATCATTCATCACAGATTTTTCTCTAATAGTATTCTTAGGTTATAAAATTTATATTATGTTAAGAAAAAAAGTTAAATTCTAAATTAGGTGCTCTTGCGACTGTTGAAATACGAATGACGGATACAAAAAATGTTTTTGCACTACGTACGTGACATTAAAATAACATCTATGGAAAATCAAAAAAAAAAAATACTGCTAATTGGACTTTTATGGATCTTGTTAGTTGTTGTTGTTACCTAATTTTTAAGGAATATTTACAATTACAATTTATTTTTACAAATTAGTCGCTAAAAAAAATAGTTGATTGCAATTCTTTAAAATAAGTCAAAGAGATAATAATTTAACACCTGCGCATAGTAAAATTTGTGTGTTGTTTTTTTTATTAATAAACTTATATTGAAAAACTTTCAATAGTTTTTATTTTTACAGTTGTGGTTGACATATGCATGGAAATATCCATATGTAAGTATGTGTGCATATACAATAATTTAAAAAATATACTAAAATAAAATTCAGTTGTAATATTTGTTCGTTACAACATAAAATTTATAAAAAAAATAACAAAGTATGTATAAACTTTAACTTTGTTAAAGTTAACTTGTACTTATTAAACACAGACATATACACACACACTACTGACATTCACATTTATGTTTTTAAGCTTATTAGAGGCAATTGTTTGGAATAAATGCAAAGTGATTACATGCCGCATACCCAATTCGTACAACAGCAGCAGCTTTGGCATATGGTTCGTATAGAATATGGTCAGTTATAAACAAACAAAAAATTGGGTTAAATTGTGGTTTAAGTTTTGATGAGGGATTTTTTTTTTTTCATGATACAAACACCATAAGAACGCAAAGTAATAAATTCCAGAAGGCATTAAGACAACTCCAATGAATGTGAGTAAGTGTGTGTGTGTCTAACTGTGACTTAAATTTAGGAATCATAATTGTTGACTTCTAATTGAATTCGTTATGGGCATTGGTAGGAATATTAATAATATAACGCGCGTAAATTTGCAAAAATTTTTATCAAAAACTTTAATGCAAAATTATTAATTTAGTGCTTTTAACTGATTTTATAACAAGTAATGTACATAATATTCGGCTATGTGGAATTATTTGAAAAAATTGATTTGGGGGACGAATGGATATGCACCAGAATATATTTATTAGAGTAAAGAACTGCAAAAGCATAAGAAAAATGGCTTATAAGCAGTCTAGTTATATTTAAAATAGTGTGTATATATAACAATGTCGTTATAAAATATTAACGATAAAAATATTCAAGAATAGAAGAAAACTGCAAAAGAACAACGCTTAAATAAAATAAGGCTGAATCAGAGCAAAGATGAAGTAGAACATAAAAACTGAAATAGAACATTCAAAACATGTTTGATTTACCATGCCTTTGATTGTCTGTTTTCTGGGTGTAAATGTTTTGGCTATGATTTACCCTCTCTTTTTTTATTATCGCTTTTTGTTTTGATATTCTACTTTGTTTGAAAACTCAAAGACTAACAGAACTGTAGAGAGAACTTTTCAAATGATTTCAATTCATTTTAGTGAGGCTAATGTTTTGTTATTTATGAAAAAGAGTGATTGAAAGTAGTGCGAAATAGAAGTCTACAAAAAAGTTTTTGGGACGTGCAGGGCCACGTCAATACAAAGTTAAAATTTTATTTCGATTAGGTTTGCTTAAAAAATCTTAAAAAAATAAACGTGCACACATACAATTGACCGAATTTAGAATTTGGTAATTACACAAATGGGGCAGTGTGATGTCCATACAAACTTAATTTTGCTCTTCGACCAGTTTTCCTTTTCATCCAACCCTCGTCTTATTTATAACAATTTCGACACATCCAAACATTAACATACATATATCACTTAACGAAGGTAATGAAATGAAATTTTATCTTAAGAATTCATTCATTAATTATTATTACGATTATTTGCAGTTGAGTTTTTTCTTGCAATTTTTACAAACGTCTACAATTTTCCAAAAAAAAAAAACAACGTACAAACAAATAAGAAAATAATAAAATTTACAAAATGGTAAAGAGAAATTTTTTAGCATAAATGTCGCCCGCCATTCGCTGTTTTAAAGTAAAAATTTGTTAAAGTGGCCCAGACGCACGTAGCAAACGAACAAAATCAGCATCATGTAGCATGAACTACACATTGACGTACATTTCGGAAGAAGAAGAAAAAAAAAAGGAAATATTTTAAACCAGAATAATTTTCCATAGTTGGCTCTTTTAACGAGTTGGTTTAATGGCGTTGCTCTGTCGTCGTCTGTTTTGTAACATTAAATTACAATATCTATGTTGCTCCTTTCAGTTACATAGTTTATGTTTGTGTTTTTTTTTCTTTCTCCATAACAGAAATATGTTGAACATCATCATATTGGTATTGGACGTCTAGGGAATACATGCATACATACTACATGCATTTACAGCTAAAATGTTGTTGTGGCAAACTTAACAAATTTTTGCATTTGCCGTTACTTTTTATTTATTTAATTTTTCTATGTGTAGATAATAACGGAAATAAAAATATGGATTTAAAATAAGCCATTTTATGAAAAATTACAATAAGATTACAATGTATACATTTAAGAGATGTAACTGGGGATACAAATATGCTGCATATTTACAGGTATTTGACTCGTGTAAATATATATTATAAATTGATTAAGGCTTATTGCATTTGAATTTAACATAGAAAAAGAAAATACAGATTTTTTACGCAACAACTTCTTCTATCTTTTAAAAGTTACGAAACAAGTACACATTTAAAAGTTACAGGAAAAACGTAATCTTAATTTCCATTAGACTAACAAAAAATATAATAAATAAAAGACATGGAAAAAACTGTAGTATGTAAATTAGATGCACTAGTTATCCCTAAGGAATTGTTGCATATTACAAGGAAAACTAAAAAAAAAAGAAGCAAAACAAACTTTTTAATGTTGTATAAGTTTAGGATTAAAAAGAATTTCGTTTATTTGATTATTACGACCAAACAAAATTGAAACTTCTAATATATCTAAACAAGCATAAAGATAAAAAATAAAAATAAAATTATTTTTTAGTTAAATTTAAAACAACTAGCTGAAGTTGCAATAATTTACATTTAGTACGAAGTAACAAAAAGTAATACTATACGAGAATTGAATATATTCGAATTGGGGTTTTTAAATAAACCCTCAATTAAAATTTTAAATCTAAAAAAAAATTAAATCTTAAATAAAATGTTGCTCGTTTAAATGGAAAATTATTTACGTCGAAACTCTGTTTCAAAATATTGTATAATTTATAAATATTTTCAATACATTTCTTAATTATTTTTAACGAAGGGTTTAAAGCACAAGGGCTTTTTTTAAAAAAATTTTGTTTACATATGGAATTAGTAATTGAAGTATAAAGCACAAGAGGTGAACATCTTATCTTGTAGTGAAGTATGGCAATCAATTCTAGCAATTTTAAGCTGGATTACATACCATCCGTTCATGCGTTGTTGCGTTTGATACTTTTTTTTAAATTCAAGTTAGACACAACCCGTTTTATGCATAAACTTTTTTGTTTTGATCAGCTGTTGTGTTTATATTTATACTATAAAAGCCCGGCGCGCGTTGCTACGCCCCTTAATGAATAAAAATGCATTCTGAATTTTAGTTGAATATCAAGTGCAAAAAGCTAAAAATTATAACTTTTTTTAATGAGCGTGGCACTGCCCACTTTTCTAATAACGAAACTGTATAGTCATGACAGCTCAATATGTGTGTAAAGTTTTAGAAAAATCGGTGAAGTTCAAGTAGCTAAAAATGATAACTTATGGGCGTAGCACTGCCCACTTTTCTAATCACGAAATTATATAGTCATGACAGCTCAATATGTGTTAAAAATTATAACTTTTTTTTTATGGGCGTGGCCCTGCTTAATTTTCTAATCACGAAATTATATAGTCATGACAGCGCAATATGTGTGCAAAGTTTCAGAAAAATCGGTGCAGTGCAAGTACCTCAAAATTATAATTTTTTTATGGGTGTGGCACAGCCCACTTTTCTAATCACGTATCTGTATAGTCATGACAGCTCAATATGTGTGCAAAGTTTCAAAAAAAAGTGCAAGTAGCTAAAAGTTATAACCAATTTTTATGAACGTGGCCCGCCCACTTTTTACCGCCCATACACCCTCCATGTACTGTGTACAACAACTTGCCAAAGTTTGAGTCCGATCGTTTTTACAGTTTCGGAATCTATAGCTAACACTTTTATATATATAGATTAACTAAAAACCATTTTGCCAAAATAGAAAGTGAAATTGACATTTTAAAATAACTTATGGAATTAATTTTTATATACATACATACATGCTATTTTGTGCTACAAGGGCTTACGAAAAGCTCGAAAATAACACGAGACAAATTTGGGTGCGTTTCTTGTATTTGGAACGGGAAGTGAGTGGTTTTTTGCATCTTGTTTTCTTATAATAATAAACAAACAGAGATGACACTCAGCACATAACAGTTATCGATAAATAAAAATTCAATTTAGATAAATAGAATACAAATTTTGGTAATGAAAAAATTGTGTTTAAAATTAGTTTTTGTGTATTATTTTTTTTCTTCAAAATAATTGTAAACTTTATTTCAAAAACAGATTTATCGATAACATTGAAAAAAATATTTGTCATCCATGGCTATCAACAACCCTACTTTTCCTTACTTATGACCGGTCACCGATAAATTCTGTGTTAGAATTAAAAGAGTAAAAACAAAATCTCATAGAGCCGGGGAAGGAGAAACTGCAAATAAACTTAACTGAGGCTGCAGAAATAAATGTTATTATTTTTTTACTATTTGGAACATTTGTCGTTAATCCATTTTTTCCAAACTATATACTAAGATTGTTAAAATATATCGTTTTGTTTACACAAATATAAAAAAAAACGGCAACACTGTGTGATATATTTTTGATCTTATTCAAGTACTTTCCACCCAAGACGAATTCAATCAGTTGATTTCTTCCCTACAAAAACACTAAACTAAATGTATTTTGTTTTTGTATATTTGAACGAAATTGTCAAAATTTTTTTGACTAAACACAAACAAACACACGTTTGTTTACATTTTTATTTCAAAGCAAATTGTGCAAGTCACACTTAAATTAAAGAATTTTATTTTTTTAAACTTTATATATACAGTCGAACTTCCATAACTCGAATAACCATTATCCCAAAAAAAACTTCGACTTACGGAGACTTCGAGAATTTTTTGTTTAAATAGAAAAAAAGGTTTTTTATTATGTATTTTTATTTAAAATAGCCTCGAATGGAAAACTACATACTTAAGAATATAAAATAACAAGCATATATACTAATATACATATGTAATTAAATGTTCGGAAAGAACTTTCTACAGCACTCGTTGTTGGCCTTTGAGCAGTTTCTCATGCATGTTTTGGCTTCTAGTTGCTGAAAACTAATCGAGGACTGCTTTGTCGATTTTTTTGAATTTTGGGGTCCTAACTCTTTTACTACATAAACGAAATCCAGATTGAAATGAGTTGATAATTATTTCCTTATTTTTGAAAATTGTTGATACCGTGCGTGCCGGGATACCATCTTTATCAGCCGCTTCCTTTTTCTTTAATCCATCTTCGACTTCTTTTATAAGTTTATATTTTTTTCAATTGATAAGCATTTTAAAACATGTTGAGTTGCCATAATAATTTAAAAAAAATTGACTTCAATATTTATCATCTCGCCCGAATTATGCATAGAACTGATACTTATGCAAACAAAAAGAAACAAATTTGTAATTCCCCGAAAAAAATAAAAATAGCACGTAAAATAGGCAAACCAACTATAACAAAAACAAAAACCCATTTAAGCAAGCAAAATTCTTCGAGTTATAGAGTTCATGTGTATGGTTTTTGTTCGACTTATGGAAGTTCGAGTTACGGAAGGAAAATTGTATGTGATTTGTTCTTTTAACGCTACTGCCAACCAAATTAGTTCGAGTTAGAGAAAATTCGAGTTAGAGAAGTTCGAGTTATGGAAGTTCAACTGTATTTATATATTTTGCTGATCATTAAGTACACGAAATAAAGTTCCACTACCCATAAAGTATTTCTTACACATCGCGCAGGAAGATATTTTTTCACAAAAACTTTTACAATTTGTTTGTTTTTTAACTAAAACACAAATATTTTATGTTTTTTTAATTTTTGTGCAATTAACACAAATGTACAACAGAAGTCTTACTTTCAGTAGTTGGAAGTTTCAATAAACGATAATCACTATGATTTGGTTGACGTCCAGGTAAAGTGATAGCAACAGTTTCAGCAAAATCTGTGGTGCACAAGGGTATATATAGCTTTGTCGTTGCTTTTGTAATTTCTACAATTTTCATTTCTGATAGCTTATGAATAGAGGAGTCGATTAAGCCCTGACCGTCTGCCCGTCTGTCCGTGTGTTTGTTGAAATCAACTTTTAGAAGCAACCATATGTTCCTCAGATCTGTGTATGGTATCAATCTTTTGGAAGTATCCGGGAATGAATCGCTATTGAAATCCAGCACAATCGCCCCATTAATTTCTGAGATATGAGCAAATAAACACGACTGCCTCTGTTTTTTCCCATATTTTTTCCACCAAAATTTTAATCTTTGCTACTATTTGTAGATATAATATGCCTCTGGTGATATTCGGGAAAATTTTTGAATAAACCGGGCTCTATTCGTTAAAGTTATAGACAAAAATTATTTTTTAAAATATATATTCTAAAAATTTACCAATTTTTTGCAGCTTCTAGACAACCGAGAGAGTCAATATTAGTTACATCTGAAAGGACTTGACTAGCGCAATATAAGCACTAAAAAAAATTAAAATTCATGATAGTCGCCACTACAAAATGGCGGGCAATAAGTTTATATATGGGTCGAATATGGTATTTTAAAATGTAACTTTTTGAACACCCTCAATATTGGTATCAAATGAAAGGGCTCGACCAGCAGAATATAGCAAATAATTAAAAAATGTAAAATCCAAAATGTAAAACAAAATAGTAGATCAAATTTTTTTAACCACATCAATATGGGTATCAAATTAAAGGGCTTGACTAGTAGAATACAGTTAACTACGTAAAAATTCGAAATCAAGGATGGCGTCGAAAATAATAATGAAAAATGGAGTATAACATGAAATATAGGTTAAGCTACGATGTGGGATTATACCTGTGTACATGATAGTGAAGGGTATTATTAGATTCGGCACGGCCGAATATAGCACACTTACTTGTTTTTAATTCAATCTGATTTTATCCTTTTTAAACTTTTATTAAAATTTTCCGGCAAATGAATGTAAACAAACATAAAAACACAAATTTTGATATTTTGGTCTTAAACTTCGTTCACAGCTGATGACCAGCTAGGCTAAAGAGTTCACCTGATGACTTCGCCTTGTTTCCACCTTTAATAAATTTTTAATAAATTTTCAATCCAAAATTGTCTTCTTTTTGCTTACTTATTTCAAATATTTCAGGAAAGCAGGAAAACGAACAACAAATAAAAAAATTTTATTATTTTTTGATGTTGTAGCTCCTATACTAAAATTTGTAATAGGACGAAAAGTAATGTTAACGAATATGAAATTTTTGGACCTTCAGTTAAACATATTTATTAAAAAAAAAAAACAAAATATGTTAATTGAATCGTTTCCACTTGAATATCTTATCTTTACTTAAGATGCTTTGTTTAAACTCCACGGATACATATATTCACAATTTCTAGAACATTTCTTATATTATTACAAATTCCTTACTTGTTACACATTTCCTATGGTGTCCACAATTAAAGCGAATGATCTGAGTAAGTCCCTTAAATACCCAGGATTAAAAAATCAAAACATTTGAGACGATAAAAAAACATACATATGCACACATATAAGACAATATTGGCAGTTAATTTAAACAAAAAACCAGTCAGCATAAATTTTAAATGCCACAAAAAAGCAAACAACTTTATCTTTAGCCTGAAATGGAAAAGATCCCACTACCAGTTAACCAACCAACCATGGCTTTAGGCATACTGCCATTGCGCCATAATAAAAGTAGAACTGCAATTTCTTGCTAAAGTCAATAACTGTTTGTTACTAACAAACTTATTGAATGGCATTTAGCGTTAAACCACATTTTTGCATTTATGGCTAAAATACCATATAAGAATAAAATTAGGTCTATCCTTGTGTCGCTCTGTCTGTTCGTCTTCCACTGCCTGCACAAAATAGTTGTTTTATACTCGTTGTTCAATATAAATTTTATATTTTAATTAGAGTATTTAATTTGTATGGATTTTTGTTATCAAACACATTAGATAAATAGTATTTTAATTTAGAAGTGTCGCTTATTGTCGTCTGCTCGTTTTGTGTCTTTTCTTTTCTTCAAAGATTTCATCTCTAAATACTCGTACAAACATATAAATGTCTGTATGTATGTTAATTCAACAAGATTTTGTTATTGAAACCACAAACGTACAGCTGCTCTAATGCAGTAGAAGCATAAAAATTATAGTTTATCTTATTTTATTACTTAGTGAATCAACATTTGTTTAAAAAAGAACTGGATATAAGAACACTAAAATGTTATTGTGTTAATTAATATTTAACATAGTAAGTATGTGGAGCAATTAAATTATTCAACATTTTATAATCAAAATCCAATTATATATTTATAACTTTATAATGAATGAATATTTTCGTTAATAGATTTTAATAAAATAGTTTTATTTATGTTTATAAGCTGCAATAATTTGCATTAATCTGGCATTTATTTTTCTTAAAACATTCACTCTCTTTAACAACCTTGCAATATAACCGTTAATTACTTTAGTGCAGCATTACAACATAGTAGAGCTGTGCCAAACTGTTCGGGCTTGACCAGTAGAACACAACTAACTATGTAAAAATTAAAGATCAAAGATGGCGTTGCAAATAATAATTTAAAATTGCGTAACATTAAATCTAAAATATAGCCTACGGTTCGAAGGGGTAGGTTATTATACCTACATATCGATAGTCAGAATTAAAAAGGCCCTAACAAGTATTTTTTTTTAACGAAATTGAGTTTTTCTGTGATTCCAATACTATTGTTTTTTTCAACTAGTGCTTATTTCGTGAATGGTAACACTTAGCTCATGGCTGATTTGACAGATAATTAGTTTTATCCTTCCGCTGAACGAATATGGTTGTGTATACGCTTGAACAACGCTGGGAAATATTGCGACATTACTTTGGCCGATTTTGCCCAAAAAAATCATCTTTTCAGATAAAGCTCATTTTGATCTTGGCGGGTATGTAAACAAGCAAAATTGTCGCATTTGGGGCACAGAAAACACGCACGCATACAATGAAAAGCCGATACACCCAAAACGAGTCACTGTTTGGTGCGGATTTTGGTCCAGAGGCATAATTGGGCCATTTTTCTTCGAAAATGAGCAAGGAGTGGCCGTAGTCAATGGCGATCGTTATTGGGCCATGTTGAACGAATTTTTGTTCACAGAAATTGAAGAGAAGGATATTGGCAACATTTGGTTTCAACAGGACGGCGCTACGTGCCACACAGCCGAAGCTACACTTTTTATAGCATTTAAAAAAAAAAGTTATTTGGCGGACCCTTTAGTATGAAAAATAACAGTTTTACAAGCAATTTTACCAAACGAAATTACATTATGTTAATGCAGATTCATTAGGTTTTTGCCTTCTTCTGTAAATTTACAATTATTTGAGTAAGAGTCTTTCTACCTGTGAGCAACAATATGCACACGATGGTGAAGGGTATTTTCAGATTCGGCACGGACGAATATATCAATCTTTTTATTAAAATTTTAAATTCGATTTTTATTTATCGATATTTTTTTAACTTAAAATTAATTGTTATTTTCAATTGGTCTATTACACAATTTTTTAGGCACAAGTTATATGTTCCAAATAGTATTTGAAGCTGAACAAAAATAAAGGAGAATTTTAAATAAATAATTGAAAATAAAAAATACTTTTAAATTACTTCTAAAGTATCGCTTAAACCAACGTACGCTGTTATGTTTCTTTGCCACAGTTTTATTTTTTTTTTAAAGACATATATTCAACATAGACTTAAGCAACACATGTAAAACATAAAATTTAAAATGAGATAAATTTTACTGTATTCTAAGAATTGAAAGGAACTACAAATTATTTACAATCATTGTATGAAAGCAAATATTTACAAAGCAAAATCTCACAAGTACTTCAATAAACAATTGTTCAAGGCTGGTCTGGTTTGTGTCATTGGAACATATTAATGGAATAAGAACAAAACCAAATTAAGCCTAAAGCTTAAAGTTTATACTCGTTCAATTGAGTGAATGAGTTAGTGAGTGAGTAGTTAGTAATATTTACTTGAGCCATGACCAAGTATTTGTCTATAGTATGATTTTTACGTACATAAGTATATACATCCCATATGTTTGTTGGCTATACTACGTTGGTTTTGGGTGTCTAAAGTTAAATGTAGCCTGACCAAGCACAATATATATATTCAGAATTAATAATGCCAACAAACCATTATTTTTATTTTTTTTTGAGTCGGTTGTCTAGATTGTTTGCTAAAGAGCAGACTTGTAAAAGAATTTATTCATTAAATAAAGACTTGAACATTGGCTGCCACTGTTCAAGTAACTTTTTTTTACAAAATTATTTACTCGATATTTTTACATAGAAAAGTTGCATTGTTTTTATGGGAAAGTTTCGCTTTTACAGCAATACTTTCTTATAAAAAAGTTGCTGCTATCCATGGTGTAATCACAGAAGGTGATAGCGGAGCCAGACAAAATTTATTTTTTTCATCTTTTTTTTATATGGAGTTTGAAAAATCTATGCGCTGAAATGTATTTTTTGATGTATGGAGTTTGACATATCGATGCCTTACTTCCCCAACCTCGTATCTTAAAAAATACGGTTTTGACTTTTTCATATCAAACGATTGTTTTATGCTTTAACTAATAAAGATTAGTATATTATTACTACTAATATACATTAATACAATCAAATCCTTAATAACTGCATTTAAACTTTTAACCAAACACCGAAGTATAAAAAGATGAACCGTTTTTTTTTCTCTGCTGAAAAATTTTATTTTTTAAGATACGAGGTTGAGGAAGTAAGGCATCGATATGTAAGCACACAAAAATATATATAAAAAAAGTCAGCTTGGCTGTCACCACTTCCTTTATAAGTGTCCCTTGCTTCTATCAAAACTATTTACATATATAGAAAAGTTGCTGCCAATTAATCTTTATTTTTGTAAATTTGTCCATTTTTTCCATTAAGGAAATAATTAGCAGTAAAGAAGTTTTCGCTATTAACAAATAATTTTTATAAAAATACTGTATTAAGGAAAACAATAAAACAAAATTAAAAAACTAAGAGCGCTATATTCGGCCGTGCCGAATCATTTGATTCCTTTGATCCCCATCCCTCTCTTGGTTGAATAGAATCTGAAAAATATAGGCTTTCGTTTGTAAATTTTAGGAAAAACACCGAATCAGTTGTATTTTGGAGCTTATATCTCAGCTAGTTTCAAACCGATTTATTAGTCTTTCTTAGAAATAATTTCCGAGATTACGGCTTATAATTTGGTATCTCAAGCGTGTTTAAAAATTATCAAGGAGTTTAAACAATTTTGATATATTTAAAAAAAAAATACATATTTTTTGAAATAATTTTTGGCTATAACTTTGCCGATTAACGACCAATTATGCTCCCGAATATTTCTAATTTTTTAAAACTCTATACGAGTCTTGACGATGTCGGGGGGCTTCAAAAAGTTGATACATACGGACAGACGGACAATGCTTAATCAACTTCCCTATTCATAAGCTTTTAGAAAATATATTTTTTATAGGGCCGGAAATTAATATTGTAGAAATTTCACACGGAATGACAAACCTATATATGTATACCCCTGTCTTGTGAAAGGTATAAATATATATACAGTCGTGTCTGGATATAGTGAACAAATTTTTGCAAGGCTTGTTCATAGTATCCAGTTTTTTCTCTATATCAAGGTTGAAATTTTTGTTTAAAAACTCGTTTTATTTACTAAAAATACATACATGTAAATGCAATAGCTGATTAAAAACAATTTGTACAAAAAAGGAAATATATGTATGTACATATGTATTTAAGTTTAATAAAAGAATTGTTGTTGAAGTTGTTTTCAAAATTTAGTCAACTGTTAGAGTTTTTCACTATTTGGAGTACTCCATGCAAAAATTTTGGTGCTCACTATATGGAGGTTTTCACTATATCGGTTGTTCACTATATGCAGACACGACTGTATTCTTTTTTCGAATAGGAAAAATCTATCCAAAATTTTATATAAATTAAAAATTAAGAAAAAGAAGAAAAATTATATAGAATGAATCAAGAATTTCTCTTAGTGCATTCTACGTAGTTAAATATCGTGCAGACTGAAAGATTAATATTGAAAATTTCTAAATAAAAAAGTATTCTTTGATACTTAACACAGTGTGACCATATTCGGTTTTTCGGACTAAAGTAAGCTTTATTATTTATTGGGTTTAAATTTACTTTTTTTGCTTATTTTAACTCTATTTCAAATGCCTTTCAGATTTCTATTATTTTAAAAATCTGGTCACACTGACAACATAAGATTCATATTGTGCTTGCTGGCGACCACACATTAATTCTACGAACTTTGCCAACATTAGTTGTTTCGCACACCAACCTAAAGACAAAACATACATATGAATGTATGTTTGTATTTATTTATATACACGTTTTTGTACTCATATAAGGTACGTTGTGTGTTTTTAGTAACAAACTTGTAGTGCAGCTTAATATTTATGACTCCAAAGATTAGTAAAACAAAACTAAATATCAAACTTGAGCTTCTTACTTACAACAGCCTTAACGAGTCACTCACTAAGCATCTAAGTGTGTATCACACTAACCACATCTTATGGTATTTAATAGAAATCAGGCAAACAACAAAGCTTGAAAGCTTAAACATTGCACACTATTTTGTTTGCCTAACAATAACTAAGCCATCAGCAAGAGTTTACACAAACATTCTATAGCCTATAGTAGGGGGCCGGAAGTTGATGCACTAAAAACTGTTTTTAAGCGCCATTGATATAAAATATCATAATAAAATAAAACAATATGCTCCAAAATATCAAAAATATGTACTAATTTTTATAACGTAAAAAAATAAAATTTTAAAATAAAGATTATGACTACGCGGACCAAATTAAATATTTTCTGCTCAACCTGTGTGTGTTTCTATTGGTAAAAAATTTCAAAGTGCAAGAAATTGTAAACTTGACATGAAACAAAATTGGCAACCCATGTTGAAACTTTGACGTCACGCATCCTGTGTTTTTATTGGCAAAAGTGCCACAGTGATTTTAATGGCAGAATTGCCAACTTATAAAACCAACTTAATAACTCTTAGGAAGGGACAACTACACCATCTAATGGAAAGACGTTTTTATATCATTTTTGGTATCACAGTATCCCAGCAAAAAAAAAAAAAAAATTTAGAAATGCAGTCGAACAAAGAAATAAAAATTTTCAAGGAAGTTATTTGGTTCAAATAATGTAATTGATTATTTTGCTTAATGTTTTTTGCCTGTAAAAATTAGCCATTAGAAATGTATTGCAGTAAAGATAAAAATGTCCGATTTTTTTACTGGGATGTTGTGACAAGAATACCATAAACGTAATTTTTTATAGTATAAAATCAATGTTTTTTGTAGCAGAATTAGTAAAAATATACCCTATTAGTTATATAAGCAAATATAACCACTAACAAATTGATTTCATTTTAACTCTAATTCTTTAATTCGCAAATATTTTTTTACCCACTTCTCAGTTTTAAGGGGAAAAAATCATTTACATAAACTTCCGACCCCTGCAAATAAAACAACTAAATAAGTAATGCCATGCAAAATAAAGTATTACTTTTAGTTTAAGGTCTTTTTAGAGCTGTTACATTAAGATTGCATAAATTAAAATAAAAAAAGGTTTAAATTACCTTTTAATTATATTCACCTCGTTAGTGTAATTAATTAAAAAGCATTGAGTAAGGAAATGATAAAAAAGAAAATCAGCATAGTGCAAACAAAATTAAACAATTTTATTTAAATTAAATAAATTAAATCAGGTACAAATTGTTTTGATTAAGAAATTTGTTTAATTTAGAACTGTTTCTGAGGAAGCCTTTAAAGAAAAAATGCTTCGATGTTCCCTTAATCAAAATTCGGTGGTAATCATTCTACAGGAGAGTGCCCCTGTGGACTAGTCAGTAAAGGACAAGTCAGTTGTTTGGGGGTTCGATTTCCGCCGGAGACTCTGGAATTGTCTGCTTCTCTTTCTCTTCTATTCTAAATATTTCTATTCTTATTCTATTCTTCTCTCTATTAAGGCGTCAAAATGGACCGTAATGGTCTCCGAGTGAAGGTGTGAGGGTAACTTTGCACCAGCCTTACCTACCCACCTACCATTCTACAGGTGGATTCCTTAACAACAATTAAAATTCTTAAATTATCAGAAACTTCCTAACACCCGTTCAAGTAGATTAGTTACCAACACTTTTTTTGATAAGTTTAACCAAAATAGTCTAGTCTGTCAATTTAAAACTTTATAATTGTATTTGATCCTTTTTGTTCACACACTGTTGCCTCATAAATGTCATGCTATTTAAAATTGTTTTGCAATTAATACTCTACTTAATACGTGTGATTGTGTGAAAATGTTTCTTTACAAACCAACTATTTGCAAAACATTTTTTTTTTTTCATAAAATCATGTCGGAAAAGTTTAAATACCTGTTACTTATAAGTGATTTTATTGTGCAGTTTTTGCTAGATAGAAAAATATATTGAATGATTACAAAATTTTGTGTAACTGAATGTATATGTATGATGTATTTATGCATTGTATATTGGTCGGTTGGTTTGTTGGCCGTTTGGTCAACAGACTATAAACACAGTTTTAAACAGCTAAATTGAAAAACTTGTTAAATAGAAAATGATGGTTTTTTTCGCAAACAATCAAGTCGCACACACCCATACCAGCAGATACATACATTCATACTCAAACACACTGATTTGTGAAGAGACTATTAGAAATAAACCGTTAAATACCAGTTATAGACATGTGGAGTTAAAATAAAACTAACAAGTATGCATGCAATTGGTACAGCTAAAAAGAAAAGTTTTGCAATTTTGAAATTTTCTTAAAAAAAAAACAGATTTGGTATACTATTTCTTTTATACATAAACTTTAGTTTTGTTGAACATTTTCGGTTTACAGAAAATTTTATATAAATTCTTGAGGCATAGAACGATTTCGAATATATTTTTTTTATCAAATTTTTTTTAGAAACTTTTTTTATCGAAAGTTGTTCCTATATTTTAAGGAATTTTCCAATAATGGCAGATCGATGTTGAAGTAGAATGTAACAAGCTGAGTAATTGATACAAAATTCTTCTTCTTGCTGCAAAAGAAACCCCAAACCAAAAGGAAAATATCTATTAAAGTCAAATGGAAAAGATCTTAATGGTCAATGCATGCCACCTACACAAAAAGGAAATTTACTCTTAAATCGTTCATACAGAAATTGTATTATTTATCACGTAGCGCAATGCTGATAAAGCCACATACCGTCCACGCCGTAAAACAGTGTGATCTCCTCTAACTGCCAACAATGACCCGACCTTATTCGGAAGCCTAGTTCAATATTAAACGAAATCTTCTTTGAACTTAAACATAAAAAAAATTTTAAATAAATTTTCTTTCTTTAAATATTATGTTAATTTCTTCGATCTTTTTATATTAATATATTGTTTTTATTTCTTCGAGCTAAAGATCACTTTTTTTATAAAAATTATTATTTTATTCCGATATTTCGCGAAAATAATAATTTTTATAAAAAAAAGTGATCTTTAGCTCGAAGAAATAAAAACAATATATTTTCTTTCTTTATATATTAATTTTGCCGCTCTGTTTATAAGACATCGAAGTATACGTTTTAGATAATATAAATAATATATTTTTCAAACTGACCAAACTGAATTTACGATGTTGAAATTTTGTAAACTTGGTTTTTGTCAACAATACTCTTATAACTGAAAGTAAACTCAAGACATGCCAACCTCTTGTATAAGGCTTGATTTTAAATTTATATATTTTGAGTTGTATATATGTATGTAAGTATGACACGCATTTTTTAATAGCAACCTCTTGGTAATTTTCATTTGTATTAAATTTATTGTAAATTGCTCTAAATTATTACTCTATGGTTCTACATTAAAGTTGAATTAAATACGCGGAATATAAGTACGACTCGCCCACATTTACGCTCTACTTGTATGTATGTTTCAATGAAACGGAATGATTTTTATCTACTTTACTAATGCTTATGAAACATTGTACACACACAATTACGGTCGGTGATAATGCAATTTTATGATTATAAAAATTTAGAAATGACACGCCCATATGAAATTAATATTACAACTAATATTTAAAATTTTTTTTAATCAGGCTTGAGTTCATATATAACATTCTTTTTATTTTTACAAAGAATTTTTAATTGTGATAAATGAAAGAATAAATCTGAAAAAATATATTTTTACCGACACTAGCCGAGTGGAATGCATTTTCGAAACCAGCTACGATTTCATCATCAGCACTCTCTGATCGGTGGTTACATGTTGAATGTAAATATCATCTATTTAACTCACGGGGCTTATGTTAATTGAATTCGGTAACTACTTTAGTTTTTCCTTTTTCATATATTTTTACCACAATGAGATTGCAATTTTTAACCCAACAGCAACCCTTTTACCTTTATCTGTTATTATCTTTCATTTATATCACTATTTTTGTTAGGTAGCGATAAGAATATTAAATATCAACCACTTTACCAATATATATGCAACTTCTCAAACTCATTTAACTCCTCCGATAGTAAAATTCAGTAAATTAAAAAGTAGACAGCGCCACGCCTTAAAATTGTCAGTATTTCCTTTAACTATTATACTTAATCAATTCTATCTCAAAATAACACACGATGATAAGTTTGTATTTTGAGACATTAAAAATATATGAAAATAAATATATAATAGTGACCACTCTTAGCCTAGTTCAGATTTAATGATAATTAATCTTTAATTTTGAATTTTTACCATCCGGTATTTTTTTTAGAATGCCATCTTGAATTTTAAGTTGTTCATAGTTTTCTGTATTCTACTGGTCAAGCACATTCATTTGATACCCATATTGTGCCGATTGAAGGAGGGCAAAGCCGTAATTACTATATTTGACCAATTTATCTACCATTTGATTTCGGACGCCATCTTGGATTTTAACTTTTTCATAGTTTATTTTATTTTACCAAGCCAAGCCCTCTCGCTTGATACCAATATTGAGGGGACATAAAAGAGTTAATTTTTAATTACTTTGACCCATATAAAAATTTATTATACGCCATTTTGTAGTGGCGATCATATTGGATTTAAGATTTTTTATAGTGTATAATATTTTGCTGGCCAAGTCCTTTCTTTTAATAGCACACCGTTCCTCTCTGTTGTCCAAGTTGTTTCAAGTAAAACACCGAAGCATTTGTATTTTTGTGCTTATATCTCAGTTAGTTTAAAAATGATTTGTCTGTTTTTCTCAGAAATAATTTTCAAATCATCGCTTTGTACTCTGGTGTCTTTAGCATGTGCAAAAATTGATTAAGAGCTTTAACGTTTACCCTTCATAATTCTTTATTCTTTCTTCTTCTTTACTATCTTCAATTAAGGCGTAACAATGGACCTTATTGGTCTATGGGTAAGGATGTGAAGGTACTTTTGTCCCAGCCTTATTACCTAATCTTACCTTTAATAACTTGATATATTTAAAAAATATATATAAATATATAAAAATTATTTTTGCCTATTTTTTTCGTCGCGAATATTCGTCATCGAAAATAAAACACATTTGTGTATATGAGAATGCATATAATTGTGGCGTCAGTCGAAGTTCGTTATACGCGGCGAACAAGTTTTATTATTACAGAAATTATATTTATGTTTTGTTGAGTTTCACAAAAAATTAAATTCTTCGATTATTTTTGTTTTTTCTTTGCACAAACACTAAACAATTTTATCAACTATAAAAGATGTTACTTTTTCGTCGTTGTTGTGCTTCACACGACGAATTTGCACAACGAATTTTTACCGAAGAGTTAGTCGTGTTGGGCGAAATTCGCCGTTCGTCCCAATTGTGCGCCGAGCATAACTTTGCCTATAAATTCATATGTTAGTGCAATTTATCCGAAAAATTTTAAAAATCTTTCCAGAGGCATATTGTATCTGTAAATAGTAACAACTGTATATATAATTTAACCGAGGGCTGAACAATTTTGATTTTTGTGGTGAAAAAGTGGGGAAAAACAGAGCCAGTCAAGTTTATTTGTTCATATCTCAGAAAGTTATGGAACGATCAGGCAGGATTTCAATAGAGATTTATTCCCGAAAGATTAATATTACATATAGGGTGCAACGGTGGACTCGGGTGCCTCGGTGGACTAGGGTTCGATACCCGCCAGAGGCTCTGGACTTGTCTGCTTCTCTTTCTCTTTTCTATTCTATTTTTACTTTTCTATTCAGGGATCAAAGAGAGATTAATATAATGGACAACAGCTGCGTGTTCTACCTATCTACCCTACCTATATTACATGCAGATCTATGTAACATGTGGGGGCTACTTAAAATTAATTTACACCAATACACGGATAGACGGACATTATTTTAATAAATTTTTGCTTTATAAAATTGAAAAAAAATTATAGCTGATCTTTTTAAAAAAAATATTCTATATAAACTTTGCAATTAATATTTTATTTATAGACATCTTTTGTTAATTTAAATTCAATTGTTCTTAAATTTTTAATTAAAATGTAGGCAAACTTTTGTGTGTCAGTGTATAGCAAATGAAATGTCTATGATTTGTAAGTTATAACCAATAAACAAGATACATACTTTTAAATGTTATTTCCATGAATGTATGTATGTATGCATGCATGTATGTGTGTTGAAATCTGAGAATAGTGTTAAAAACAGAATATGGTAGATACAGGGTGTGAATTTTGTCGGGTAAACAAATCATGTTATGTTCTTGTTTTTTTTTTTGCTATTTGTATGTCCAAAGCAGGTCATATGTTTTAAAATTAAAAAAACCTAATTAACCAAACATTAAAAGATAACAAACTTCTACTTTGATACATTAGTGTCTGACCTAAATTCGTTTAAATTTATAATTTTTTCTAGATATTGGATTTAACACATCTTTTTATTAAAACACCTGTTTAGGTAATAAATTAAAAAAAAAAAAAACTAACTACCACTTGACTTACCAATCTTATTTCAATTTCAGCATCTATACGTGTACGCATCTTATGATTTGTATTTATACCAAATGCCAATGAGCACAACAACAGATCATCGCTGCCAGCAGCCAGATGATGATGATTTATACCACCAGCATTGTTGGTCATATCGAGCATACCATCGTTACTACTACTGCCGTCACCTAAAACATGACCGGATGCAAATTGTATGGGGGAGCCAGCCGCCGATGAATGGTCCGTTAAGGTTAGTTGTGGAGGTGGAGTCACTTTACCGGCATCTTCATAAAGCACACGTACACTACGTGGACGGCTATCGACAGTAAAGAGTTCCTTCATATATGACTTGTCACAGTCATAATGTTGTTTACGCTGTGCGAATGTTAAAAGGTCGCTTTCCGCTGCAAAGAAAGAAAATAAGAAAAAAAAATTGTAAATTTTCATTTCTGATTAATCAATAAAATAAGTTTTGCAAAGGCAAAACAAAATAAAAAGTTATAAAGGAATTGTATGCTATTTTTTATTTCTCCTAATTTATGCCATCGTAGGCTATTAAAATCAATTATGTTATGTGTGGTGTGTGTATGTGTGTGTGAAGAGTGATGACTGACTGCCTGTAACGTGTCGTGTATTTGCCATTTCTGCTACAATAATAATTTGTATCTTTGGGATTTTTAATGACTCATTTGTTTGTGTTTAAAATTGAAAAATTGCTATAGTATGTAAAAAATTATTTTTAGTTTTCTAGTTTTTTGCTTGTTCTGCTAATTATGATAATGATAGTAATAATTGCGCCAAGCAGAGTGTAGTATTTAGTAGTCAGTAACGAAGTTATGAAACATTTCTCACAAAAGAAAAAAAGAATAAAAAGTAGAAATTATTAAAAAAATCTTTATCTTTAAAAGTGAAGATGATTAAAATAAAAGTTGAAAATTGTTTATAGTCAATATCCACCAAACAATTTTTCGAATTTTGTAAGCAGTGCTGACTTTACCGTATTATATCGATGGAGATGCTTAAATTATTTGAAATATAAAAGCATACCAAAGTATGTCTTCTGCACTGCTTATTATTTCAGCATTATTTCAGAAGACTAATACTATTTTTTTATATTGCTCCCTGACTTGCTGCTACCTTTTTCAGCAGAGCCTAAGGGGCAGGTAGGGATTAAATTTGCGCTTATTAACTGCTCAAAATAGTGCTAAGAAGTGAGACATTGCATATAAAAATCATGCCTTCTAGAGGCGCTTGAAGTCAGGTTAGCACTAAGTAAGCGATTCAGGAAGCGCTTCTTGGTAAAAAAGTCTTTTGATGGGATACTTTTTTTAATGGGCCTAACAAATTTTCTTAACTAAAGCTTTTTATGAAAAAGAATATTTATCACAAATATTTTTTTAAAAATAGAATTAACGAAAAACTTGTCAAAAAAAATTAACGTTTTTTAAGTTTTAAAGTGGTGACTTGCAATAAATTTTAAGGGTTCTGAAAATAAGCGGGTCGACGTTACCAGCCAGATAGATTTTTCGTGATGTGCAAAATCTGATGTTCATTTATTAATTATTGCAATTAGTTTTAAGGGTTCTGGATTAAGCAGGTCGACGTTACTAGCCTGATTGATTTTTCGTTATCTGAATAATCTGTTGTTCATTAATCAATTATTGATGGCAAGTCACAATGACGAAGCTACACAGCTGAGCAGCACGTACATATACGATGTTAGTATTCGTTAGTACAAACATTGCGCATATTTCGTGGCACATTCAGTGGCGTTATGACATCAATTTTCATATTTAATGAAAAAATTCAATACTATTTGCTAATAATCCAAAATCCATTTGTCAAAGACAAGCCAGATCGACCGAAAATATTTATCCGTTGTCCGTTTAAATGTACAAAAGATTACATACTATTCGGGATTTAAAAACTCCCTAGTTCTGGATTAGGTTTTGACAAAGTTCCGAAGCAAGTAAAGGCATATAATGGGATTTAAGCTAGCGGCTACATAATTTAGACAACGTAGATGACATATGTATGCCTATTGTTGACTCTTGAAATAGTATACAGAATAAACTAAATTGATAAATTGATAATAAAAGTCATAAGAATTACAACCACTAATTGTTACCCAGGTATAAAATTAAAACATCATCGAAGATGTGGAGAGATTTCTGTTCCTCAAAAGTATAATAAGCAAAAATGGTGGAGCATATGACGCTGCTACAAACCGTTTTAACAAAGTCCGACACGCATATGCTTCTTTATGGAGAGAGAAATGCGAATTGGAGCAACTAAATGTTGAAATCAGGCGGCTTAAAGATGGATCGGGGACACACTGCGGAGAAATAACAGTGACATAGCCAAAACTTCTTTCTAATGCAAGCCACAGGGCAGTAGAAATAGAATATGCCCAGGTATAAAATGGGAAAGATCAGTAGAAGCTGATCCTCCTCTCAGGAAGGAGAGGACCTACATGGCGCCGGAAAATAAACATTTTTCTGGACAGGAGTATAGTTAGGAATTTCATAAAATTTTTGTAGGTCAAATCACAAGCTTTGGATAAATTCATTATTTAGTTACATGTGTTTGCAAGATGCTCCAATGGAATTAACGATCTTACTAATTAAATAATAAACTAACAAAAACAAAACAACAAACAAACTTAAAAACAAAGTTCCTAAAGTCAAATCTTTGAGGCAGATTTACCTCTCCGTGCTACCGTGTGAGGTTATGACAAATATTTGAACAATGAAAAATATATATTTTTTAAGAGATATTAAGCTACTAAGGCTCCTAATAAATTTTGAACATCCTAACAATTTCAAATTCATGATGGCCGCCACTACAAAATGTTTACAATAAATTTATATTTGTGGGTCAAATGTAGTGTTTAAGAATGTACCCTTTTAAACCCCTCAATACTAATATCAAGCTAGTGAACTTGACAAGTAAAATGTAGTAAAATAAATAGAATAAAATAAATATGACAAAGTTAAAATCCAAGATAATGAATTAAAGAAAATGGCGGATAATTTTTTTCAACCCTATCAACATGGGTATGAAATAAAAGTGCTTAACCAGTAGAATACCGTTAATTATGTAAAAGCTTAAACTCAAAAATTGAGGTAGGAAATAATACAAAAATGGCATACAATATTAAATTTGTAATCTGAGATCACTACCTATGTACATGATGGTGAAGGGTATTTTCGGATTTAGTACAGCCGAATATAGCATTCTTATTTGTTTTATTTTAGTATCGATACGCTCTAAATAAACAACCTTAATACAAATGAATTTATTTTGATTAAAGTCTAAAGTTTTCTATTTCTTACAAATTTTCAATGCACTTTATTTTATTTATTTAATAGATTTTGATAACACAAGTTATAAATTCAGATAAAATTTAGGAGCTGAACCGATGAAAACAAATCTGAACGTTATTTGAGGCCCAAAATTCGAATCCGGTTTTTGTTTTGCAGGATTGGTTCTAGTTTTCGGGTTCTTGCATGTTGGCTGCACTGCACTGTAATTCAGCTGTTGGTATCGGTAGAAACGCCATTTCAATTGTAAACTTAAAGTTATTTTTTGTTCCAAAACGTGTGAAAATAGAAAGAAAGAAGTGCAAAGTTTATTCTAAGCATTTTTGTTATGTTTGCGGATGTTATATTATCGGAAAAAGTGGAAGAAATATATTAAAGGCGCTGAGACATGCATATTCTTATTATTTTGGTTTCTGTGTGGAAAACATTCACAAGCCGTGGGTACCGAAATTATCAGTGTCCAAGCTAGTTTCCCGTACGAACAATAACCCTTTGCAAACTTGCCCAAGGACAATTCTAGGGAAACTTTCAGTTCGTCACCCACGAACTGTTCGTCACCGACCGAAGATTTCAATATGAAAGAAACACATATAATATCGCAAAGTATGCTGAATGACTTGATTCGTGATTTAGATTTATCCACTGTAACACCATTTCATCATTTCTTGACTAATATTCACAAACCCATGGTTATTTTAGAAATTTTATTATCTTTCAATAAAAAATAATAATTACATAAACTGACGAATATTTTTGAAGATGTTTTCATTTAAGTGACATCATCTTTTTAAAAACGCAAATAACGGTAATTATGCAATATCTCGAAAACTAGAACCAACCTGGAAAAACGGAACCCAGATTCGAATTCAGCGCCCCAATTAGCTTTTGGAATAACTTGTAGTTGCTCAGCTCCAAACCCGTGTTTACTTGTGTAATTATCATTTTCTTTAAAAAAAAATTAAAAGAACCAATTCGATGAGAACAGAAATTTTCTTTTTGCAAAATTATTGAAACATCTCCATCGATACACCTTACATTTATAATGTAGAGTGTTTCAAAACCTATTGTCCATCTTATATTTTGGTTCGTTTTTTTTGCTCATCTGATTCCAATTACATTTAAATACTATTTATTTGTTTAAGACTTTGTGTGATGTCTACAGAACCTCAAGTTTCTTACATAAATAAAGGAGAAAAAATTGCTAAATAATTACAAAATGTTTTTGCCATTGTAAAATTATATTTCCAATCATGTCTAGAAGAGATTAAACATTTTTTTTACGCAAAAATAAATTATGGCATGACTAGTGGTTTAATTTATTTTAACAAAAACCAGATACAAATTCCATTCAGAATTGTATATTGAAATTTTATAATTTATGTTATTTATTTGTGAAATGAATAAAGAAATATTTATTTTCACTATACAACGGAAATTGTAAGCAAGTTCACATTAAAATAAACTCTTATGATCTTGAGTTTTTTTTTTTAATGGAAATAAAAAAAAAATAATTTTTAAATTGAAAATAAAACAAGTAAGAGCGCTATATTCGGCCGTGCCGAATCTTGTATACCCTTCACACCGTGTAGTCATGCAATAACAGCAGTTTGTATCACCATTCCATATGATATACGTACATACATATAAAAACCATACATATATAAAAACATCCCATTGTAAAATTATAAATTTACGTATGTATGTTAAAAAAAAAAAATAAAAAAAAATTTAAAAAAAAAATATTAAAAAAAAAAAAAATTTTAAAAAATAATAAAAATATATATAATAAATATAAAACAAAAAAAAATATTTAAAAAAAAAATTAAAAAAAAAATAATAAAAATATAAATAATATATTAAATAAAAAATAAAAAAAAAAATAAAAAAAAAATTAAAAAAAAAAATATAAAAAAATAAAAAAAAATTTTTTTTGGCTCAGCTGGGATTCAATGCCACGTTTTCTATAACCAGTATACACGTTTATATGTATGTATGTTGTTGTTGTAATGTTGTTTTTGTGAAAAAAAAATCGAGGTGGTCGTGGGTTTTTGCTCATATCTCAGTTGTTTATGTACCGATGTTTCTGATTTTCAATACCGATCTACTCCCGAATATTTCTGATATTTTAATACCTCGCCCGAGTATAAGCGATGTCGGGGGGCTTCAAAAAGTGATTTCAACATACACACGGACAGACGGTCAGACGGACAGACTGACAGGGCTTAATCGACTCCCCTATTTATAAGCTTTCAGAAAATATATACTTTATGGGGTCGGAAATCCAAATTGTAGAAATTTCACACGGAATGACAAACCTATATATACCCTTTTTCACTGTGTGAAGGGTATAAAAAAGGCAAAAGTAGCATATTAGGAAAATGTATATTAAGTAATATACTTACTATATTGTAATGGATTTTTATATGAAGCAATCATTTTATAATGGCTGCCTTCCCCCATAATTAGTGGTAGTAATAGATATTAAACACTATGCAGTGGTCGAAATATTGTTTGATGTTTGTTAAATTAAAGTGAATAATGTAAAACCGGTTTTTAGATAAATGCCGCTACAAAGTGCATTGCTATTGCCTTATACATTTTGTTTCAACTTTTATTAAACTAAATTTTAGTTGATAGCAACTTGCTAATTAAAATATTAAAAAGTTATTAAAGATGTACATTAATTATAAAAAAACTAAAAAAAATTATAAAAAAAAAATTCCTACAAAACATATATATACGAATAAATTAAAATTTAGGCAGAAAAGTAAAATTATTATTTTTTTAATTAAAATAAGCGTTGCAGAAGATTTTCGTGAAATCATCATAATTAACACAAACCACATGGCTGCAACATTATTACCTACCAACTGAGGCATAAAGAAGTTTGTAAGCATAAAGCTATAAACACAATCAAAGGCTACCGACCATCGACTACCGACTACAAGAGTAGCTGGCTACAAAAATAGCCAAGTCGCCAGCTACTTAATTCTTTTAACGACTACCGACCACTAACTACAAAAAATAAACATCTGTTTTGACATACATATGTATTAAAGTTAACCAATGGTGCCACTATAATAGTTTTTCGCGTTTTTAATAGCGATATTTAATGTATTGCGTTTTTAAAACCACCATTTCATGCATTTATTGTATTGGCAGCACTAATCTGTTTTTTGTAGCCAAGAAAAATAGAAATTAGCCTAAGTTGGCCACGGGCTACAAAAGTAGCCGTGTAGTCGGTAGTCGTGTAGCGGCTAAAAGAATTATTCTCATAAGCACGCATGTATTCTTTTTTTGACATCTTGTAGTCGATTTTCGGTGACCTTCATTGTGTTTATAGCATAAGCGTTGACATTTGAAGTAAATGAGAAAAGGGAGAGAATTTTCTTTACCTATAAAGTTTAAAAAAGAGAATAAAAAAATAATCAGCTGACGTAACAAGACCACGGATGGAAAACATGGTACAATTGTACTTTTTATGGTACATTTTTGACCTTGTTGGTACCGTGGTACTACCGCGAGCTACTTGGTACAATTTAAAAATTTGTCCTCTTCTCTGTTCTCTTTAATTTTGTTTGTGTGTGTTTTATTTTATACTGTTAGCTTCTCTGTTTTTGTTGCAATGCTGTTATCAAAGCGAATTCATGTACCAGGTGGTGTCAAGTCTGCAACAACAAAATCTGCCTGGTACTTTATTGCAAACTTCTTACAAAAATCACCTGTTAATTTGGCACCACCTGGTACATAAATTCGACTTGACTGTTGTTATGTGTATTTTATTTGACTTGTGATTCGTAAGCATGTAAGTTGGACTTTTTAATACTGAAGTACTAAAATGGTTTGATAAGTTTACTCCAAAAAAAGTTATTATGGGAGAAAAAAATTCAATAGTACCTCTTCTGGTGAAAACAAACTTTGAAGCAATAAATAATCAGTACAGAGCACTAGCCGATGAAATTGAACTTAGATCACACAAAGATTTAAATATTTTCTATTTTTGGTCTAAAGTATCACAGATGAAAAATGAATTAAATGAGTTCATGTTCCCAGATACTTCAAGAATTGTAATAGGAATTCTATCTATTCCACATTCCTCGGCAAACGTCGAACGAGTTTTCTCTTTTCAAAACCTAAATAAAAAAAAGGAAAGAAATACGTTTTTGCTTTTTCAAATTTGATACAAACAAAAGATTAATTGAAGCCAACAATTTCTTGTTGCTTTAATTTTAAAATAACAGAAAATTTATTATCTAAAAGTATTTAATAAAAAAATTTTGTTAAATAACCGATCTCTACGTATGTACCTATGAATGTAATATTTAATATTTTTTATTGCAAACTGGATTTTTATACACATTTTTTTAAATTTCTGTCTTTATTATTTTATACTTCTGAATTTTTATCAACATTTCTGTTAAGTTTATGTTTTTATGAATAAATGTAAAAAAAAATGGTACCGTAATGGCCTAAAAAGTACATTTTGTTTTCATACTTGGTACAAAATCATAAAAGCCATTTTCCTTCCCTGAACAAGACTACCTGAAGTTTAATTTTGCCTTGGCTTTTGGCATAAGAGTTCTAATTAGAATTTTCTCATTTTTTTAAGTTATAGAATGTGATAATTTAAATTCTGTAGTAGTTGTATATTGTCGGTAGTTACTTTGGTTGTATTTGCTCGTAATTATTACTTTAATTATTATTACTTAAACGGTTCTTTATTTTTAAAAAGTATACAATAGTTACATATACTTTCTTTATTTCTTTATTTTTAAGTTGTATGAATATAATAATTATACTTGTTCTTTTTTCATGTATGTCAATATGAAGTATGCTTTGATTTTAGTCTCTAAGTTTTTGCTAGTAAAAAAATAAAGGGATTAGAAAATTATTGATTGAATAGAAAAGACGTTTTAAGTTGCGCTTTCAATTTTATATTTCAATTAAAATTTTTTTAAGTAAATTAATTTGTTGAAAGTTTGTGTGTGAAATATTAAATATTCGGAAAAATGACAAATCAAAATGATAGCAACAACCTGAATGGTAACCATTAAAATAGGAAACGATAATTATGATGATGAGCCAATTAATGAACCTGAGCATCTGCGTAAATTGTTCATTGGCGGATCGGAGATTACCGTACCACCGATGAAGGCTTGAAGTCTTACTTTGAAAAATGGGGTCATATTGTAGATGTACATATGTACATATGTAGTTGTTATGAAAGACCCACGTACCAAACGTTCACTTGGTTTTGAATTTATAACTTATTACAAATTCCCCGATGATCGACGATGCTCAAGGTGCACGACCACATCAAATGGATGGTTGTGTTGTCGGGTCCAAACGCGCTGTACCTCGCCAAGATATTGACAATCCAACCGATGAAGGCTTGAAGTCTTACTTTGAAAAATGGGGTCGTATTGTAGATGTGGTTGTTATGAAAGACCACGTACCAAACGTTCACGTGGTTTTGGATTTATAACTTATTCCAAATTCCCCGATGATCGATGATGCTCAAGGTGCACAACCACATCAAATCGATGGTTGTGTTGTCGGGTCCAAACGCGCTGTACCTCGCCAAGATATTGACAATCCAAATGCTGTCGCTACAGTAAAAAGTTGTTTGTTGGTGCGCTTAAAGATGATCATGATGAAAAAAGTTTGCGTGATTACTTTGATAAATTTGGCAGTATTGTTGAAATCAATATTGTCATGGACAAAGAAACTGGTAAAAAACGTGGTTTTGCTTTTATTGAATTCGATGACTATAATCCCGTTGATTGAGACTGTCTTGCAAAAAACTCATACCATCAAGGGCAAGACTTTGGATGTGAAGAAAAAGCATTGCCTAAACATACAGGTGGTGGCAGTGGTAGCAGCAATAACAACGCTGGATCTGGAAATAACCGTGGCAGCAATATGGGGATATAGGCAACAACGGAGGAGGTAATTGGGGTAATAATGGTAACTTTGGAGGACCAGGTAATAACGGTCCTGGTAACAGCGGCAACAAAATTATGGCGGCGGCCCACAACGTGGTTGTGGTAACAAAAGATTTTTTTCGCACATGAATTTGTGTCGTTTCGACACATAAAAACAACAACAAAAATACCATTTAAACGTTTTCCTCACTTCAAAGAATATTAAAAACTTCTGGCAACTGCTCTGCAGATGTTTTGTTCGTGTACGAATTTTTAACAACATAAGAACCAATTACGGCCTTGTTTTTGTAACCAATATATTTAGAAGAGTTATAATGTGCTTTCGGCGTGAGGCTTTTATGGGAGCCTGGATGATTACATTTTTTTATCGTTTAGCTGAGAAACAAGAGATACGACCGACCATCCTCAAATCCATTGCTTTTATAAAATTTATTTTTTTGACTATTATTTCAAAACAAAAAAAAAATGTGCCCCCGTAAGAATGCACTATTGAAATGTAGTGTAACTTTTATTTGTGCAAGTAGCAATTTTGAAATTTGGCAGACGTCCCATATGCTAATTACAATTTTTAAAAATGGAGCACTTTACGAAGGAACAATGCGTTATAATTTGGAAAATTTATTATAAAAATTTGCAAAGTTATGCTAAGATCGCTCGCAAGCTTCGAAGAATTTTCAGTGGAGAAAGGTCAAACAATTTTAGGAAACCGGGTCGGTTACAGACAGTAAATAAATCAATTTTCAATATTTAAAAAATCGCTTCATTTAGTACATTCGGTAAAGCACTATTTTTTCCACTACTACTAAAAGAAGTGGAAAATTAAATCTATTGCATTGTCTTACTCTGTTTAAAGGAAATCAACTAAAAGATATAAACGTAAATATATTTTACGCAGAAGAAAGATAATCACTTATTGTAAAGGATTAATGACCAACCGTATTGTTTGGTCATTATCCGCAATATTGCTAGAACAAAGCTACATATAACTATTTTTTAATACTAAAGCTAAAGCTTTTTATCTTTAAGTCATAACATTTTTCTAACAAAATTCAAACCAAAAATTATTATTTTATTATGACAGATGTATGTATTTTATGTGTAATTCCAATATTCAACTTCAGGAATACATAGTATATTAATAAGTTGTTAAAAAACCTACAAACAAAAGAGACTTTTTCTATTTTAATATGACCGCCTAATTTAATTTTTAATAAATACATTCATTAAGTTGATCATAAAGCTGGTTTAAATGTTGGAATTAAAAATAAAAAAAATTAAAAAAAAAGACTAAATATTTATTTGAATTTTATTGGAAAAATTTTATGATCTTAAACCGAACAAAATCCGCCATAAAATTAAAATTTTATTAAACGATTTGAAAAATGTTAAGATCTTTCAGTGTTTTGAAGCAAATAAATAATAGGGAAACGTATACAAATCTACATACATACGTATTGGAGATATAACTACTAAAAGAAAAAGCAAGAAATCCAGTTTCAAACGACCAACAAAATTTTGGTCACATACATACATATGTACATACATATATACATACATATAATTCCAAGGATTATATAATACAGAAAAATAAAAAAATATTTTATGTGTATAAAAAATTAAAAAAAAAAATTATTTTGACAATGGCCTTTTCTGCTCCAAGCCATAGATACATACATATGTATTGTATTTTTAATTTTATTATTTATTTGAGTTGAATCGCACTTATCACAAATATTCCAATAATTAACTTATTACAAATATTACAAATATCCCACTTATCACAAATATTTTACTTTATACATAAATTGTGTAGAGAAACACGTCCACACTCATCAGGAGTTTAACACACACCGAATGTGAATTCGCCTTGACCTAAACAAAAGTGTTAACGTTATGTAATGAACAGTTATCTTCACTAATGTTTTTTAAGGCCACTTTAGACTATAATACAAGTCGTCAGATTTTAATCAGATGTTGAAGAAGCAAAATGTGATGAAATTCACTCCGTTCTGAAGAAAAATAAAACAAAAGTATGATGTATGTATGTAAGTGTTTTTGAATTTACACTATTAGTGTGAAGTAGAATGATTTAGAATAATAAACAAACTTAGAATCCGATTAACACAGCAAATTATAATTGCGAGTACGAAAAATAATAAAAATTTTCTACTTTTAAATTAAATAAGATGTTTCACGTTTCTTACAAAGGTAAGATTTTAGGTTTATTCTTTTTCTTTTGTTTTTAAAAGTGTTTGATGACTAAAACAATTTATGGTTTTTGCAGTTCTATTAAAACCACGGAAACAATAAACCATTTTCTTCTACTCTGTGTAACACAATTAAATATATACATACATGTTGTTTTTGTAATTGTTGTAAAATTACTAGGACACCTTTAATGTGTTTGCCAATGAATGAATGAATGCTCCATTTTTTAAAACGATATTAAAAAAAGAAAAAATATGGTCCGCTTGTCAAATTTGTATCCGGTTTTTCTCTCATGCTTTCTTCTACTGATTAGAATTTGGTTTTACACTATTCTACTTTGTTCATTCTACACGAATTTTTGACATGTCGTAACTTGTATTAAAGTCTAATCTGCCCTTTAATAAAACTCACTAAATAGAATCAAAATCGCTACATTGACCTGAAAATAGATAAAATGGCATTATCTTTTAATAATTACAAAAGCAAAAAAAAACAAACAACAGTTTTACTGCAGCCAACTTTGATTTTCAAAATTGAATTTTGAAATTGGAAAGCGTTGCTACCACGATATTTCGGTTTGCTTTATACAAATCGTATGAAGATTATTTTAGGTTTGGCTGTTAGTTAGGGCAATAAGCTGCATAGTTCCTAATTCAAAAAGTTTTTTGAAGATTTTCAATAATTAAAATCATTTATCTGTATCATTACACAGAAAAAACTAAATTTCAAATTTAGTAACAGAATTTGTTAAACTTCATATGTTAAAAATTATTTGAATTGCAAAAAGTTTTTTTTTCAATATAATTATATTTTTAGTAAGATTCGCCAAAAAATATTTACAGCAACAATAAAATTTTTTATAAAGAATTAAATTCATTTGTAGTTAATGTTTGTTTGAACATATTTTGGTAATAATTTTTTCTCTGAAGCAAATTTTATGCGATAAACATCAGCACAGCTGATATCATTCAAATTTTAATTCAATGCTTTTTATGTTTTTAGATAAAATGGATCCACTCAAGAAATTCTAATTAATTGCCTTAATGTTTCATAGTTTCATTCAAACAGCAATAATTCTCTTACTGCTCTAATATTGAACAACTAAAATCCAAGGAAAAAATTTCATTAAAATCTACTTGAAAGTAAATAATTACACTTTAATTGTTTTAATTAAAAATTTCTGCAGTCACACATGGACGGTGATTAATCTCCAACACTCTTTATACCCTTAAGTGTATAAAATAAAAGCAAATGAATGAATTAAAACAAAAATGTATAAATAAAACAACTCCCTGTGAATATATTAAAAATAAATCCATCTACTAGTTGACCACTAGAACATCGTTCACATACATACATACATACATACATGCACACACAAATACCGAGCCAAAAGAGATGTAATTAAAACAAAACGATAAAAATCCAAGAAAATAATTGAATTAATAATACAGAAAATCAAAAAAAAAAAAAGAAGTTATACAAATGAAATAAAAGAAAACCAACAACCAAATCTGAAAAAATAACAGCCAGTCGCCTTTAGAGATAAATTTATGTGACATGAGAAAGTCCAGTCCAGCACAAAGAGCTCTCTCTATTCCGTCATTACCAGCCATCAAGTCATGGAGCAGAAAGCCAAAAATTTATAATAATGCCAAAGCAGTATATAGACGGAAGCAAAACAAAATGTAATAATAAAAACACGCATTAAAAAAAGATCAACACAACAATTCCTTTCTACAATTGCTGGCAAGCAAGTACACTGAAATAAATCTGAATAATATGAGTTAATTGAAGGTAATGAAACTCTGTTTAAAAATTTAACTCAATAGTTGTGTTACACAATTTACTTTAGCATCTCAAATTCTAGGAAATTTGCTCTTAATGTATAGAAAGGCTTCACGATCCTTGTTCATTGCTTTGACAAAAATTTTCATTAGGCTTAGCTTTATATGAAGAGAAGAGTTTGTTCCTATTGATTTAAAGGCTCTTTTGCTACATTTTTTTCTCCTGGAATAAAATTTACTATTTTCGGTCAAATCTTAACGTTGTAGTGTTTTTCTTTCGCGCGGCTATCCCATTCACATAAGAAGCAATAAAACTTGTTATATCCTTTTTGCAATCCATTTAACATTGCTACGACTTTAAAATCTGCAGATTCCATGAGTAATGTGAATACTTAATTTTTTGTAGTATCATCTTCATGCTACAATAGTTATCTTTCATATTTCTTGCATACCATACGCGAGTGGAACCGATGGAAATTTGTTGCCATTGTGAAACAAAACGGCTTTCAAACTTGTCTTGGATGAATCAATAACAAGCCGTCAATCCTCATATTTATGACTGAAACACAGTTGTCGCAAAGGTAAATCAGCATTATCGCAAAATATCAAACCTTCTTCTTTGCTGAAATATATCAAAAAAGGTTGTTCTTTATTTCGAAAATACGAGATCCGTTTGCACCAAACTCCATTCTTTTCCTTGGGATGCAAGAAGCTCAGACTTGTTTTTTTAAAAGCCTTAATTTAAGAACTAAGTTATTCATAACAGTTTAATTCGGAAAATAAGGTGTACTCGTTGGACTTTCAAATGAATGCGAAGAAACACCCATGCTGGCGTAAGTGGATTCAGTTGCTGCTGAAAGCCCATCTTCTTCATCGTCTGTAGGAGGCAATGGAGGTTAAAATTTAATTGTAAATTTGAGAACTGGTCGTTTGACGCATAAAGTATTTGGATATGTAACTTTTTTTTTTGTTTTTTTCGTAAAAAGTAGCAATCATTTCGATGATTTTGTGGTTCACTCCAAATCGAAGGCTTCATAAGCGGCTTCATAAAGACTTATGACTTCCTTTTAACCAACCTCTTTACCTTCCTATACCCGCGTGTTGGTCTGTGAGACCGACAAACGCTTTTACGTAAATACTTTTTGAAGGCTTATATGTTAAAGACTGAAAATCAATAAAATTACTGAATATAATTTAATGAATGGCTTTATTTTTTATACCCTTCACACAGTGAAAAAGGGTATATATAGGTTTGTCATTCCGTGTGAAATTTCTACAATTTTCATTTCCGACCCCATAAAGTATATATTTTCTGAAAGCTTATGAATAGGGGAGTCGATTAAGCTCTGTCAGTCTGTCCGTCTGTCCGTGTGTATGTTGAAATCAACTTTTTGAAGCCCCCCGACATAGTTTGGACCCGGGTGAGGTACTAAAATATCAGAAATATTCGGGAGTAGATCGGTATTGAAAATCAGAAACATCGGTACATAAACAACTGAGATATGAGCAAAAACCCACGACCACCTCGATTTTTTTTTTTCACAAAAACAACATTACAACAACAACATACATACACACAAACGTGTATACTGGTTAGAGAAAACGTGGCATCGAATCCCAGCTGAGCCAAAAAATTTTTTTTTTATATTTATTTTTTATTTTTTTTATTTTTTATTTAATATATTATTTATATTATTATTTTTTTTAATTTTTTTTTTTTAAATTTTTTTTGTTTAATATTAATTATATATATTTTAATTATTTTTTAAAAAAAAAATTTTTTTTTAAATTTTTTTTAATTTTTTTTTTACATTTTTTTTTAAATTTTTTTTTTAAATTTTTTTTTAATTTTTTTTAAAAATTTTTTTTTTAAAATTTTTTTTTTAAAATTTTTTTTTTAATATTTTTTTTTCTTTTAACATACATACGTAAAGTTATAATTTTAAAATGGGTTGTTTTTATATATGTATGTGTTTTATATGTATGTACGTATTTCATATGGGATGAATGGTGATACAAACTACTGTTATTGCATGACTACACGTTGTGAAGGGTATATAAGATTCGGCACGGCCGAATATAGCGCTCTTACTTGTTTTATTATATCATCGAGTTTAAATAAAAATCGTTTTTTAAAGCTTTGTTGCAAAAAACTAGTATTTCATATAGTTCAAACTTTCGGTCTGTGAGACCGTGCGCGGGTATATCTGTTACAAAAATTGGCGCGGGCACAGAAAGGTTGAAGACTTACCACAGCTACTACAACATATTATCGGCAGCCAATTTTTATCTCTATAATCGATAGGAAATCCAAAATAACGGCGATAAGCATCTTTAACCTTGGAAGATATTGTCTCCCGTTGATAACTTGAAGTTAGATTGCCACAAACGTAACAAAATAAATTTGGAAATTTGTTACAAATCCTTGACATTTTGTAATATGAAAGCTTTTTTGGATTCTTTAATTGCTTTATTTCTTTACACAATAACAAAGTACACTATAAGATCTATTTACTGTTGCCGATTTTAACCGCACGATATTCAAATTAAAAGTGACTTACTTATTGCCCATTAGCTTCTATATATACAATAAATACCAGAATCTACCCTAATGTTCTTAATTTAAAATCACAGGTAATTGAAAAATACTGTTATAAATATTAATTCCAAGAACTATGTAAAATACCGTTGTTCTTTAGTTCCATTACCTGCTCACAAAACGAAATGTTACATATATCATATGTACGGCTGGTTGCATTACAATATTAGGTACCTGCGGTAAATTGACAATAAAATCCACATTTCTTAACCGACTTTTATAGTTTATGGCTTTTTTTATTTCCAAGATAAGTAGCTCTCAGAAAAATTTTGCACGAAAAAAATTTTTTTCTCCATTAATTTCTAAATAAATCCAAAACGATAAGAGATAGAGAAAAATTGTATTCCACCGAAAAAAATACAATTTTGTTAAACATTTTTTGGTGTTTTATTTTTGAAAATCGGATGACTGGTTCTCGAGTTAGGATTAAATATGTGTCCGTACCTGACTAATTTAGGGGGAAAAATTTGCCACGCCCATAAAAAAAATCCCGATCTGATGAAAAAAACCGACAATGGATTTGAGTTTAGCGCATCAAAATCCATATAGTCCACATAGTTTTATTTAATGGAGGATTTTTCTGCTGAGCAGTGTAATTAAAAATTGGTATGCGTTACGTACGGTTTTTTATTTGGTTTTTTTTTAATCTGGCAATTATGTTTTATTTTAATACAATAGGGAATCGATTATCGTGCTGTGCAACGGTGAAATTAAAAGTTTTGGCGTGCGAAAACGTATGGTATCAGAATAACTGTACAAAAACGCTTCATTCGACAGTTACACAAAACGAACTCTAAACTGTTTATGACATTTTTCATTAACAATTAAAACAACTTTTTAAGACTAGAATATTGTATATGCATCGCGACAACACAGTAATTAAAAAACATATGCATTTTGTTTTTGTATATATACGTGCATATGTATGTCACTTATTTTTTCAGAAACTTCAAAGTAAAAGTTTATATTCCCGGTTTAGTATTCTTTTAAATGTCACTGCAAAGTATTTATTGTAGACAAAAAATAAAATTGCTTGATGCAGACAAAGTAATATAAAAAAAACATGGCAGCACTAGTGAATGGTAGGTACAAAACAAAATCAATCAGCTGATTGGGTACGAGAACCTTAAATTTCCTTTGATTGCTTTTTAAATATATCTTAAATCATATTTTTTTTTTCGTCATTTATTTCTTCAAGTGTATATTTTTATTGACATTCATTATCTTACAGTTAGATTCCCATACGTATGTACATACATCTACACACTCTCAGTATACAAGAGGCGAAAGGAATAAAAATGCAGAAGCTCGTTTGTTTGTCAGCTGTAGTAATGTGACCGATGTTTTGGTAAAATAAAAAAGAAACAGCCTGTGGCTCTCTATTTTCTTTTCTTGTTTTTAATGCAATTGTAGATAAAAAATTTTATTCGTTGAAAAAACAAACAAAAATAATAAAAAATTACACAAAGATAGGCAAGTAAATCGTTAACTAGACATTGATTGTCTAGTAAATTGACTTTTAATTTAGCAGTTTTCCTGGCCATTTAAGTTCTATGGGAGTATGGAGTTTAAACCAAGATTTTAGCAGCAGGAGCAAAAATTTTTCAAGGCTGCATTTTTATTTTGTTATAACTAGCATTAAAACAATTTTAAATAATTTAGCTTATGTCCACATTTTTTGGCTTCGTAGTTTTGTATAATTATTCGGTTTAAATTCTTTGTTATCCTTAAAGTCCTTGTATAGTTAATGAGTAACACCGATTTGAAAATTAAAACTTTTAAAATGTAGGTCAAAAATGTTGGTTTTAAATATTGGATCTAATTAACTATTGTCTTTTTTCATTACTCGACTCTCAGAGATCGATATAAATAAGGGAGTCAACGTACAGTAATAAATGTAATCCGATAGCCGACTTGTCACACGTAAAAAAAAACATTTAAATTCTATGAGTCAATTATGCTTAAAATAATCGTAGCACAAGGAGGTAGTTCTTTCTCTATAAGGTCCAACGAGCCTCAAAAGCGTCCTAGAGATCGCTGTGTGAAGCTGACAGAGCTACGTAAAATGTTAAAATCCTACAGGGTGTGAACTGAGCAGATATTCTCTATCATTTTAAAACTCCTCAAACGTCATTAATTATCGAGTGTTTTTCTCTTTGCGAAAATATTTATTTATAAGAAATAGCTGACCCGGACCGTGTTGCTGGCCCTAAGCAAACATTAGTGTTGTATTACCACACGATTTAAATTGAGCTTTTAACGAAATTTACGGCCTTTAAATAAAAATCCATGGAATACCTATCATAAAGTTTTTGTACAGAATAACTTACATATGGTGTAGGTATTGGGGTGATCGATTCGGTTTTACAACCGGTGGAAAACCCGGTTTTTTAATTTTTCGAATGTCGAATACACCGGTTTTTTTACTCACAGAAGCCAGTTTTTTCATTTTTAGTTATATGTTCATTTATCTTTGTAACCAAACGTACAATACTATATTTATTACTCAACAAATTTACAAAAATCAGAAAATTTATTAAATACTCTTCCATAATATTGTAAGACATTTATTTGTTGTTTCAAAAACAAATGTAAAGTAAGAAAAATAATTAGGCTTAAATATTATTTGTTTTAACTGGAGAGCAGGTATTTTATACGTTGTTGCGCTTGTAATTTGCTGTGATAATCAGCTGTTCAGTTAAGTTTTTTGACCAAATTATTGTACTTTGCAATACTTTTTGATCTCACTTTTGAATTTCATAATATTTTGCCTCTACGAAGTCTAGCGACTTGTACTAAAGACTACCCTTAGCTTAACTAAAAGCTCTGTTAACATTGACTTGCATACTTAAATAGTTCGGCACACAAAGGGTCATTATTACAACTTGCCTATAAAGTTAATGTTAATAAAAGGTAACTTTGACTACCTTGAGCAGTGAAGTGACTTTTTAATATTTTTCATTATTACAACCTCCTTGTAACAAAATTTTTTTTTATTTTGGCAGTACCAGAGATGATAATAGCAAAGGCAAGACGCAAAGGGAATTGGAGCCGCTTGAATTGGAATGGTAAATCGTTGGAAATTATCGGAATTCGTGAAATAATTACGTCTTCGCCTTTGAATGTGCCACCGATGATTGTTGCCTCGATTTAATTTGGTGAACAGTTTTTGATGGTCAATCTGGTTCCGTTGCATAACTTCAGTGCGTTTAAGTTGCGAATAAGAATTACCGGTGATCCAACCTTTAATGTTAGTACATGCGGAGGCATTCCGGGAGGTTGCAATGAATTCAAAAATTCAGTGGGATAATTGACGGCTTGTTCTTCATCCATTACTGTGTCGATCGATTTGTATTTGATTAATTTGCCGGGCAGTTTCAATTGAATTTGCTCATTAAGCTGTAAATATTTTTTGTAAATAAACCGAAAACTCTAAAGTTTTAAAATTTTGATATTGGATCATTATTAACGTAGGTTTTTTGTAAATATCTTCGGAACTACATAACCGATTTAAGAGTTTGATATCTCGATTTGAAAAACATGACAACGCCTTTAAAAAAAAAATAAAAAAAGCAAACAAAATAAATATATGTCTATGTCATTGGTGGTGCAATATGAAAATTGGATTCTGCCACGCCCCTCCGCCTGCAGACCGAAAACCAAAAATTAGACTATACAGTGTTATCCGCCTAAATATTCTAAAGACTCACTGAAAAAATCTCTCCAGCCGTTTTGATGTCCATACGTTACATACATACATCCTGTTTTATATATATAGAAGAAGATTTCCAAAAATTTTTCTTTTTAAATTTACAATAAAATCTCTATTAATGGAATATTATCTTTTTTTGGTTTTTTTACTTATTAGCTGTGCAAAACAAACTTTTAAAACACGAAAGTTTATTTTTCATATAAAGAATTTCTATATTTGTCTATAATCATCTGGCAGCTTTGTTTAAGCTACTGCACTTAATTTAAGCATTAGTGTTGCCAATTTCTGTGTAATTATCTTTAAATTAAACAAAATAAATTATCTTGCATAATTTTTGGGATTTAAAAGTTATAAGCAGTTTTTTAAAGTACAAGTTACGTGTATGTGGTTAACTCTTTTTCTCTAAGGTCTATAACAAAGTTTAATTTTCGATATTCTTACTTGCTAAAAATTTAACTAACTTAATTGCAAGATTTTGGAATTGAAAGTAATTACGATGGATTGAATATCGTTATATGTTTTTTTGTAATATTGTATACAAAAACAAAAAAGCCGAGAGAAAGTTTTTTATAAATATTAATTATATCAAGCCAAGAAATACTAGATCAATATGGTCCAATGATACTTTTTTCAAGTTTGCTAATGAACTTAATAGAATCAACCATGCTTCCCAAACAAATTTGTTTGTATGTCTAAATAATTTGACGTCTCTCTTCTTAAGATAAAAAATTATTTTATTTATGCCCAGCTTGAATGGTTTAATTTTGGTCTTGTCGAAGTTGAATATGTTGCCATTAATTTAAAATTTTCCTGAGAAGGTTAAACAACATATAACTTTTTCCTGTTAAAATTTGGTTCTTGTTTCGCGAAATTATAATTAAATAAAAAAAATGAATATTCATTAACCGATTTCAAATGAAGCTTGCTGAATGGGATGCACAAGACCTTATTTCAGAAATAAAAATCCCGGAAGTGAGGCCATGTATCATATTTCATACCGCAGCTCTTAATTTGTTTTGCCGGCAACACTGCTAAGTTTTTACAAAGCAGTGAGAAAAGGTGCGTACAATCGTTAAGTAAAATTTAAGTAGCAGTAATTTATTTATTTTAACTACTTGCAACTTTAACCTTTTGTTATCTTATTTCAACACATTTTAAACTAAAAATTTCTGTTAAACGAAGAGAAAATTCTGCATAAAGGCCTAAAATTTTTTTGCAATTTGTTGCCTTTTTTCAATATCAAGTTTGTCGTGTTCTGCAAAATGGAAAAAAGTTAACAAAATTAAAAGAGCAACTGCCTGTGTTTTGCATTCTGTAAAATTTAAAATGAAATTATGAATTTTTAACAGACACAGCCAAAAGTTCAAGCATACAGACAGACAGATTGTGTGCCTCATTACAAATGGCATTGCCCAAAACAATGAGAACTCTGGCGCTTTTACTTTAACATTGATTACTGGCTGGCTTTTTGTTTAGCTGGCACAGTCACAATTTTGTTTTCATATTTTAATGGTTTAAAGCAATGCCACACAGTTAAATGTTGCAACAGCTAACAAACTGTAAATTTTTTTTTTTTTTAATGTTTGCCTTTCGCCATCCAAAAATAAATGTCACATAAAATGCGCAAAACATCTAGAATCACAAAATCTTTAGAACTGTGTAGTAAAACGAGTACAGAAAATACAAAATGTAAATGATTGATATTCTTTCAACTTATTTGTGGTGTCTTGGAAGATGCCTGATGCTGTGGCAGTCATCAGCATCAGAACATGTTGCTCATGATCTTTAATGCCACTGTTTTGGAAACTTTTTGAAAATGGAAAAAACAAAAAAACTGCAAATGAAGTGAATAAAGTTTTTAAACAGAAATTATTCCTTGAAAAAAGTAAATCTGTAATCTAAAGGGGTTTTATGATGGGAATTCTTAGAATTCCTGATTTTTGGAATTTTTTTGTCAGGAATCCGGTGAAATGCAAAACTTTCAGAGATTTATAAAAAGTTGAAAATTTATCTAAGTAAAAAATATGTAATACAATTTACGGCTTAAATTTAAGTAATAATAAAATCGTTATTAAAATAAATTTTACGAAATATTTTCTATTAAAAGAAAATTGACAATAATACATTTAACTAGTAAAACCCGCGCCGCATTAGTGGCCACAATCAAATATTATTATGCTTTTAAAAGTGCGCTATAACATTAGGTTTTAAGGTGCATCAAAATCAAAATTTATCAAAATTAATCCAGTAACTTTTGAGCCAATCGAGTTCAAGAAAACAAACCGAAGGACAGACAGACAAAAATTCGAAGAATTCATCAAAACTTTAAAACAGCGCATCACCGGAGAATGGCTGAATTTTTTTTAATAATCTATAATGCTTGAAAATGGTTCTAACGGAATTATTTTTTTATCAGAATTTGAGGTGGACGTGGCATCCTCAAAGAAGTTTTGCCCCATATTCAGACTACTGTTTTCAAAGTTGACGTGAAGTATCTATAATATTAATTAATAGTAACTGGCGTAGTTGAGCCTAAAATGAAATGGTACAAATGTAGGCGTGGCGCCTTAAACGGAAAATGATATTTAAAAAAAACTCCAACAAATATTGGTCAATATTCCATCCGAACATCTCAATGTTGATGTAACAACAAATGTTTAAATTACCGCTTCCACAATAAATCAATTCTGGCTAACCAAAACCCTGGATCATGAAATAAAGGAGAGAATGACCATTAAAATTCCAAAAAAAAAACTGAATGCAAAAACTGGAGGGGAATAACACTTCACCTTATTGTATATAAAATTATAGTTAATATATCTGTGGCTTGGAGCTAAAAGAGCCAATGTCACTTTTTTGCTCTTTTGAATTAATCATTGCATTTGATTTGTTTTCTTGCTCTATTTCATTATGGTAAAACAGCTAAAGTCATACCTAACCCAGCACAGCTTCATAAATAAAATGCTGGACAATGTCGCTATGAAAGCATCTATAAAAGTTAAAGTTCAATTTCAATTTTCTCAAAAGTAAATATTTTGACATTGGCCCTTTTAGCTCCAAGCCACAGATATTAGCTAAATGATTGATGCATTTGAAGGTGATGTTCATAACGAGCAAGCTGGTCTTCAACCCAACAAATCTTGCATTGACCTAGTCTACATTAACTAAACAATAATATGAAAATCATACTAGGAAAACTAATATTTCTCCTTTAATCCTTATATGAAAACGCCTACTGTCGTATAGCTAATGAAGAGCACACAAATATCGGAGTTAGACAAAGATGCTGATTATGCCTTCTCCTATTCAATTTGGACATCGATAGTTTTATGAAATAAACCACTTCCATATATAAAGGTATGATCTAGAGTCTGAAAAAAAGTCGTTTAAAAGAATTAGGCCATTCACATGACATACTACTACTCAGACTCAGACTGCAGAAATAATATGAGTTTGTAACCCAAGCAGTTAACTATGAATGAACACCACAAACATCCAACCACTCACTGTTGGGTAGCAGCGTCTCGATTAAGTAAACTCCTTTTGTTACCTTGAGAGCATCAAAAAAATTTAGCGGTTCTCATAAAAGATATATCAAACCGTATTAACAAGGCTAGGCCAACTAAATTCAATATTAGAATCTAGCCGTAAAATGCTGCACTTTAGGATATGAGACCTGGAGCACGGCAAGTCGAGATACAAACGTCTTTAAGGTGTTTATAAACCCTTACATATGTCGCATACTAAAATTCTTGTGGACAATACCATCAACAACAATCGGCTTTAAAATATAGCACTTCATACAACTATAGATTTTGAAATCAAACAGCGTAAATAAAGGTGGCCACAAGACGACATTACTAGAAATGCTATCGACTGGAATCTCCAAGATAGTCGAAGAAGAGAGCGCTTACGTGGCATCGTCAGCTAGGTATTGAAGCAGCAAGTTGTTCAATGAGCTGAAGATGATAAAAATGGACAAGATCAAATGAAACAAACTCGTTGAGACGCTAGGTTTCTTGTAGGAAACTAATAGAATATATATGTGTATGTATCAAATAAGAAAGCGAGATACCTCCCATATAATTAAAAAAATATATTAAATAACATATCAGCAGAACTATAATTGTTATATAGGCTTTAAATTATGTCGTCGTTCGTAAATTATTGTGTTCTATATGTATAGGTTTTATATGTAACTAGAAAAGCCCGGCGTGCGTTGCTACGCCCCTTTATGGGCGTGGCCCTGCCCACTTTTTTAATCACGAAATTGTATAATCATGAGACCTCAATATGTGCGTGAAAAGTTTTAAAAAAATCGGTGAAGTTTAAGTAGCTAAAAAATATAATATTTTTTATGGTCGTTTCACTGTCCACTTTTCTAATCACGAAATTGTAAAGTCATGACAGCTCAATATGTGTGCAAAGTTTCAGAAAAATCGGTCCACTGAAAGTACCTCAAAATTATTTTTTATGAGCGTAGCCCCGCCCACTTTTTTCCACCCATAAACACTCCCTTGTATGTGTACAACAACTTACCAAAGTTTGCGCCCGATCGGTTTTACAGTTTCAGAGTCTATAGCTAACACACACACACACACACAGAGTTTCACTCTTACATACACAACACCATAATAATTGTGCAATCAAGTGACTGAGCCAGCTGATTGACCGTGTATGAGGTTGTGGTGCGATTTTACCAGCTGATGGTGCTTTATCAAAAATAGTTTGATATTTTTTTGATTGTACCAGCATGATTTAGTCGTGTGTGGCATAATTAGCTCATAAAAGTTAAATCGTCAAGACATAAACATCAAAAAAATACAACATTTTAAATATAAATGCCAATTCATAGCCATTTCTTCATCTAAACACGTTTTTTTTTTGCTCCTAATTCGTTTTCGTTTTAGGATAATAGTAATAATAAGTGCAGCACAAATTTTTTCGTTACTCATTATAAACTTTTCCATACAATTTTTGGGTAAAAAATGAATTTTGTACCACCATGCTGGTGTAATGTGTGCTTGATTGCACAACTTTATGGTGTTGTGTATGGGCCCTATAACATAGAACACAACAATTTACGAACGACGATATGTTGTTAGTTGTGGTACAAGTTTATTTTTTTTTGGCGTAAAGTCGATAGGATTAGCGCATTTGATGTCATTTCTAAAGACTTAAAATCTCTTTTTGTTTTATGCATACTACAAGCTACTTTTGATAACAATATCCTAATTATACATAAAATACCCTAATACAAACCATTGCATACCTAACAAATGGTGGCAAATAATATTAAAATATATCCCTAGTACATAAATAAAAATTTTGTTAAAAAAATTTGTAGTACATAACACATATTTTAAAAATACCTCCAATTCTGAGTTAAAAAAAAATCGGGAAATCGCAAACCCTATTTTATTGCACTAAACAAGGAAGTCCAAAATGTGACATATCATGGATGATTATTTTTGGATTGTGTGCATAAGCATCTGATGTAAAAAAAAACAAAACTAAATAATAAATGAGATTTATATTTTGGCGTTTAAAAAGTCTGTGTTTTTAGGTTTTGCTATTTATAGCAAAATTTTAGCACAACAACAAAAGAGACAAAACTAAATATTATCGTTTTAAATCTGTCCTAAGTTTTTTTTTATTTATGTGCGAAAAAGCATGAAAATATTTCCTGAAACTTTGCAACGAAAATAAAATGATAAATCTGTGCCAAAAACGGAAAACAGCTGAAGTCGTTATAAGTTAAAATTCAGATAATCACATCATTGCAATCCCGGAATTTAAAAAAAATCACCCGGCAAATTTTTAACTATTTCGTACATCATTACAGGAAGTTAAGCGGAAAACTTTTTGTCTATATTTTTTCAAAGAAAAAAATTATTTGGATTAAAACTATATTTTAACTTATAATTTAGGTAAATATACGAAAGTGTATATGATCATTAATTTGTATAGCGCAGAATTCATATAAGAGACTTAATTTTAAAGGATATGAATTTTTAAAAATTAAATTTAAAAGTGCTTTTCTGAAAAAAATTTTAAAACAAACATAAGCAGTTTTTTCTTATTGCCACAAAAATAACGTTGTAAGATCCAGATAATATTAAGGGTAATTTTTTAAAAAAAATTTTATAAAATAACTAAAAAAAAATTTGCTTTAAAAAGCCTATTTATAGTTGACATGTCACTCAACACAAAAGCAGAAAGTTTTGAGTTCGTCCTTTCACATACTTTAAGGAATCTCAACGGCATGTATGTATGTATTTATGCATGTATATTAAGATATGAAATACTTTACAAATTCTTTGTGAAATCTTTTCAAATTGCAGACATTCCGAAAATTTCAATAATGAAAATATATTAAGTTTCTTTTGCGGCTTTTATTCTTATTATAATGTCATTTATTATAATGTTGACAAATACATACTTCTACTAACTATTTATATGGAAATAAAACAAGTACATATTTTTTTAGGCAATTTAAATGATAATTTATGTGCAA